>VDFB02047230.1:579863100-579908011 GCA_007258455.2 Sequoia sempervirens | reverse complement strand
GGCCTTAAACCTCCTAAGTCTTTTTGGTGCTCGCTGGTGGATAGGTTTAGCAAAAAGATAGTTGGATGGAAAGAAGCCCTTCTTATTCAAGCAAGAAACATCCAACTTCTTAAAGCCTCTCTTCAAAATCTTTCAATTTATGCGCTCTTAGTCTTTTCAAAATTCCTACTAAATTTGTTGATACTATTGAAAAAATCCAAAAAATATTTATTTGGTTAGGGGTTGAAGAAAGAAACAGAATGCCTCTTATTGGATGGGATTTTGTCTGTAGGCCAAATAAGATGGGTGGTCTAGGTCTAAGAAAGATTAGAATGGTGAATAAAACGCTTCTTGCTATGCAAATATAGAGATCATTCTCATCTAATGTGGAATGGAAAGAGATTTTAAAAGGTAAATATATGGCTAATTGTGGATCTCTTAAGGCTCTTCTGAGCTCTCCATCTTTTCCCCGTGGATCAGCATGCTAGAATGACATGATTACTGGGAGAAAGATTGTGGATTTAGGTATTGGATGGAATATAAGAAGTGGAAATCAAGCTAAGTCTAGGAGGATAGATGGTTGCTAAGAGATACCCTTATTAACAACAAGAGATTTAATAGGTGGGCTGATATTTGCAAAAGGATTTTTGGAACTCAAGTTAAGGACTATTGGTGTGATGGGAGCTGGGTGGACTTATGCCAGCTCAACCCGGAGCTTGCTCTGATCCACTCATCACTATTGGCTGTTAGGATGGGTTCAAGTCAGCAGGATGACATCTTAGTATGGAAAGATAACCCTTTGGGAAATTTCTCTGTTTCTTCAGCTGTTTCTTTGTTGTCCTTTTCTCAATTCCCCGTTCCCTTCTAGGCTAGAGCTTGGATTAAACATTTGACTCCCAAAGTCAATATCTTCCTTTGGATCCTTCTTCAAAAAAAAGTGCTCATAGTTGAAAATCTCTACAAGTGAGGATTCTAGATACCTAATAGGTGCTATCTATGTAAGAATGAGGCAAAGTTTGCAAATCACTTGTTTCTCCACTATCTGTTTACTGCCACCATATGGAGTAATTTTTTGACTCTCTGGAATATTTCATGGGTGTTTCCTTATACTATTGAAGACTTCTTCTGTCAATGGAAAGTTCCCTCTTTGAATCCTTCTATTCGAAGATTATGGGCTTTCACTTTCCCCTATATAGCTTGGGGTGTGTGGAAAGAATGAAATAATAAACTCTTTAGAAGCAAGGAAATGTTAGAGAACAATGTATTTGAAAAAACCTTCAGGTTAATTATGGAAAACTATGATATCATTCCTCAACAAGAGAATAAAAAAGAGGTTGTGGTGTGCACTCCATATGATTTAAAGATAGCCAAGGAGTGGAAGATTAAAAATGATGTGTCCAGGGCCTCTAAACCTACAAAAAAAGACTGGATAGGGGTGTACTAGAGTTTTCCTTCGTGTGGCTGGTTTAAAACTAATTTCGATGGTGCGGCTAAGGGAAACCTAGGATTGGTTGGAAGTGGAGGTGTGATTAGGGATTCTAATGGTAATTTTTTAGCAGTGGTGGCTATTCCCATTGGATCTCAAACTAATCACGTGGCTGAAGCTATTGGAGCCTTTCATGTGATTAACTTGGCTATTAGAAGGAATATTAAATATTTATGGCTCGAAGGAGACTCTAAAAACATTATTGATTTCCTCCTAGGGAAGTCCCCTCCTTCATGGTCTATCAAGAATTGGATAGAAGAGGCTAAGTCCCTCCTAACTAATTTTGACAAAGTTAAAATTACTCATGCATATTGGCTTAACAGTGTGGTTGATTTCTTTGCTAACGAAGGGGTTAAACAATCAGAGCTGGTCACGTGGTAGAACCTTAGTGATCTTGGTGTTGACATCAAGGCTTTAATTAATTATGATATCATGCATGGGAAAACAACAATTTATTTTGATGATGATAGTAAGTAGGGCCAAGTACTTCAACATCATTAGATTTGATGGGGCTGCTTTTAATTTCTTAACTAGCAGTAAGAGGTGGCACATTTTTTGGGTTCTCTAGTTTGGCTGTGGCATTTCATTTCAAAAAAATTTCTCTAGTAGTGAGGTGTCTGTGACAATGGGAGGAGACAGGAAAAGAGTGGAGCTGAAAACCTACGAAATGCATAAGAGGAATCTGAAGGTCTCGGAAAAAAATGAACGTGATGGGCTGCTCCTATTCATTGAGAATCTTCATGGGCCTGATTTGAAGGCTACCAAGTACTTTGAGAAAAAATGGAATAATGGGGAAATAAATTTCTAATTGGTAGGCAATTCAAGGTGGAAAAAAACCTTATTGGAGAGGTGACTGGCATGTCTACTGAAGGAATGAAATTATTTCATGACAGAAGGTTCTTTGATGAAGCAGTTATCAGATTCCCCAGGAAAGAGAAAGAAAAGACCAAGCTGATAAAAGTATCCAACAACTACTTTGAAGCAGATACAATTAAATCACTATGGAGGAAGGTGTTCAGAGTCATCATGGAATACATTACTTTGGATGGTAGATTCACCAGGTTTTATGACTGCCACTTCGCCTTGCTCAACCATTTCTGTCGCAAGGTAAGGGTTTATTTACCTTATTATTTATAGTAATATTCCATGAGAAATAGCCTGGAGGATCATAGGAAGGATCCTGAGAAATTCCCTATTTTGCATTCTAGCCTTATTAGGCTCATTTATGAACACTTTCAAAATATGTCAGCCTTATCCAACCCTATCCCAGCTTTGCCCTTCGATGATGAGGATATTGAGGATAGTGTTTCAGAGGATGGTAAGGAGCTTGACCCTGAGCTCCAACGTTGAAAGTCCCTTGACCCCTAATTTTGGTAAGAAAACCCAGTAGGATAATCCCCTGCCCAAGAATCCTAGTGTTGTCAAAAATCCCAGCTGCTCTATTCTGAAAGCTAAAAACCCCAGCTACTTTGGCTAGAATTTCAAGCCCACCCAAAAAATTCCCCTATTAACAAACTATTCTCTTACTTTGAAGATTCCAAGGAGGACTTTTTGGAGGCCCCTAATGCTAGCCAAAACTCTCACTCATGCTTCCTTACTTTGGACAAAAAAATAGGCCGAAATTACCTAGAGACCTAAACCCTAAGGACCACTATTTTAAATCGGACTGTGAGTTTCCTGGGGATATCCTGGCTATTGCCAGGAATGGTGTTGTGGATTACTTCAAAGTAATGAAATGAGTTTTCCATGAAATTAAAGACCTTAATCTCAAAAATAGAGCCCTCAATGGCAAGCTAGAGGGTTTGGAAGGTAAAGTTAGCTCCCTTATTACTTTGGAGTGTGGGATGAAGGAGGATAGAATGAGAATGGAGGTCGAGGAAAATGAAGGAAAATTCAAATGTCTGGATGACGAAATAGTTAAAATGAAAAATACTATGAGAACTATTATGGAGCATAATCACAAAATGGTGAAATATAATGCCATCATCATTAGTGCAATGTCTGAGAAATTGGAGAACTCATAGGAGGGTTCTCTGGTTGTGGATCTGGTTGCAGATAAGGACAAGAACAGTACTGGGGAGGCTAGTATTTTTGAGTGGATGAGAGCCAGTATGAAGAGGAAGGATCCTCCTACGCCCTAGATGGTTTAGGTCCTAAAGAAGGGCACTCAAGATATTCACAATCTTGAAGCTAAGGCTACTGAAGCTCTTAAGTTCTTAGGTTAGCTGGGGGTTTCTTGCTAGTTTTTTTGTTTGGAATTTTTTGGTGGCCTTTGTTGGCCTTGGGTTGGTGGCTGTTGTGTTTCTTGGGCTTTATTTTGATGCAACCTTTTTTTCTTTGGCGAATTTAATGCTTATTCTTACTCTTTGTAAACTTTGTGGTTTCAGGTCCCTGTAAAACCCATTTTTTCCTTTATCAAAAACATTTTTTAATTTTAACTTTTATAGAGTCCACTAGAGATGTGAGAGAGGTAGGAGAGAATGATTGTCATCCTAATTAAATCTCAACAAGTAAATATTTATAGGCTAATCTCATTCATCTACAACATGTCAACTTATATTAGGTGTATCACATGCTAAACATGTAAAATATATTAACTACATGTTGATAGCCCTAATGGAGAGATGAGACCTAGGTGCATTAATATTTTAGTGACAAAGATGGGATATCATGGTGATATTAGAGAATTTGTACCATATTTAATAATTTATAATACTAGGCTAATGCATAATCATCGTGCATGAAAGGACACTAGATTATGTATAAATGACACAAATATATGCTCTTGACTCATCTATTCTAGAGAACCAATCGATTCATATTTATTGAGATGGATATAATAGAGAAAAGAGGATATTCCTTTAGCATGGAGGATCTTGATAGTTATTATCATCATGTGTATGATAATAAATGGTTAAGGCACACACTTACATGAGGACTTCTTTCATACTATCAAATAGATCAAGGAGAGACTTGAATAATATACACCTAGGGCTAGAGCATGCTATCTCATGTGTACCATGACATTGGCACTATGTGTGGCATGAGACACATAGTTTGATGGCTTACACATTATTTCAAGTGTAGTTATTTGAGCACATCAAAGTGATATGGAAAGTGGAGTATCCCACCACATGATATTTAAAAACATTTCAAGGTCCATGTCTATTGAATATAGAGGCCATGAAAAGTTGGAGGCCTATTATACTAGTGAAAGTTCTTTAATTGGATATCAAGTATATGGTTCCTTTATAGAGGCTTGTGAGAGTGGGTGGGATATGGGAAGTAAATGACCCACATGCATAGGGATAGATGGTTAAGAGGGAAACTAGATCATATTTTGGTACCTTTTTTATTTTAATAGAGTTGCTAGATAGTTCAAGAAAGAGCAACATGTACCAATTGAAATGCCTTTATACACCAAGATGTACCATAGTACAGTAAGGCCTAGACAAGTGTCACAATTGACTCTAATAGACATCTCTCTTAGAGATGATAATGACAAGGGATGTGATCCACCTCTCATATAATTTATATGATGTAAGAGTGATGTCATCATATGTCACATGGTGGAGAGGGTGATGCCAACACCTATTTACTTTCTTAGAGCTATTTTTTAATTTTGAGAGTTTCATATTTCTTCATTTTTAGAGTGTCTTTTTGCACAAATCCCCCTTTAAATCTCCAAGGTTTGATTATAGATCAACTAGTGTGGATTCTTAGGGTTCTTTGGTTTAACCCTCCAAGCCTATTTAGATTTGATAGCTAAAATGGGTTCAATGTGCTTTCCCAAATCATAGCTCTTTGCCAAATGGCCTACCCCACTACATGAAAAATAAAAATGGAAGGAATTCATAATCTAGCTCATTTGTCCAAGATTGAATAATGGAGAAAATCCATATCGCCTACCTCATAGATTTCTAAGGATTTATCAGGTGAGACAAATTCAAGCATAATTGGTTAGTTCCAACCCAAAGGTGGTAGTTGAGCTAAATCGGAAGGAACTAATTAAATGCTCATTCATTTTAGAAGATAATATTTAGAAAACCTTGTGGAAAGAAATCAACACTAGGTATTGAATAGTCAAACCATTTTTTCCCTACCCAAAATTTCACCCATTCTTTAGAAATCCACACTCATAAATTTGTTAATAACTACTTTCATCTCAAGTTCCATGATAGTCGAAATAAACAATCCATATATAATACATTTGAAATGTTATTTTAAACACTAAAGTTTAGGTATATAAAGAAAGTGTTGAAGTGATTCTTCTTACCACTTGCTTCTTTGAGCACTTCCATTGCAGCCTCATCTAAGATTTTTTTCAAGTTCCACACTATTTTTCGAAAACTCTTACTTATCTAGACTATTAGAAAACATAAAAAAAAAATTCCAAGAATTTCAAAAAAAAATTATTAGACAACTTTTAACTTCACTCTATTGTCCGACCTTTTCCCTAACTACACCTATGTCTCTACATTTTATTCCACCTTTAGAAAAATATATATCAATTATACACCAATATACGTGATCATCCAAATATATATACTCTATAAATCCACCCACTTCACCATGAAATATGCTTATCTCTTTTTAATTGAATGCAATCTTTTGAAGTCAAAGAATATCTCTTCCATTGGGAAGAGTTGTATTTAAAAAATGATTTGTATTTTACACTACAAATACAAAGGTCAAACTTCTTCTGCCGCCTTGCGATCCCAACATTATAAGGCAAGCAGTCAAGATTTGTTAAAAACATGTGGGAATCAAATTGTATGGTGGAATATTTGGCAGTCATCTTCCGCTTCCTCGAAAGCTCCTTCCAAATAAGGGAAAACTTATCCTCCTTTCGCTTTCCCATTTACAGGTAGACAATTATGCTGTTTCACTTTGACGAGGTCGCATACGGAATGGTTCTGCTCAGTCTGCACACACGCCACACAAATTCGTCAAAATTCACCATTGAAATGCTCTGTTTTTTAAATCTAAATCACAAATCAAAAAACTAAACATACCTGTCCTTCCGTTTCTGCAGAAATCGTTGAAGGGATAACTTCTTCGCTATTGGAAGTTCTGCATAACAAAGTTAATCCGTCGTTAGTGTACTGCATAATTGTTTACATTTTGAATTTTCACAAATTTGAGTGGATAACTTACTGGCATTTGATGTTTCAATAGCGTGGCTTTGTTTTATCCCATTTGCGGAATCTTCTGAATTTAAAACAGTTTTCCTTGGATAATTTGAAATGTTTGAAGCAGTGGTGGAAGGCAGAGCATCTCCATTAGCGGTGGCCAGCATCATTATAGCCTCTGCCTGTGGATGAATCAAACTATGAGCTCAATCTTTAAAGGAAAATCAAACTTTGAACTCAATCATTAAAGGAAAATCAAATTACGAGCTCAATCTTTAAAGGAAAATCAAACTTTGAGCTCAATCTTTAAAGGAAAATAAAATTACGACTCAATCTTTAAAGAAAAATCAAACTTTGAGCTCAATCTTTCAAGGAAAATCAAATTACGAGCTCAATCTTTAAAGGAAAATCAAACTTTGAGCTCAATCTTTAAAGGAAAATCAAATTACGACTCAATCTTTAAAAGAAAATCAAACTTTCAGCTCAATCTTTAAAGTAAACTCAAATTACGAGCTCAATCTTTAAAGGAAAATCAAATTCCATAAGATCTCAAGGTTGAGAAAACGACTTACTTTTCTAGAAGAAACGTCTCTGTAAACTTTCACTGCTCCATTGTAGAAAATCGTTAGTTGAGCAGACGATGGATTGATTATAGCGGCTTCAGAAATTTTGGTTTGTGTATCCAACAAAAGCGATTGCCTGTTGTCGTGTTTACTGTTGGATCGAAACCCTAGAGAATGCTGCGGAAACAGATCCATAGTCTTAATTCCTTCAGAAGCATCATTACGAAATTCCCTGTGAAAAATCTCTGAATCACTCAAACATCCGTGTGAGAGCACTTGCTGCAGCATATGAGGTCTTATCTTCCCCAGGCTTGACTGTATTGCTGTATACATTAAAGCAAAAAACAACTCTCAGTATTAGTGAACGAATTCTTAATAAATTATGTCAGAAAATCAGAGTACATTGAATAAGATAACTTACATCGCCTCTGCAGAGGTTGTTGGTGGCAATCCATGGCGGAACCCAATCGAGGGCTGCCATTTTTATCATTTCCGATTCCCAAGAAATCGATTGTGAGCAGCTTAGGTTGAGACATCTCCTACGAAGGCAAAGTTAATTCGCTGCAAATTATCCCTGAAAATTTGATGGAATTCAATGGATGGTATGATGGGGTGTCGTAATGGTATATAAAGGAATAAGTATTAGCTGGAAAGCAATGGCGGTCATTTGGCACCCCGAAAACGTGTGGCGCAATTTGCGAAGGTAAAAGCACGGAAGGAGAAGACATTGCCTAGACAATAATTGTGAGTTGTCACCGATATATGATCAACCCACGCGGGGGATTGACCAATATTTCAACACAATATTTATTCCCTTGGTAGAAGGTTTCAACGTCCACTAAGGGGTAGACGTTGAAAAGATGATAGTTCTTTCTAAAAGATTGATGTGAAGATCTTAGAAGTTTAATTATTAGTAAAAAATCATAGGTTTAATAAGTATGTTAAATAGTTTTGTGATTGTAAGAGATTTTGGTTAAGAAGAAATTTATTCATAGTTAAATTTTTAATGACTCATCAAGATTATAGTAATTGTAATTCAAATAAATTTAATAATAAAAAATGGTTGAAAATGAATTATATATTCTTCAAAGTGTTCATATTCATTACAATTAAATTAAATTTCTCTCTATTAAGTAAATATAATAAGTTTCAAATCGAACAAATTAAAAGTTAAATTTTTTTCTAAACAAATAATAAATCATATAATAGTTGAGTAGATTAAATACATGTCGAACAAATATAATGCATTGCTATGCTTGTGAATTGATAAGGGGAATCATTAAAGTAGACATCAGTTTTAGATGATGATAAAAGAATTATATATATATCATCATAATACAGACCATTTGCATGTATGTGAATGTTTTCTTCAAGCTTTCTTATAATTGTTAACTTGATCCAACAAAGAGTTTGATCTTGAACCAAAAGAAATAGGGTTCCACCTTTTGGGAGATGGAACTTAGGGACCTATTTTGTACTTTAGCTCATTAGAAACCAATATCCCTCAATCGAGTGACTCAATTGAGGGAAGGACTAGGGGTTTCCTTATGTGATTAGACGGGGGTTCACCATTTAAATGAAGCTTCAAAGGAGAAATGCAAACACCTATGCACAAAACCCTAGAAACTTAAGAGCATGAAATCAGATGGATAAAAGAGAATGAAATAGAAGGGTACTTGGAAGAATGATGGAGTCAAAACAAGGTCCGTAACCCTGAAATTCTACTTTTTGAAGTGCATTGGGACTCATACGCTAGGTAGGGCAATTTAGTCCTGCTACAAGAATCTAGGAAGAATCTAGAATCTTCTAGTGATTGTGCAGGATTTACAGAAAGTTGTTAAAAGGGATATACTAGGACTCATACGCCTAGAGGGGTGATTTAGTCTCGTTACTAGGGTTTGACTAATTTTTCTGTAGCCTCTAGTGATCTTCTGTAGCTTTCGTCTTATCCGATTCCTCAAGTCTGAAAGTCTAAATTTTTGTAGGTGAGTTTCCGTGAAGATGACAACTTCTTGACAACTTTGATAATTTTTGCAATTTTTTCTACAAAGGATCTTCATGCTCTAATTCACCTAGATCTACAATCACACCAAGAGAGAAAAATGTTGTTTTGTTAAGGAATAGGGGTTTTCCTTTCTCAAACCTCATTTTTGTAATTAAACCTTGAAATTAAATGAAATAGCATGAAGGAATGATGAATGAACAAATGCAATGTTGCAACTCACCAAACCCTTGAAATAAAGGCTACAAACTTGTGTGAAATGTCTCTAATGGATGTGGATCTTGAATCTTGATCTTGATATAAGATATAATGTATTTGAATGCTTGCTTGAATCATGAAAACCTACATCACAAATATTAGCTCACAAACACACATGATGCATGAAGACTTTGACGTGATGCTTGAATCTTGAATGCACTGCTCCAAATGCTTGATAATTTTCTCTTTAATGCTCTCTTGATCATAAATTTTCTATAATTCTTGAATACTTGAAAGATTAAATCTTGTTAGGAGAAATTATGTGAAATAATCTTGTATTTATACTTTTTTATGCCCAATTTCCCAAAATTACAACACTACAAGCCAACATTAGATCGAGGATAATAAAATCCCACCAAGAATTTGAATTAAAATAGGTTGAGGTTGAAGTGTGACTTATACACTAGGCTAGGAATATGAGTCCCAGTGGCTTAAGCTTGAGACAAAAACTCCAAGAAATGTTAAGTTCAATGTAACATTTAAAATTAGGTCCCAAGACCTAGGTGGGACCCATATGCCCAAAGGAGCGTATGAGCCTAGAGATCACTAGATTTGGAACACATAACCTTAAATATTAAATTATTATTTTCCATTTGTTAAATGTCAGGATCATCCTTAGAAAATACATTTATTAAGGCTTGTGGATGAAAAATAGGACCAATTAAGGCATAAATAGACCTAATTTTAGCAAGGAGGGCCCAAACAAGTGTGAAAATGTAAAGGGATACATTTTTATACACTACATTTAGCCTGCACTTTAGTGAGAGAATGATCTTGCATCAAACTCACACTAAAGTAGACAAATTCACATCAAGACGGGTCCAAGTGTACCAATGCTAGTGAGATAGGATGACAATGATCAAGAGGGATGATCAAGCCCCCAAGATCAAAAGCCTATGGAAAACCAACATAGGCACAAAAGAACACACATGTGAATGGTGTATGAAGCAACAACAAGGTACAAGAATACACTATCAAAGATGTAAAGGATAAATAAAAAGGAAAAAGAGGGGTGGATCAAGCCTTGAATGTTTTTCCAACATGATGTGGATCAAGCATTAGTTGTCTATCCAAAAAATATTTACAAGTGGAACACGATGTCCACTATGCAAATGAAACACATGCTCACACGGGCTAGTGGAATCCAGTATTCACTAGGTGAGCCCCTAGAGAGGTGAGACACATACGCAGGCACTCGATATATGCTCACACACACAAGCAAGTGGATTTGGGAAAGTCATGCCTAAAGTTGGCTCCCATATGTACTAACCATACCAAAGCTATACCTCCTTATAACTTTGATAAGGTTCCACACAACAAAATGAAAGGATTCACGAGGCAAGAAAAACTTCGTATGCTAACAACCATGAACAAATAGGATGGCTCCATAGGCAAACAAAGTGTATTATGCAAGGTGACCATATAAAAATTATTGTAAATGCAAAGTAGTGTAAGGTATGTTCAAAGGGGTTTTGCTTAGTTCATGTAAGGTCTCAACTTAGGGAACATTGTGCCTAATGTCTACAAGAGAGTACCAATCGAAAAATAAAAGATTCACAACTTAGGGAATGTAGTGTGTCGCATCGAGCCACTAAGAGGAACATAATATTCTAAGAGAGATCACATTCTTGAAGGACATCACACCCAATGTCACCACAAAAAAAGACACATCACATGAAGTTAGAAGACCACATAATGAAACATTTGTTGTATTTGAAATGCAAAAGAATAATGCCAATGTATGCCCCCACTTTAAAGAAATTGTTAAAGACCATGCTGTGAACAATTACTTTAAAGTAGAAGAAGACATGAGAGCTTATTCAAAAATCCCTATGTTGAATGAAACTACATCCTGAATAAAGGGTTGTCCCCAAAATGTAATGCTAAACATAGAAATAAAAGTATGTCACATGTGAGCCAACTTAAGGCATGTCATCCATATCCCAAGCTTGCTCCTATATATACATGGAAGGTGGTCAACTAGCCAAAAGGAACAATGACAAGTGTCATACGATGAAAAGGATGCCTAACCCCCTTGCCTCCACTTAGTGCAAGAAAAGGGTGAGCCAATGTGATTGATGAAAAACATGAAAATCAATATCAATTAGAGGAACTAGGTGTTGCAACATAAGGAAGAGTACCACAATCCTTATGATGTTGAATTTTATTACCCAAATCCTTACATTCATTAGTAGAATGACCACGAACTCTATGATACACACAAAATGAACTTGTGAGATAAAATTTATTTCATGTTCTTGGAGGGAGAGATATCAAGTGATCTTGGAGGAGTCTTGACAAGATACTCTTTTGATCAAAAGTAGAAGATGTTCCTTTATTTTGCAACAAAGATATCTCTTGCTTAGTACAAGGTGTCATACTTACACAAGACTCTTTGGATGGTGAGATTTTGTTCTCTCCTTGAAAGGACGGTGTAAAATCTAATAAAATCCAATCGTTAGTGTTTTGTGTAATGACATTGATATTAAGAAAATATTTCTGGGTATGTGCAGGATCATCATGGAAAAAATAGGCCCTTAAGTGGCAAAAAAATTAGAAAAATTAGAGTTAGGCAACTTGACGTAAAAATTTGAATAAGTTATCTATATTATTTCAAAAACATGTAAGAATTTAGAATTTGTAGAAAATTGAATGTAGTTTCTAAACTACTAGGTTTGTTTAAAAAAAAAAAGAAATCTATTTGGTGAAAATTTGAAATTTCAATGCAGTAGTACTTAAATTTCAGGGAAAAAATAAGTAGGTGTCTGTCTAACCACCCTAACCACAATAAAATGATAATATTTTTTTATAAGATTTTAGATATAAGTAGAAGACTCATGTCCCAATGTGATGCATATTTTTTTGTAATTGTTTTCCAAGTAAATAATTAATTATGATTTTTTTCTTACAAATTTAAAAAAATATAAAAAACTCGTATGTCTGACCACCTTAACTTGGTCCAAACTTCACGAAATTCAATTTTTATTTTTTTAATCCTATAGTATGCAAAGCATAGAATGTGACACATGTTTTGGATTCAAAAACTGCGATACCGTCTGAAAGTTATAGATGTTTTTTAATTAGTCTATCAATTAGGACTTTAGTAGTAATTTGAATAAAAAATGAATAATAATTACTTATTAAATTCAAAGTAAAGCATAATTTATATTGGTGGAAAACTTAGAATATCCTTTAAAAACCTTTTTCGTTTTATCAAGTTTAGGTAAAGAAAAAGTCATCAGCCACATACCCATCATATGGCCACTTTTTGGCCCATCATGATCCTGCACATACCCTTCTTTATTTATTTCTTTTATTTCTTTCGAAGGACAATAACCTTGACCACTAGTGTCTATCAGTTTAGGATGCACTAATCTTAAAGTTGGCTGAGAAGAATCTTTAGTAAGAGTGTTGATATTGAATGAAGGCTTGTTTGTTTCTTTCGAGGTACAATTACTAAGACCGTTAGTTGTTTGTTGTGTGTGAATCTCTATAAGGACGTGAATACCTTGTTCTCTAGCACCACATCCTTTTCCACTATACTCAAGTTGTTTTGTAAGTTCATAACCTCTTCCATAAAGCTTTTTCATTTCTTTTGGATTTGGCGGTTGTTCGTAATCAACTTCACCAAATTTTGTTGTGTATGTTGTATTTTCTTCTAAAGTGGTTTAAGTGGATGCCTTGGAAGATTATGTTAAATTTTGTGTCAACATTATTGCTTTTTCTTTTCACTTTTCAAACTCTTTTGTTATGATAGATTATATTCTCCCATAAATGTAGGTGTGAAATCCAAGGAACCCTGGAATCATCTTCCAATAGCTTCATGACTTCCTCAATATGATTTTATTTTTCTTTCTCTTGCACGAGTTCCACTTGTGTAGCTTTGATTATAAGGGAATAATAGGTTTTGAAGGGACTTGAAACCCTTTACAACATAAAAGATGAAAAGTTGCTCAGAGATAAAAATATTGAAACATTAGCAGCAGCCAACAGCAAACCAATCTATCCAAAAAACATAAACCCAACAACAAAGAAACAATAACAAAAAAAAACACAAAAGGAGACACTATTTCATGTTCTTTAAGGTGTTAGCCACCTCAATCTCCTAGAACTTATGATGTAGTTTGATGATGTCCATCAGTTCTTTCTTTTCCTTTTCAAAGGTCTTCCTCAAGTGACCCCTAGCTCTTGTACAAGGGCCTTTTGCCTCATCTTTTTTGACCTTCTTCCCCTTCCCCTTTGAAGATTGGTCCTTCTCCATCAACTGTGTAAAGTAAATTTGATCTTTCCTTAGTTGGCTTATCTTACAAAATAGGACCTCCAGAGACTCAACACTGTTCTTGACCAAATTGTGGCTAACTTGCAATAACTTATTGATGTCCATATTAGTTTCATTAATCTTTTCCTTCATATCAAAGAGGTGATTCTCACATAGGGTTTTAAAATCCGTAAAGGAGCACTCTAAGTCAACTATTCTTTCAATCAAAATATCCATGGAAGAACCCTTCGACATGTTTTGCATATTCTCATACAAACCCTTGATCTTGATATTCACCCTATTAAATTCCTACATTGCCCACTTCGATAGCTTAAACATGCATGTAGCCCTCGAACGAGCCATATCCAGAAGATGTAACACCTTAGTATTGTCATCATTTATTTAAGACAAATCCTCAAAGAGAGGGTTCACCTTTAGTGGCTCTGGCTTTCCAGGACTTGGATTTTTGGGCCCTCATCCTCATGCATAAACATCCCACCTGAAAGCTCCACACTAGGTGACTGTAAAACAAGGGAGTCATTGATTTCAACAGTAGTATCCACAAAACCCTTATCCTTACCCTGGTCCATAGTACCCTTAAAATCACCTTTCACGACCTATCTTTTCAACTTTGCAATTTGCTTGGATGCCCTTCGCAACATTTCTTTAGCTTCTTTATCCCCAACATTAACAAGCAAGCCCTCCTCCTTACAACCATCCAAAATAGAATATTGACCATTAAGCTCATTATATCCCTTACACTAGGAACAACCAAAAATGATATCAGTATCATTGCTAGCAGAAGGGGAGTTCGACTCTTGTAAAACAATCTTTTTAGCAGCACATTTCCTCTTGAGATTCCCCTTCTTTTTCTTCTCAGAGGGGGTCGTCGTAGGGGATGAAGACCCACCTCCTCCTCCTCATTCCATTCCTCCTCACCAACAACACTAGTATCCAAACTATTCTAGAGGGATTATTCACTGATAGCCTTCTCCTTACCTTTAACTGACTTGGTAGGGGTATGGGCTCTCACATGCTCCATTATGAGTAGTATGAGGCCCTCATGGAGAACATGAGCCCTCCTATTTTTCAAATGAGCATACAATGAAACTTCCAACATAGATAGAAGAAAGAAAGGAAATGAGATATATAGCCCATATATGAAATAATTCAACAAAGTGAAATGGTGTCCTAAAATAATAGTATACTAACTGCCTAGGGTAACATACCACATAATGACCTTTGCTACATCAACCCAAATTCTCTTCAAAGAAGTCTTCTCATAGCCCCATGAAGGAATATTTATTAGCTTCTTCCATTCATCATGTTTGAATAACTAGTCCATGGCATCATCATTACTCTTCCTCTCATTGAAAAAATTATGACCCACCAACAACAAACCAATAATGGAAGCAATAAAAGCCACATTAATTAGAAATTCCATTTGCATGAAGTATAAACTTCTATGATTCCAATAGCGAACAAAATTCACAGAGGCCTTAGGATCATAGCCGTGAAACCTTTCCAGAAAAGGTGTGAAATTCCCATGCTCTAAAATACTCCATATTTTATGATTCTTCCTCCATCTTTCACTGGAATAGGGATCAATCCTACTATGGTCATCCCCCATGTTCACAATCACCATAAAATGAAACCCCAAGAGAGAGACAGTTGTTAGGAAAAAAATAGGAGAAACAACACCCACAAAGCATGCGATGAGAATGCAAGCAATAATGATATTAACTATCCAAAGAATGAGCTCAACTGTAGCCATCATTTCATAATAAAAACTTAGCATCCTTGGGAAGGAGGGAGTACTCCTCCCATGCCTTAAAATAATTAATTTTGACAACCTCATTAGCAAAGAAATTTGTCACTGAGTTTCCCTCTCTATAGATATGTGTGGCATGAGTTTCCTCAAAGGATCTAAACATCATTATAGCATCCTCAATCAATTGTTCAATTTTCTAGCTTGGATTCTGAATGCCAAGTAGGAAGTTAACAATATTAAGTGAATCTCCCTCGACCCAAAGCTTGGAGTAGCCCTTGTCCAATGCAAACTTGATACTGATGAACACAACCTTGACTTTCACACGGTGATTGGTCTAGTTTCCTGATGGGAGTGCCACCACACCCAAGAATCTACCAACTTCATTCCTCAACACCCCTACAACCTGCAAGCCCAGGGTTACCCAAGTGGATGCCCCATCAAAATTGATTTCAACCCACCCTTGAGGTGGGGGCTTCCACTTAGTACTCAATCTAGTACTGATGCTATACTTAACTATTGGTGCAAATAAAGTCTTGTACCTAGTTCATTCATTACTAGGGGACTTATGTACACCTGTTAAGTTTATTTAGGTTCTAGGAAGGAATCTTTCTAGAAGGTGTTAGTTGTCATTAGTTGTTATCTTATCTTTTGAAAACTACTACATATGAACCTAGGTAACTATGATTAGTTGTCTCATGTCATATGATTAAGACACTTGTCATAATCCTATGACATCTTGCATCTCACCTTGGCTATATAACCAAAGGCTCTCTCTCATTGTAACATCACACAACATATCATTGAATCATATTGATAAGAATACAGTTTATTCTTGTCACATTTGTCTCTATTTTTTGTGCTTTCCATTTGGTCTCAAGATATTGGTAGCCATAGCCAATTCTAACATGGCATTAGAGCGGGTTGGTAGCCATTGTAGAGTCTTTTTCTGAAGAGAGATACCAGATTTGGGGTTGTTCCATTTTTGGCTCTTTATTGTAAGTTCAAATCAAAGCTTGTTGGCGCAAATCTAAGCTCACCATTGTGTCTGAAAGGTTTGATAAAGTCAATTTTGCCTTTTGTTTTATCCAAATTAGACATACGAGGCCAGATCTTTGAGGGTTTGAAGCTAAAGAGTGGTTGTCAGATCCAAAAGGTAGCTCCAGTATATCTTTGGAGCATTTTGGGTCAAATCTGACCCTGCCATCACGTCTAGAAGGGCCAAAAACCCTAAGATCGACTATCAAATCATCCAAATTGTAGCAGTTGTCCGGCGAGGAATTTTTTTTGCCCAGGGAGCCATATAGCCCCCCTGGTTGTCATTATTACATAGCCACGTACGATTTTTCAAAAAATATATATTTTATTCTAGTTTAATTTTTCTAGAAATTTTGAAAAACAAAAATAATTTTTTTAGTTGAAATCTGCTTTTAGAAAGGTTATATTTAAATCAAAACAAAAAAAAGCGCTACAAAATCAGCAACGTACCTTTCTCTACAACAAAGGGTATTGTTTGTACTTGCGTGGGCCTCGCTTCACCACGTGGCACATCCTGGTTCGCTGCAGGTGGGACCCATTTACATAGTCGATCAACATTTCACATGAGCCATAATTCTCATAAAAATCGGTGTACAAACCTTCACTTTGGCTGTGCTTCAAACAATTGACAATCCTTGAAGATTTCACAAAATCACGAAGATTCTGACGTTAGTTAGCGAGTTCCAGAATATTCCGTTAAGCAAGGATTCATATGTACTTTACCATATTCAATTTGGCATTCTTGTATCTTAATGCTAGCATGATATTTCTGCCATTTCTCTCTTGTGGAAGTTATTTCTTCTTGCAGGTGATTTTGGGGTGTTTGAAGAGTTCACCATAAACTCCTACATGGTATCAGAGCATTACTTCATTGCATCATAGCCTCATGTCATATGTTTCTGACTTTCATACTTGACTTGTTATCATCATGACAGGAGAAGATGAAAAGCACTCTTAGCATCAAATTCACAAAGCACACACCTATTAGGAATAACAAATCCCCTTTTACAAAGATTATCTTGAGTAAGCACTTTACTTTGCATTACAAGCCAGAAAAACACATTCACCTTAGGGATCAACAATTTATTCCACAATTTCCCCCCCAAAAGGACAAGTATCAGGTTTCTCCAAGGAATTGACAAAGACCAAGGCCACAAAAAAAATTACATTAGCAAGAGGGGTCCAAATCACATGATCAGGTCTCAGAAATATAGGAACCTTTGTATCAACAAGGAAATCCCAAAGAACAATTAACGAAGGATCCCAAATATGAAACTCCTTCCATGCACCATTTTGGATATAGTTAGCCACCATAACTTACCAAAAAGGCATTTATAGATAGCAACAATAGGAGGGGCCCACAGGCGATTCACCAAAGGCTCATTGCCGCACCACACATCTTCCCAAAATAGAATCTTGGTTCCATCACCCAACAACTGCTTAATACCTTAAGTAATAAGGTCCCTACAGGGGATACTATTTTTCCAAAAACAATATCCCAAGGGGATATCATTAGAATACAAAAGGTCTGAAGGTCTCCCCACTCCAGATAAATATTTATTCATGACCAGAGAGGACCAATCCACCTTCCCACTCAGGAGTCTCCAAATGTTCTTGGACAGTAAGGCCTTATTAAAATATCTTATGTTTCTAAGGCCTAGACTACCCCACTTCTTTGGCCTGCACACAAGGTCCCACACAACAAGAGGGTAAAAGCACAAACTTGTGTCACACTTTATAAAGGAATCGGCCAACAGCAAAAAAAATTATGAACTTCGACCACATAAAAGTGGTCTTTATGTTTTGAATTTCAAAATGGTGTAAACTAATGAAATGTAGAACTTTTGATGAAGTTTATTTTTGTAATTTTTAAAATTTTTAAAAATTTATTTTCATTATGTTTTTATCAATTTAAGGACAAATTTTGGAATGCTGAAAATTTCAAAAAAAAGTGACTTCACGGGCTGTCAAGAAACAAATTGAAAAAAACTTCATTTCTCCCTAATTTTTTTTTCTTCAAATAGGTAACTTCAATATCTTGTGCATGGAAAAAAAAAAAAATTTTGATGTATATTTTTCTTGTAATAACGTTTTAAAGTCAAACATGTCAAATTTGATAGTTTCACCGTCATTAACTATTTTCAAAATTTAAATCATTTTCAAAAAAATTATACCCTTTGAAGAAGACTCTCTCCTCTTGTGCCCCATATAAGATTTAAATTTTTTAATAAGTTTTACTATCTTGTTTTTAATTTCTAATCAACTTTTTTTTTTCATTTTGAAAACCTACTTGCATTATTTTAAAATAGAATATATTAAAACTAATAAAAATATTAAATAAATTATATTTGGATTCTCCACTCGAGCTCTACAAAAGGGTTTTTTTTTTTTGAAAAAAATCATTCTAACTAAAGAAATACTTAGCTAAAGTTGAAAGTTTCAAAAATTCTAAAAAAAGTTGAGTTGGCTACCAACTAGGATGCCGAAACCCTTTCTATGGAAACCCCGCACATTAAAAAATCCAATTTCGAAGGAAGTTTTAAAGCGGGAAAAGGAAAATTTTATTTTTTTTGGATTCGGGCGAAACTTATTCGACCGAAACCTATGTGCCACGTAATACGCCACATGGTTTCGGTCGAAACCTAGTCGGGCGAAACCTTTTCGGCTGAAAATATTTCGCTCGGAACTATTTATTTAGCCGAAAGTGTGACACAACTTCGTGCTTTTACCCAAGAGGAATTCTAACTTTAGCTTCCATCCCCAACCACAAAAATATTCTCATTATTTTCTCCATTTTCTATTCAAATTTTGCAGGAATCTTGAACAAACTCAAATCATATATAGAGGGAGGTCCTATAGGGTGGACAAGATTAGTTGCACTTTTCCTGCCTGATTGAGAAGAGATCCCTTCCAACCTACCAACTTCCTATTAAATTTTTCCAAGAGTCTGAGCTAAAAAGAATCTAGGATGTTAGACACACACAAGGGAAGACCCAAGTAAGTCGATGGAAAGTCACCCCAATTCCATGATAAAATCCTTGCTAACTTCAATTAGAGGAACTCTATAGTATTGAGAAAAAAAAGCTGACTCTTTGGGAAATTAAGACACTAAATAGAATCCTTCTCATATCCCTCAATCAGTAACTTAATAGCACCAATTTCATGGATAGAAGATTCAACCATCATGATTGTATCATCAACAAATTGTTGATGAGTAATACACTCACATCTAGAAGAAGGGATAAGACCCCTCAAGGAACTAGACATTAATGCCTTCTGAATATTTTGACCTAGAACCTCTACCATCAAAATGAACAGTAGTGAAGAAATAAGGTACCCTTGCCTTATACCACGGGAGCTCTAGAAAAATGGAGAAGGAAGCCTTTAACAAGAACAAGAAAATGAGTCGAGATAAGCTATTCAACAAGTTTCAAGAACTTCTGACAAAAACCAAAGCAAGCCAAAACCGACAACAAGAACTTCCAACTAACGGGCTGTCATAAGCTTTGAGAAGATATAGCTTAAGGAAAAAACTCGGCTTCTTATTACTAGCCAAAGAATGGGTGACCTCATGGACCGTAATGATAGAATCTAGAATTTGGTGACCCCTAATAAAACCATCTAATGTTTAGAAATAAGATCAAGGAGAATTATGTGGTGTCTAGTAGCCAGAACTTTGGAAAAAGTATTGTAAATAGAATTTCAGAGACTCATCGATCTAAAGTCACCAAAACCATTAGCATCAGTAGACTTGGGAATCAAAACAATGAAAGTAGCGTTCAATTCTTTAAGCAATCTTCTAGAGCCAAAATACTCCTTGGTAGTGTTGATAACATGCACCACCACAATATCCCAACAAGATTGAAAGAATAGAAAGGGGAAACCATTAGACCCAGGAGCCTTGTTACCTTCTAAGGAAAACACCGCCTCCTTGATCTCATTCAAGGAAGGAATTGCAACCAGATTCTTATTTAGGTGATCTGAAACAAACTGGGGAATGACTTCTAGAGAAGACTCCACACTATGTTGATCCAAAACCAAATCATCCCTAAGAAGATGCTTAAAAAAACCAGCAATAGCACTCCTAATAGCCTCATCATCATTCAATAGCATTCCATCAGCCATAATGGAAGAAATCATGTTCGATGACTTATGCCTATGGGAAGTAAGATGAAAAAACTTAGATTTTCGATCCCCAGACTTGAGCCAGATAGTCTGAGATCGCTTCCTCAAGAAATCCTCCTCCTTAGCAACAATGTCATGAAGGTATGCCAAAAGAGAGTCTTCACACAACTAAAGCTCCTCTGACAAGCCCTTAGATTTTATTTTCTCTTGAACTATATCCAAACATTGGGTGAGAGACTTCTTAATATCAAAAATGTTCCCAAAAGAATCATTGTTCCATTTTTAAGATTTCTTTTCACAACAGCCAGTTTTTTAGCAACTTTTTACATTGCACTACTATCAATGTTCACTTTCCACCAACTCCTAATACAATCCATGAACTTGGAGTCCCTCAACCACATAGCTTCAAACTAAAATGGAAATAATTTTCTACCACCAACCTTATCAGCCAAAAAAGAGATAGGTAAGTGGTTTGAGCCACACCTCATGATCAGAGAAAGAGAACAAGAAAAATCCACAAACCATCAATCCAAAATAAGAGCTCAATCCAATCTGAGTTGGATATTATCATAACTAACTCTCCTATTAGACCAAGTGAACCTAGTCCCTATCATATCCACATCAATGAGGGCATTATCATCCATAAACATTCTCAAATCCAGGTGACTATTAGGGTGAACCTATGAGCCACCCAACTTCTCATTATCAAACAATGGAGTATTGAAATATCCCATGACCATCCAAGGGGAATCCATAAAAGAAAAGCATAAAGAACCAAGCTCATCCCAAAGCCACTTCCTAGCCCTTTTCAAATTAGGGGCATAAGTATTAGAAATAATCTAGGAGGTATTGTCCCGAAGATGAACAAATCTCGTATCCACATGATTGAAACCATCTACAACCAGAATAATTTTAACAAATCTAGAGTTCTAAAGCATAGCAAAGCCAGCTGACGTACCTTTTAAGCTAATCCCATGAAAGCCACAATCATTGAAAAAATAGTTCTTCAAAGCTTCCAACTTATCAACTTGCATTTTAGATTCTTAAATTAGCAAAATATCTGGTTTGTGATATCAAATAAGGTTCTTCAGGAGGTCACACTTATGCACATTGTTTAACCCCATGATATTGCAAGAAATAATCTTCATTTGCATGAGGGAGTGATCTTTGAGCACAATTCAAAAAGGGTCTTTTGGACTCCCTCTGTAATATCTCTCTTACAATGCCTCTCCCTACATTTTTGTGAAGAGGGCCTCCCCTGACCCTAATGTTCAGAGCGACAATCTACTTTTTTCCTTCTCATGGTAACCCTTTTTTGAGTTTGTAGGGGGATGCATTCTTCTTTTTCCTACCCCTCATAGGGATAAAATCCCCATATTCCTTATTCATGGTATCCACTACCACCAAAGCAACCTCCCCACCCACAAGAATAGAAGCACAATTAGGTAGTGATGAAGGAGAAGCATTTGAATCTAGGATAACACACTTAGGGGAGAAAAATGTATCCAAAACATGGTCCCCATCAATATCCTCAGAATGGGGAGCCACTTCATTCTCAATCCTCTCAACCACCTCACCAGCAGGGGATTGAGGAACAATCAATGCATCAACATTGGGTTCAACCACTAGAGCACCACCAACACTAGAAGAACCTAGATCCTGAGGTGCAAAGGACCCCTTTGCCTCCTTGACCTTCCAAAATTTAGTTTGGGCAATAGCCTTAGGAGGAACAACCTTGGCAGAGCAATCTTTAGCCCAATGTCCCATATTTTTGCACTTAAAGCACATAAACGGGAAAGACTCAAAGACTATCTACTACTTCCAACTACCTACCTTTGAGATCAAATGGAAGAAGTCAGTCATCACAACATCTTGATCAATCATAACACAAAGCCTAGCAGCAACAAAGTGACTTCTTGATAGAGTATCTTCATCAATGGAAACTAACCACCTAGAAGAATTGGCAACAACTTTAAACACCTCTTGATCCTAGTACTCCAGCGACAGATTAGGTAGCTTAACCCAAAAAGGAGTAGAGTGGAAAAGGCACTTTGAAAAATCCATACTAGGCTCCCATGAGTGTAAAACAAAAGTCAAACAACCAAAGACCCCTGAAACCTTTGAGATGACCATCCTTAAGTCCTCATCACAAGAAAAGGAAAAAGAGAAAAAGCCTTTGGCCATGGCCGCAACCTCCACCTGACCCTTTAGAGCCCATTTCTTGCAAACCCATGAGTGAACCTCCTCAATATTGGGTCTAAGACCCAAGAAATTTCCCACCAATGAAAAATCCATTCTTGTAATGTTTTTATCCACAATAGGGTCCGAAATGGATAGGGAAAACCCAGCATCCATGTTTCAAGAAGAAACAGATTCATAAGCAATACCCTTACCTTTAAGCTTAGAAGAAAATAAGTCAACCCACCTCTGCCCAAGAAAATATGACTAACCCCTCAGCTGAGACTTTTCCACCAGAACATGCTCCTTCTAGGACTCTGATTTTGGGGGAGCCTCAGAAGATTCACCTGAAGGGGTGTACACGATAGCAACAACTAACCCCAGAAAAATTGCTTGACCTGTAGGCACCTTTAGAGCTTGAATAGAAGCCTCCACCATTAGAATACCTTCACACACCACCTTGAAAGTAGCAACCACACATTGAACCATAGAGCCCAAAACTTTAACCTCTCCCATGCCACACAATCTGTCCTCCTCAACAACAACATCACAAAACACAAATTTTGTTGGTTGACCAAACTAAAATCCACCATGATCACCAGGGAAAGAATTCAAATTCAAATCGATCAAGCCTACCTCACTAATGTTCTTGTCCCTAACATTCTTCTCACCATCCATCATGATGTTCCACTTGTGTAGTTGGTGTCAATGGTTTTAAAGGATTTTCCTTTTCTTTCTCAATGTTCAAACAACTATTTGGTTTAGGGTTGGCTTTGATTGTATACACTTTTTTGTTGTAGACATACTTCATTTTATGATGAAGGGTAGAAGGCACAGTCCCATTCATCACTTGAATCCATGGTTTGCCTAAAATAAGACTATATAAAAGATCATGAGGCATAACATGGATTGGGGTTTGTAATGTTACCTTCCCGACTATAATAGGTAATGTGATCACACCAAGCAGTTATTTTCCTATGTTGTGAAATCCTCAAAACGACAAGGAACCAAGTTCAATTATTGATTTACCCATACCAAGCTTATCCAAAAGGGTTACACTATACACATTAAGAGTTGAGCCATTTTCAACAAGGGTTCCTTTATCCCTGTCCTATTGAAGATAGCTATTATCATGAAACCTTCATTTTTCTTTTGCACTTCTAGCGAATGTAACTCATCTTGATGGGAAGTAATTTCTAAGTTGACTAGAGTTATATCTTGGATTTGGGTTGCCAAATCATTTGATTGCGCATTAGGGAAGGTAGAAACTTGTTGTAAGGTGCTTTGAATAATTTTATGATAATAGGGGAGGCTTGAATAAGATCCCATAATGATATCTTAGTAGGAGTGTTCTTAAGTTGTTCAACAAGATCATACTCCTTTCCATTATGTAAAGGAAATGAGGGGCACTAGGAAACATAGGTTGAGGTAATGGGAGGGATGATGGAGTTATTTTTCTTGGTTGTGGATTGTTTCTAGTGTTATATGTATGAGAAATAGTATTGTATTGCTACAAAACATTATTCTTAGGTGTTTCAAGGATGAGGACGTGTTTGGTTTTAGTTGGTGGTTGGTTTGAGGGTGGGTAATGGATAAGTTTAGGTTTAGGAGAGTACTTCAAGGGATATCTAATGTACATAACCTCAGAAGACTTATCCTTATTTTCATGATCTCTTAGTGAAGGGGAGTCTAATGTCACTTCATCATCTTCATCTAAGGAAACAATATCACTATTTTTAGTGTTGTCATTTTCTTGCACCATGATATCTTCCCTAGTAGGAGAGTTTTAGTAGAGATACAAACTAGACATTCAATGGTTAGCTCTTGTAAAATAACTTCATCACAAGTAGGGGACTCATCGATGGTTGGGTTTTCTTGTTTATCAATGATGGAATTCTCTTGTTCAATAATGTTTTTCCTAGGGGAAGAGAGATAAATAGGACTCTCATAACTTTCATTGATTTGGTCTTCCAACAACAAAATATATTTGTCACAAATAGGAGATATATTAAGAGAAGACCAAATTCAATTGTCATGATTATCCATTGTATTCTCTTTCACTAAAGCATTCTCATAGGGGGGAGAGATTAACTTTTCTTACCATTATTATAAATATAAGATACTAACATTGTTTGACCTAAAATGAAAAGTACTTCTTGTTGCAAGTATGAGCAAGTGTGGTGGTGTTGTCATTGATGTCAACATAGTTCAATATGTTACATGTATAGCTGAGATGCTGCTGAGATGTTGTGAGAACATGGAGCTATCTTTATGGTGTAGCAAATGTGTTAGTTTGATAAGTTTCCAAGTGCTTTTGAGGAAATCAATAAAGAAGAGAAGTCAAAGTGATGAAAGTGTTTAGAATGTGCTCTGGTATGTGCTCCACATTTCTCCTGTGTTGATCCTATGCTTGTGTGGGTTTGAATGTTTGATGGTGCTGATTTAGTGGTGATATCTCCTAATTTTTAGCTTCTAGTTTGATGGTATGTGAAAGTTACGTTTACCAATATGTGATTTGTTCTGACAAGTTGGTCTTCTATGAGAAATATTGTTGCTCTACAGTCCTACTCTATTTTGTTTCAGATCTTGTGGATCTGGAATATGTCTTGTGAAGGTCTTTTCTATGCTCTGGCAAAGAGGTTTGAAGTTTGGTGATTTGGAAACCATGTTTCAGTATTTAAGTATGAGTTTATATAGTCCGGATGGACTAGTGAAAGGTATTCAGTAATTGAAGTTTGTTGTTTTGTTGTGGATCTATCTGGAAGATTCTGAGTTGTATTCTTGTGCATAAGGAAGCATGTAGCGTCCGTGTGTCATATTCTTATTGGGAAGCATGTACATCAATGTTCATTTGTGTTTTCATTAGGTTTGGATGACCTGGTGTTTACACTTCATTCTAAAAAATAAAATTTAATTAAGTGTGTGGTTGTTTTGAGATATTATTTTTTAATCTTGAAAAATGTGTTTTATTGGTCCACTCTTATTCTTTTCCACCATGGGAATTTTGAGTCGTCGACCTATTTTGAATTTATGAAATGAGATATTTGTGGCTAACCTTGGAGAAATTTTCTAAGGTTGAGGATGGTATAAAAGCAAGTTGAGTTGTGAAGAATTGTATGACTGTTTGATGCAAAGTGACGAAAGTGAGCCACAAATCATGAGAGCAGAAGTGTTTGTGTGAGTGAGTTGTGATAGCAGTTCTTCATTGTGTTGAAGGAAGTGACATAAAGGTTTCTGCAATCCTATGAATGTGTTAATTGTTGTGGTGGATCATTTTGTTCTCTTTTGTATCTATAGGAAGTGAACCTCCCTATTGGAAAGTGAGTCCTTTCTGTGGAAAATGAGTCCCTTTCGTAGGCAGTGGGCCTTTGTACTTGGATAGTGAGTCCTCTTCTGGGTAGTGAGCCTTTATTTTATAATATTTATATTATGAGTTAGCCCTCACTGTGGTTTTTCCCTCATTGGGTTTTCCATGTAAAAATCTTGTGTTCATTGCATTGATTTACTTTTTGTTATTTGTCTTTCATGCTCTTACTTAATAATAGAATAGTGTGGTTGTGGAATTGATAAGTATTGAAATTTTAAGTTTTAATTTTGTGACAACTGATTCACCCCCCTCTTAGTTGTCTTGCGCTTGTTTAACAATTGGTATTAGAGATTTGGTTCCTTGATATGGAGCTTAACCGCTTAAGGAAGATCCAATGGTGCATAAGTTGGCAATCCCTATGTTCGATGGAATTGACTACAATGATTGGAAGGGACAAATGAAAGGATATATTATCTCTCTTGGTTTTAAGAAATGGAAGGCTATTGAGACGAAGTATACATACCCGTCTGGTGGTCTTACTACTGCAAATGAGATCTCTTCTTATAAAGAAAATGAGAAGGAAAAGTATGCTATTTTCAAATGGTTATCTAAAAATGAGTGAGCTAAAGTTATTTCTTTGGATATTGCATATGAAGTCTGGAAGAAGTTGGAAGACATGTATGAAGGAAATGAAAGAGTGAAATTGACAAATAAGTTGGTGGAAAAGCACAAATTTGTGAATCTGAAGATGGAAGAAGGTGAATAATTTACAAGTTTCTTTCAGAGGGTTGAACTAACTGAAAATGAAGTTAGAGATCAAGGAGGAAAATTATCAAATGAAGACATAATTGAGGAAATCCTGATCACCCTACCAGACTACTACAACGATAAGATCTCTGTGATTGAAGAAGTGTATGATCCTAAGAAGTATACTCTAGAATAGTTGTTTGGCACCTTGCAAGCATTTGAGTTGAGAAAGTTCCAGAAAGAAGACAAGATTGAAGAAAAGACATAAACAACATTTAAGGCATTGAAGATTGAAGAGGATCTGGACAGTGATGGTGTTGATGATTTGGAAGCAAACTTCACTAGGAAGTTGAAGAAAGGAACCAAAAATTATAAAGGTATGTTTCCCTTTAAATGTTTTAGTTGTGATAATATTGGTCATTATGCTTCAATATGCCTGAATAGAGTTGTGCATAATAAGAAAAAGGATTATAAGGATAAGGATAGGAAGGATAAGAAATATAAGAAGTTGTACTATGTTAAAGAAGCAGGAATTTTTGATGATGAATCTGAGAATGAGGTTGATGATAGTGAATGCTTATTCTTAGCTTTGGAAAGTAAATCTGTATCCACTAACCCTGGAAAATTTCTAAGCAGGAAGGCTTCGAAGAATAAGAGAAATATGATGGAAGGTACTTTGGTTACTACTTTTCATGCAAGACAGGATGAAGATTACTAGGTAATTGATAGTGGATGTTCTAATCACATGATTGGAGATAAGAGTAAGTTCACTAAACTTGAGAAATATGATGGTGGTTTAGTTATGTTTGGTGACAATTCAGGAGCTAAGATCTGTGGGAAAGGTTCAATTAGTTTTGATGGAGTACATAGTATTGATGATGTATATTATGTGAAGGGTTTGAGGCATAACCTTCTGAGTGTTGGTCAAATGTGTAGCAATGGTTTTAAACTTGTGTTTAAGAACAATACCTGTGAATTCAAAAAAGGATCCAGAAATGGAGATATGATTGCTACTGGAAGAAGAACTCATGGAAACATCTATTAGCTGAACGGAGTTGAGGGTCATTGCCTTGTATCTCAAATCAGTGAAAGTTGGTTATGACACCGAAGACTGGGACATGTAAAATTTGATAACCTAGTCAAGATTAGTGCAAAGGAGATTGTTTAAGGACTGCATAGAATCACAAGACTTGGTAATGCCATTTGTACAATTTGTCAATTGGGGAAACAGACAAGATGCAACTTTAAGGGAAAAGAGCATTCTACTACCGGAATGCTGGAGTTAATCCATACTAATCTTTGTGGTCTGACTAGGACTGGAATCTTGAATGGTGATAGGTATTTCATGCTACTTATTGATGATTATACTCGAATGGCATGGGTTGCTTTTCTCAGAGAAAAGATTTAGGCTTTGGATAGGTTTAAGGTATTCAAAGCAAGAGTGGAAAATGAAGTAAATTTGAAAATCAACTGTTTGAGATATGATAGAGGTGGAGAATTCACTTATGGTGAATTTAATGCATTTTGTGAACATGGCATAAGAAGATGATTTTCTACCCCAAGAATCCCTCAACGAAATGGAGTAGTTGAAAGGAAAAATCGGATTGTACAGGAAGCTGCTAGAACCATGTTGAAAGAATCAAATGTATTGGATGTGTACTGGAGAGAGGTAATACATACCACTATCTATGTTCTTAATAGAGTTCAAATCAGATAGAACAACACAAAGAGTCATTTTGAGTTATGGACTGGTAAGAATCCTACTGCACGAAGTATTTTAGGGTATTTAGAAGTAGATGCTATATTAAAAGAAATGATGAAAATCTTGGAAAGTTTGATGCTAGATGCGATGAAGGAATTTTTCTTGGACACTCTACCACTAGCAAAGCATACATATGCTTTAACAAAAGATTGATAAAGATCATTGAAAGTGTTAATGTGAAAGTTGATGAAGACATACACAGAACTATTGACATAAGTGAAGTTGAACCTAATGATCCTATCTTTGGACATGTACCTGAGGAAAATAAGGAGAAGGAAGAAGAAGAGAAAGAACAAGTGGAAGAAGAAGAAGAAGAAGAAGAAAATGAACTAGAACCCATTGTTAGGACTCCTAAGTATGTACAGAAGAATCATCCAAAAGATTGGATAATTAGAGATAAAAGTGAAGGTGTGAAGACAAGAAGCAAAATTGCAGCTAAGGTAAATTTGTGTCTATTATCTAAGATTGAACCTAAACCTAAATCTATAAGTGAAGCATGTGAAGATGAGAGTTGGATTGAGAGCTATGAAAGAAGAGTTGGAACGGATAGAAAAGAATCAAACATGGGAACTAGTCCCTAGGCTTGAGAATAAAAATGTGATTGGCTCAAAATGGGTGTTCTAGAATAAGCTGAATGAAAGTGAAGTTGTAAGAAATAAGGAAATATTGGTATGCAAAGGATATTCACAAGTTGAAGGTATATATTTTGAAGAAACATTTTCCCCTGTGGCTAGAATGGAAGTGATTAGGATGTTTTTGGCATTCTCTTCCCACAAGGACTTCAAAGTGTATCAAATCGATGTTAAGTCAACATTTCTAAATGGTGAATTGGAGGAAGAGGTGTATATGGCGCAACCTAAAGGGTTTTAGTTATCTGACAAACCAGACATGGTTTGTAAGTTGAAGAAGGCATTGTATGGATTGAAGCAAGCTCCTAGAGCTTGGTATGCAAGATTGGATAGATATCTAACAAAGCAAGGATTCAACAAAGGTTATGCTGACAACAATCTTTTCTTCAAAGTGCAAGGAAACAAAATGTTGATAATAGTTGTATATGTTGATGATATCATTTTTGGTGGAAATGAAGGCATGTGTACAAAATTTGTTGAAGAGATGCAAAAAGAATTTGAGATGTCTATGATTGGTGAATTGAATTTCTTCCTTCATCTGCAAGTGAATCAAACTAATAAAGGGATATTCATTTCACAATCTAAGTATGTAAAAGAACTGTTGAAGAAGTTTGGGATGGATGATTCCAAACTAGTTTGTACTCCTATGGTAACTTGGATGTAAACTGAGCAAAGATGATGAATCTGCTAAGATTGATAAGAGAAAATACAGATCTATGATTGGTGGACTATTGTATCTTACTGCTACTAGACCAGATATTATGCATGTAGTATGTTTAGTTGTCAGATTCCAAGAAGATCCTAAAGAAGCACATGTTATAGCTGTAAAGAGGATATTTAGATATATTAGTAATCCCACAATAATATTTACAATGAGCCAAACCGACTGACTTTTTTTTAAACTAAATCTCTTTCACATTCTGGGCACCTATAGCTGCTAAACCACGAAGAATTTAAAGATGATGAAAAATAGAGTCTCGTCACATTTTGTCTGTAGATTCTAAAAATATTTTTTTCAAAATTTTTGGAATCAAATTGCACTTCTTTTTCCATCTCCCACAAAAATTGTTTTTTTTCAAAAAATAGAATTTTTTAAAAAGTGACACACAATGTATAATGCATAACTTTTTTTCCATGAAGGATAAAATTCTAATTATTTCAAATTTAGATTTGTAACTATGATATCTAGTGCTTCCACTTGGTTAGATAGTTTTTTATTGAATATTTTTTGTTTAATCAAGTTTCGAAGTCAAACCAATTACAATTCAGACATAGCGCGACCGTATAACGAATAACTTTTTTTGTATATATTGAAATTTATTTTATTTATTTTTTGGATCAAGGACTTCAATATCTAGTGCACTCATATTTTTAAATTTTATTTTTTGATAATTTGCTATTTTTCCACATGTGCAGAAAAAAGACCTTCATTTTTGATGAAAAACCTATGTTTAATAAAACTAAAAAAACAAATACATAATAAAACCAAAACATATTAAAATTATATTCATTGGATATCTTGTTCTAAGGACTACCTGATTCAAGTTGGGTTTGTGAAGATTCCTCCATTTTCATCCTCAACCAGAGCTCCGAAGTGCCAAAATTCAGGGTTTTTTTGTGTCTCAGGGAGGGGATGCGGAATAAAAGGGGTTCGAGCGAACCCATAGGGGTTCGCTTGAACCAAGGTTCATTCAAACCCCCCTTCTATAAGGGGTTTTGATGGATTTTTTGGCTGGAAAGTATTAGGAGGGTTCGCCTGAACCTAGGTTCTAGAGAACCCCTAATGGGTTTGGTCGAACCAATAGGTTCGTATGAACCCCTAAAATCAAATTTTTTTCCATGCATTCATTTTCTGTGAGTTTTCCTTCCTCACTTCAATTGTAAACCACTATTGTGGCTTCACCCATTAAAGGTACATTAGATTGTGGATTATGGTATCTTAAGAGTGATGATTTTACCCTAAGTGCATGTTGATTGGGCTGGATGTGTAGATGACTAGAAGAGTACTAGTGGTGGTGCTTTCTTTCTTGGTGGAAGATTAGTTTCATGGTTGAGTAAAAAGAAAGACTCAATTTCTTTATCCATTGCAACGACATAATATTGCTGCATCATCCTGCTGCACATAGGTTTTGTGGATGAAGTAGACATTGAAAGTCATTGGATTGATATGTGATGAGGCTATTTCTATTTCATGTGACAACACAAGTGTAATAAAAATTTCAAAGAACTCGATTATGCATTCAAGAACAAAGTACATATCTATCAAATATCATTTCTTGAGAGAAAAGGTGTTGGAGAATGAGTTCATATTGAAGTATGTAAACACAAAGGAACAAATTGCATAAATATTTACTAAGGCTCTTCTGAAGGATACTTTCGAGCATCTTAGGGAGAGGTTGGGGTTCATTGGCCCTCCTAACTAGGTGCACATGAAGGTGCATCAATCTAGTGAATTCATAGATTCTTCATTTATTTGGACTGATAGATGGGTCTACTCCGTAGGGGGAGTAGAAAAGGTTTTCATTGTTGCAATATGAGTGTACTCCTAAGGGGGAGTAATTATTGTTGTTGATCTTTTTCATTGATGTCAAAGGGGGAGAGAAAGTCATGTGAAAAATAGTTGTAGAATAAGAGAAGGTGTTCTCCCGGGATATTGTGTAAATTTTTTTGTCTTTGATGGTTTTTCACATCATGTGTTGCATCAATGAAAAAGGGGGAGATTGTTGCAAGTATGAGCAAGTGTGGTGGTGTTGCCATTGATTTCAACATAGTTCAGTATGTTACATGTATAGCTGAGATGCTGCTGAGATGTTGTGAGTACATGGAGCTATCTTTATCGTGTAGCAGATGTGTTGGTTTGATAAGTTTCCAAGTGCTTTTGAGAAAATCAATAAAGAAGAGAAGTCAAAGTGATGAAAGTGTTTAGAATGTGCTCATGTATGTGCTCTGCATTTCTCCTATGTTGATCCTATGCTTATGCGGCTTTGAATGTTTGATGATGGTGATTTAGTGGTGATATCTCCTATGTTTTAGCTTCTTGTTTGATGGTACGTGAAAGTTATGTTCACCAGTATGTGAGTTGTTCTGGAAGAGTTGGTCTTCTGTGAGAAATATTGTTTCTCTACAGTCCTACTTTGTTTCATTTCAGATCTTGCGGATCTAGAATATTTCGTGTGAAGGTATTTTCTATGCTCTAGCAAAGAGGTTTGAAGTTAAGTCATGTTTCAGTATTTCAATATGAGTTTATATAGTCTGGATGGACTGGTGAAAGGTATTCAGTGATTGAAGTTTGTTGTTTTACTGCGAATGTATCTAGAATATTCTGAGTTGTATTCTCATGAATAAGGAAGCATGTTGTGGCATCCGTGTGTCATCTTCTTATTGGGAAGCATGTACATCAATGCTCATTTGTGTTTTCATTACGCTTGGCTGACCTGCTGTTTACACTTCATTCGAAGAATAAAATTTAATTGAGGAAGTGTGTGGTTGTTTCGAGATATTATTTTTTGATGTTGAAAAATGTTTTTTATTTGTCCACTCTTATTCCTTTCCACTACAGGAATTTTGAGTTTCCAACCTATTTTAAATTTATGAAATGAGATATTTGTGGCTAACCTCAGAGAAAGTTTCTAAGGTTGAGGATGGTATAAAAGCAACTCGAGTTATGAAGAATTGTATGAAAATGTGATACAAAGTGATGAAAGTGAGCCACAAATCATAAGAGCAGAAGTTTGTGCGTGAGTTAGTTGTGATAGCAATTCTTCATTGTGTTGAAGGCAGTGAGATAAAGATTTTTGCAATCCTGTGAATGTGTTAATTGTTTTGGTGGATCTTTTTGTTCTCTTTTGTATCTATAGGTAGTGAGCCTCCCTGTTGGACAGTGAGTCCTTTATGTGGATAGTGAGTCGTTGTTGTAGGCAGTGAGCATTTGTACTTGGATAGTGAGTCCTCTTTTGGGCAGTGAGCCTTTGTTTTATAATCTTTATATTGTGACTTAACCCTCACTGTGGTTTTTCCATCATTTATTTTTCCATGTAAAAATCTGGTGTTCATTGTGTTGATTTACTTTATGTTATTGTGTTTCATGTTCTTACTTAATAACAGAATAGTGTGGTTGTGGAATTGATAAGTATTGAAGTTTTAAGTTTGAATTTTGTGACAACTAATTCACCCCCCCTCTCAATTGTCTTGTGCCTATTTAACACTTCTAACCATCTTATGCAATGCCTCAAGAATGTAAACAATGTATATCCAAAGATGAAAAGTATTGTTATCCAATTTATGCAAAGCTTTAAGAATGCAAAGAATGTGTATCCAAAAATGAAAAACACTAAATTATCAAATTGATGCAAAGCTTCATGAATGTAAACATTGTGTATGCAAAAGTGAAAATTACTTTTATCCATATTATGCAAATTTTCAAAACTATAACATTTTCAAATCTAATGGTTTTTTCCATTGAAACGATTTAGGAAGGATTAAAAATGACTACACTAAATGGATGATTTTGACCTAGATGCATAAAATAGAAGTTCCTGAAACTTTCCAGACTAATACTATAGGTTACCAGCAAGCCTAGGAAATACATAAAATCACCAGAAAGTTCAGAAAAGTTAGTTTTTCTAGGCCTCCAAGGACTCATTTTCCCAATTGGGCATATGAGTCCCACTTAGGGTTTTTGATAGGTTCAGATAGTGAAAAATAGAGAGCACAAAATACCTAGAAATCTACAAAAAAGACTTGTACAAGGACTAAATCACCCAGATGGGAGAATGAGTCCCGATTAGGGTTTCTAAACCTAAATTGAAGAAAATTATGAGTTTATTTTAATGTTTCTAGGTTGTATGTTGACTTGATTGTTTTCAATTATAAATTTCCAATGAAATTGAATGATGCAAGATGCAAAAATGCAGCCTAGATGCAGTTTTCACTAATGTAAGATTTAGAATCCCTAAATGAAATTCAACTAATGCAAGTATAATGCAAAGTTAATGAAAACTAGATATAGGTCTTACAATGTTTTCTAGATTAGAAATTCAAGGGTGCGAAGGTTGGGTTCACTAAAATGATTAAACAAAAAGAGGGTTCCACCTTTTGGGAGATGGAATTGGACCTATTTCACACTTTAATCATTGGGAAACTTAGATCCCTCAACCAAATGAATTAATTGAGGAATGGGACCAATGGTTTCCTTGTGTGATTAGATGGGGGTTCACCATTTAAATGAAGCTTCAAAGAAGAAATGCAAATACCTATGTAAAAAACCCTAGAAACTTAAAAGAATGAAATTAGATGGATAAAAGAGAATGAAACATAAGGGTACTTGGAAGAATGATGGATTCAAAGCAAGGTATATAACCTTGAAATTATTCCTTTTGAAGTGCATTGAGACTCATACGCCAGGTAGGAAAATTTAGTCCTATTACATGAATTTGGGCATAATTTGGAATCTTCTGGCGACTGTGGAAGATATACAAAAAACTAAAAAAAGGGTTATATTGGGACTCATACACCTAGATGGGTCATTTATTCCCATTACTAGAGTTTAAATAATATTTTTGTAGCCTCTAGTGATCTTTTGTAGCTTTCGTCTTATTCGATTCTTCAAGTCCGAAAGTCTAAATTTTGGCCTGTAGGTGAGTTTTCATGAAGATTACAACTTCTTGACAACTTTGAAAACTTTTGAAACTTTGTCTACAAAGGATCTTGAAGCTCCTTGATACACCTAGATTTGCAATCACACACCAAGAGATAAAAATATTATTTTGTTAGGGAATACGAGTTTTTCTTTGTTCAAACACCATTTTGGTAATTAAACCTTGAAATGAAATGAAATAGCATGAAGGAATGATGAATGAACAAATGCAATCTTGTAACTCACCAAACTCATAAAATAAAGGCCACAAACTTATATGAAATGACTCAAATGAATGCAGATCTTGACTCTTGATCTTGATATGAGATAATGTCTTTGAATGCTTGCTTGTATCATGAAAACATACATCACAAATGTTAGCTCACAAACACACATGATGCATAAAAACTTTAACGTGATGCTTGAATCTTGAATGCTGCTCCAAATTCTTAATAATTTTCTCTTGAATGCTCTCTAGATCATAAATTTGATACAACTCTTGAATATGTGAAAGATTAGATCTTGTTAGGAGAAATTATGTGAAATAAACTTGTATTTGTAGACATTCAAATTATCCTAATTGATATCATGCACTCCATCTTGATTCACTAACACCAATTCTTCCTTAATCACTTCTTTACTAACCAATTAACTGAATAATCCTTATTTAAGTAATTCATCAAGATTCTTCTTTTAATTAAGTAAATCATTTTATTTCATTAAATCCTAATGTTCCTCCTTTGATTAAATAAATCATTTTATTTAATTAAATCCTAAAGTCATCTCTCTTAATTAAATAAATCAACTTTATTTGATTAAATCTAATGTTCTTCATTTAATTGAATAAATTAAATTTATTTAATTAAATCACTAATCTCCCAACTATCCTCTCATGTGATTTAAATAAATCTAATTATCTAAATCAAATGCCATATCAACTAATTTCCATCTAAGTTAATTAATCACAAATTAATTAAATCATAAATCATCCATTCCTCTAGCTTTTGCAACTAGCACATGTAAATCAATTTATTTGATTTATTCATTCCTCTATTTCCATTCAAATGTAGCATATTTTTGGAATATTCCACCAATTTAAAATCTCCCTCCCAAAGAACTTTTGTCCTCCAACATGGCATTTAAGGCTCTTACATGTCATTTTTCTTGAGCTAACTTGGCATTAACTCATCTTACAAATCTTCCTCCACAAGTCATCTTTTGAATTTCAAAATCCACCTACATGCATTTAACATGCACATTGTTCAAAATGTGCTCCACTCTCCTTCATTAGCATGTTGACAAGTGGCACAATGCCATTGGTTCAAGTTTAATCCCACATTCTTCCTACTTCTCATTCCTCCATCCTTCTTTCCTATAAATAGAGGACTTCTCTATTGATTTGGGATCCAAAACTTTATGCAAGGTTACTATCTACAGATTTGAGCAAGTTCATCCATATTTTCTATGATAGGTCGAATGTAAGCGTTAGAAAATGAGCAGCAAATAAAAGAATGCAAATAAACACCAAAACAACCTACACCTCAAGATTAGCCTAAGTTGAAAACAACACAAGATAAAAGCAACAAATGGAACTTTATACCTTGTCTCGAATCGATCCTTTGGTTGGCCCTTTGATCTTCGATGTGTTTGCTCCTTGGATGGAAAGATATGCAAACTAGATGAGGATGTGAGGATGGATGGAAATGGATGAAAGCATGAAAATGGCTAAGTGTAGATTGAAAAATAAAATTGCAAGAGTTTGGCTAGCAAAATGATCTCCTCAAAATGAGAGAAAAGAGGGGGTATTTATAGGAATTTTGAGAATTCTTAGAAGAGATGGATGGCCAAGATTGAGCCACCAAACATCAAGATGTAGGACTAAGGTGAGTTGAGAACTCACAATCCCTCACATCTTGACATGTGGCATGGGGAGAGGCTTAAGAAAGATGAGGTGGAGATGAGGTGTAAGAGAAGTACATGACATGGAGGGGGGTACAAAGTACCTTGGGATTGGACAAGATATCCTTATAAAGGAGGTCCTTGTCCCCATGTGGGTGAGAGGAAATGTGAGGAATTAAAAATTCCTCAAATATTCTCATGGGGGGATGGGAAAGAATAAAGAATGAAGAGAGGACATGTGGGAAGGAGTGAAGGAATTAAAAATTCCTTTTGAGTGCATTGGGGGATTAAAAGTGAATTAAAAATTCACATGGGAAAGTGGAGTGCCTTGCCCAAAAGGAGAAAGCCTTTAATAAGGTTGACCAATGACACATGTCATAAAGGACATGGGGAAGAGAAAAAGAATTTAATATTCTTTGAAAGATGAGAGTGGAATTAAAAATTCCTCAAAGGACTTTGGGAAGACAAAAAGAATTAAAAATTCCTTGGGGGATGGGAAGAGTTGACTAAAAGGGATGATTAGACAAGTTGATGAGGGGTTAGAGGAAGGTTAGGTGGCTAAGAGAGATTAGAGGCCAACTTGCAAAAGTTGGAGGATGTGACACATCCTAATCAAGGATTAAACATGTGCACATCCTAATGATGGGATTAGAAGAAGGATTATGATAAGATAAAAATGATGGAGGATGTGACATGAAGGGAATTAAATAAATGGAATATTTATTTAATTCAATTGATGGAAGGAGGATTAAAGAGATAAGTATTTGATTAAATACCTTAGGGATTGGCAGAACTAAAGATATTAATTAAATAATAGTAATATTACTTAATTAACTCAGATAAGAGGATGTTTAGATGAAAAGTGATAAATTTGGATAAATTAAGTGTCCAAATTTGGATGTCTACATTTTTCCCCTCTTTGAGATCATGTTACGGAGTAGCATCATTTCAAAGAATATTAAATATAGAACCTAGAATGAGATGGTTAGATTGAGAAGGATGCCCTAGTCATCAAAGGGATGACTAGGAAGAAATATGATGGAGGTGAAGATGAAGATTAGAGATTGAGGATGCCCTCTTGAGAGTACATGCGGGTTCAAGAGAACGGGTGGGCTCTCAAAATGAATAAAGAGATAATGCAAGGAGTTGAAGATGATGCAATGTGATGGAAATTGGGAGGGAGTGTGATGAATGGAATGGATGAGAGATTTTGATAGGCGAGGAGGATGGAGAATGAAATCCAAATACTGATTTGCCATCGTCGAGGCACTGATTTTGCTATGGCATAAAGACTAAGGCGCTTCAGGTATGAAGAAGGAGACCAGGCGGTTGGTGTCTAATGCATAAAACAAACATAACAAACAGAGGGCTGTATCCCAACACCCCAAAGTCATGGTGACCTTAGTGCAGCTGGGTATTGGGATGACCACAAACACACAAGGATGCCCGGGGTGAACACAAGACCTCGGGGATCTTGGTGGGTACTACCGTGGGACAGCCAGGAGGCAGAAAGATCAAGATACACCCCTATGTTGGCTGAGCTGGGTCAAAGCACACCATGATATGATGGATCAAGGCGACCATGACAAGTGATGATAGGGAGCTCAAATGATAAACAAAAGCCAAAAGCATCAAAAGATCACAATTAATTTCAAATGTACTTTGCCATAGGATCAATCAAGGGGATGAATGGGATTGATGAGGTCTGTTAGGAAGGATGCATCCTGTTGAGACTGATGATGGATACTAAATTAAAAGATTGATATGACGCAGGATATTCAGAACTGATTGGATTTGATGATACAAGTGAATCTCATTTGTTAAAATCCAGCTAGATAAGGGTGTAGCTTGATGACGCGACACAAGAGACATGACACAAGACATGAGACTAACACATCCTAGAGACCTAGGGGCTCGGAGGCCGATCAAAGATTAGCCTTGCCTACGTGGAAGCGCAGAGCCCTCGTAGTTCGATAAAAGGCTGACGATAGACCATGATGAAGATTTTGATGGATGACCAAGATAGGATAGAGAACAGGAGAAAAGTGGACAATATAGATCGATGATGGATGGAACCCCGGGGGCAGATCAAATGATCGACCTTGCGTACATGAAAGCGTAGGGGCAACGTAGTTCGACAGAAGACCAAAGACAAGTGATGGATGAAAGATGATGAGATAACCCTAGATAAGGGGATAAAATGATTGGACTGACACAATGGGACAAGAGAGACCAGTTGGATTGGATTGGAGGATAGTGACTATACAAAGCTCAGGGATGGGATAGTTATCCAAATCATCAAAGATGAAGTGGGAGGATGGCATGACGGATAGCTGAATGATGAAAAAGGATAGGAGATTGAAAAGATGTGTAAAAGAAGCAGAAGTGATAAGATAGAGGACAATGGATCGTATGGGGAGTAGCCAATGACAAGGGATTATGAGATGGGATGAGGGTCGAGGATGGGGGGAGGAAAAGGATTGTTTGGGTGGATTGAATAGAGGGATAATGATTTGGATGAGGAAAAGGTGACCAGATGGATAAATGAGAATGGATGCCATGATGGAAGGATAGGAAGATAGGGATGGGAAGATGGATATAAAGATTGTGTGGAGGGATAAAAGATAAGGATGGGGAGATGGATATATCGATAAGGAGATAAGGATAAGGAAATGGAAGGGAGTGATTTGATGGAATGAATGATGTCTCCAAGGACTGTATCACAAAGGAAGATAGATGCCCCCACTCTAGATATGTGATGTGCAAGGAGGCATGAGGGATGCAGTAGAGAAGGATAGGAGAATAAAGGAGTGGGATGGATGAAGATAGGATGCATGGATAAGGAAGGGAGATTGAGGGTAGCATGACAAGTGGATCAGGGAGGTAGATGAGTGCGAATGACAGTTGGGATAGTGTGCAGATGAGGGGAATGTATGCTAAGAGGTGTCCAAAGCATGCTTATATGTTTGACCCATTGTTATCAAGATCACAAGGAGGATGGAAGGATTGGGATAAATGAGATATGCCAAGAAGGATGTGTAAGATCGATAGGATGGAGGGGATGGACAAAAATGATGTATAGTAAGAAGATGGGTGCATAGTTGAAAGCGTAGCAGGAAGCATAGCGGATGGAGGGAATGCATATCAAGAAGCTGCCCCCAAGTGCAGATAGGGATTTACGCATGACGCCTGTTCGCCAGGTTTTCATCATGGTACTTATCCAAGATGCTTGGTTGCCAAGTTTTCACCATTGGACGGATTATTTCTCTTTACTATTTTATTTGTGATTTTTTTTTAGCTTTTTGACTTTTTGACTTTTTTTTGACTTTTTTGGATTTTTTATTTTTTATTTTTTACTGGTTTGGACTTTTTGGATAGTATGCGGAAGGAGATGGATAAGGATAGGGAGGCGAATAAGTGGATTTAGAAGACATGTGATAAGGATATGGATGAAGGACTCAAGCATCAAGTTCTATATCAGGTATTAAGAGCTCATGTTCGAACCGACTATTGGATGTTGGTACAACCTTATGAGGATAAATGGATTATGCAAGAGGATGAATTAGAGGGATTTGATGGGGGAGATACATGGGATAATTGGTGGGATGTTGGAAAGTGTATGGATGGAAGAATGATGGGAATTGGATATGTGATGGGAGATGAGTTAGGGACCAACGATGGCACAATGTGGTGATGTAATGTGAAAGATAAGGGACTAATGGATGGAGGAATGTACTGGGGATAATGGAGAGATGGAATAGTGAATTTCGGGACATAGGGACCCAAAACAGACTTAGGAGATGGAAGGTGGGTATGGTTAGCTTTTGGATTAGCAACTTTGGATGTTCTTACAGATTTTTCATTTGATGGCATTGCATCTTTTTTCTTTGGGATCCACATGGTTTTGATCTTTGCTTTGTTGGCTCTTTGCAAGCTATAGATTTGATTTTGATTTTGGATTTTGTTTTTTTTTTTTTTACCATGTCTTTTAGAGGGGACATGGGAAGCTTTAGATTCATGTGGGTGTTTAGATTGATGCATTTTTCCTCTGGCATCCAAAGTGCTCGTACTAGCAATGGGATGGGTGTGAGAAGATGGATGATGTGGAGCAATGGAGGTAGGAGTATGGGGATTATGTGTAGATGGGGGAGGTTTAGGTATGTGCCTTTGTTGATCTTGATTATGGGATATGTGAGAGGGATGTTTATGATGGATGACATGTATAGGTGTTGGATGGGTGAAAGGATGAGATGGAGGAGGTGATCTTGGGATATACGGACCCAAGATGGATAGAGTAGATGAAGGATGAGAGATGGTGGATGGAGGGATGTAAGGACCCAAAATGGATGGAGTAGATGAAGGAGGAATATGGATAGTTGTTTTGAGGTGATACGATAGAGGAGGAGGGATGGCAGCATATGATTTGGTGGGGCGATGGGAAGAGCCGATATTTCTTTTGGAAAAGGCTTGTTGAGGATATCTAGAGGTTGTACCAACATATTTAGATTGTGAGTCTTGGGAAATAGATCCAAGACCTTGCATGCAAATTTGTTCTTTGACTTGGATGGGCTCTAGAATACCTTGCTCGTGAAGGCCTAGACCTTTTCCTTGATAGTTCATGTTCTTGAGCATTCGATCCATGATAGGATTTTTGTTATTCTGAAAGCATGATGTGAGTCCATTATTAGGTGGGGGATGATGGGTGGTATATACACTATGTTTTTCTTCTGCAAGGAGGCCACCATGGAAGAATGTGAGAGTACCAAGGGGATATGCAAGCGGTGTGGGGATAGCATTTTTAGGCGATGATGGGGGATCCTGAGAAGGGATGATGGGAGAGCAACATTTGGATGGGTGGTATTTGGAGAGGGAGTATGGGATATGATAGGATCTAATTTTGTGGTAGCAGGCTCTTGCAATGGAGATAGAGATGGAATGGTAGAATCTTGAATGTCAAGAGGATCATGGGATGGAATGGATGGGGGACTGTGATCTTGCGGTAGACTAGATGGGATGGTAGGATCTTGATCTGGAGGAGGGGATATGATAGCATGCTTTGGATTAGACTCTTGACATGACTCATCTTATGTGGAAGGCATGATAATGGAGTCATGGGGGGACTCTTCAAGTGGGGAAGATGGAAGGATGGATGATTCAAAATATTCCTGGGAATGGATACTAGGAGTGAAAGAAGTGGATTGGATTTGGGTGTCGTCGATAGGTTCGACGGCTCTCGGAGTAGGGGGTGGGTGTTCAATGGAATTGGTAGATGTGATGGTAGGAGATGGGGACTCAGTAGATTCAGAGGATGTGATGGTAGGAGATGGGCACTCAGTGGATTCAGAAAATGTGATGGTAGGAGATGGGTACTCAGTGGATTCAAAGAATGTGATGGTAGGAGATGGGGACTCAGTGGATTCAGAGGATGTGATGGTATCATCAATGATAGGTGCTGGATGGAGAAGGGTCTCGTCACTAATGACCATGGATGATGGGTTGGGATGGCATGGTTCCACGACTGCAATGTGTGGAGTGGGATATGTCTTCTTTGTTATAAGTCCTTGGAGAACTTTTGAAATGAGAGACTTGCATACTCTAGGATGAGATGGTGTGGTAGGAGTGGATGAAGGTTTATGGATTAGTGGGGGATTAGGACTACGGATTGGTGGGCTAGGATTAGATAGGGGAATGGGATTGGATGCAGGACTGGGAATAGATGGGGGATTAGGTGAGGGGTTAAGATAGGGGTATTGGCATGGTGAATTAGGACACAAGGAGGCGGGTGGTGGATTGTAGTAAAGGTATGGGGATGGTGGATGAGGATGGGAAGATTGAGCTGGCGGATTAATATAGGGAGATGCGGATGTTGGATTAGGGTAAGTTGGTGGGTGTGTTTGACTAGGATAGGAAGATGTGAATGTAGGATTAGGCTGAGCGGATTGGTATGGGAGATTAGGGTAGTGGGTACATGTGGATGGAGGATTGAAATAAGAGGATGTGGATGGGGGATCAAGATAGGGGTATTGTGACGGAAAACTAGGATAAGGGGATGACGTAGATGAAGGATATGATGGATATGATGGACATCCCTTGTCAAAGGTAGCATAAGGAGTGTGATTAGGCATAGATGAAGACATGATGGGATAACTCAATGAGGTGATTGGATTTTGGAATGTCGGTGGAGAAAGCTTACTAGCAATGATAGTGTCAAGGGGATTTATATCGTATACCTCTTGATCAACAAGACTTTCATTATCATCGTTGATGTAATTAGGGTTTCCCTTGACCACTATTGATGGACGATAAGGATTCATGATGGTGAAAGGATAAAGAGGATGGATGAAAGATTTTGGATGGGATCAGACTAAAGCTCAAATCGGGATTTTGGTCAAGCTCAGATCAGGATTGGACTAAAGCTCAGATTAGGATGATTGGATGATGCGTTGGGATTGATTATGACGATAAGATTTGATTATCAAAGGATGATTGCCACACCGAATCTACTTCGAGATGGAAGTAGATTGATAGGGTCGAATGCGATTGGATAAGGATGCGATTGGATTGGATTGGATTGATCGATTGATTGATAAGATTGACCAATGGATCAGATAGGATGACAGAAGGGACTTTAAACGCTGTTAAGAGATTACCCTAGGTGACTTAGGATGCTGATTGATCGGATTAAAGGATGAATGGATGATTGCAGCACTGAATCCACCTTGAGATTAAAGGTGAATTGATTGGGCCAACGATGATTAACTTAGGATGGATGACAATCCTAAGTAAATTTTGATGAGGACGATCAGATCAGACACTTTGGTCAATTTGGATAATAACCCGAGATGAAGTTCAGGGGATTTGGATGGGGAAAACAATGATTTGATTGGAGAAATGGATGATAGAAATGGATGAACAAATACTCAAAATGAGCAAACGGTTGATCGGGATGGATGAACGATTACTCAGAACGAGTAAACGAATGATCAAAATGATAGAACGAGGGTTCAAAATGATGAAAGGGACTGTGAAATGTATGAATGTTTACTCGGAACGAGTAAACGGATGATCGGAATGATAGAACAAGAGTTCAGAATGATGAAAGGATTTGTTGAATGGATGAATGTTTACTCGGAATGAGTAAACAGATGATCAGAATGATAGAACCAGAGTTCCAAATGATGAGAGGATATGTTGAATGGATGAACGTTTACTCAGAACGAGTAAACGAATGATCGAAATGATAGAACGAGAGTTCAGAATGATGAAAGGATGTGTTAAATGGATGAATGTTTACTCAGAACGAGTAAACGGATGATCAGAATGATAGAACCAAAGTTTAGAATGATGAAAGGATATATGAAATGGGTGAAAGTTTACTCAGAACGAGTAAACGAATGATCAGAACGATAGAATGAGAGTTCAAAATGATGAAAGGACGTGTTAAATGGATGAAAGTTTACTCAGAACGAGTAAACAAATGATCAAAATGACAGAATGAGAGTTCAGAATGATGAAAGGATGTGTTAAATGGGTGAAAGTTTACTCGGAACAAGTAAACGGATGATCGGAATGATAGAACGAGAGTTCAGAATGATGAAAGGATGTGTTAAATGGATGAATGTTTACTCGGAACGAGTAAACGGATGATCGAAATGATAGAACGAGAGTTCAGAATGATGAAAGGATGTGTTAAATGGATGAACGTTTACTCGGAATGAGTAAACGGATGATCGAAATGATAGAACGAGAGTTCAGAATGATGAAAGGATGTGTTAAATGGATGAACGTTTACTCGGAACGAGTAAACGAATGATCGGAATGATAGAAAGAGAGTTCGGAATGATGAAAGGATGTGTTAAATGGATGAATGTTTACTCGGAATGAGTAAACGGATGATCGAAATGACAGAACGAGAGTTCAAAATGATGAAAGGATGTGTTAAATGGATGAATGTTTACTCGGACGAGTAAATGGATGATCAAAATGATAGAACCAAAGTTTAGAATGATGAAAGGATGTATTAAATGGATGAGAGTTTACTCGGAACGAGTAAATGGAGAGAATGGTAGGGTATACCCCCCTCGAGGAGGCAGATGGTGAAGAAAAAGGTGCCCCAGCCAACTTCTCAAAAGTATGAAGTGGTAT
>VDFB02047230.1:579841529-579863000 GCA_007258455.2 Sequoia sempervirens | reverse complement strand
ATTGCAACAAATTGATGATCTAAAAATGCAAAAAAACCTCCTAAAATGTAAGCGCAGTAAGAAAGGGTTTTGGCTACTTAGTAGCAAAAAACAACAAATACAATAAAATGAATTCGGATTTTCTTTTTTGTTTGTTTTAATAACATATACCATGGTCACTGCTTATAACACAAGTGTGTTATAGGGCTGGTGGTTGATTCTTTGTGGGGCTTGGTCACACCAAGCCATATGTAATGATCATGTTAGGTTCGGGATGTGGTCGAGCCTTTAGCTCAGCCACACCAAGCCATAATGCGAGTGCATTATAATGTGCTCGCATTATAGCCTATCAAATGTTTTTTGAAATTTTGGCCACAATTTGACCCCCCATCTTTTTGCACTCCACCCAAATATTCTCCATTGATGTAAAATACAAGGACATGTGGAAAGATCAAGAAGATAGTGGTGGGTTTATGCATCTTCGTATTCTTGTAATTCTAAAGTAAGGGTAAATAAATGGGAAATTTTCCTAGGGTGTGAATTTGTGCCATTACAAAGACAACACAAATTAAATGGGAATGGGATCGGGTATGGTGGGAATGGTCGTAGGGCATGGCATCCCAATTCCTTAAGCCTTAGAATATTAAGGCCCTTAGAATAGTAGGGGTCCAGTCGAGGCCAGCCCCACCATCTATTGGCACCAACCCCATCGATCGAGGCTCCTAACCACCCAAGCTCTACCACCACCCATAAGGCATATAATGCGGTGGTGAAGCTAGGGTGATGGAAAAATGATAGGTTGTGTGGAAAACAAGAGGCATTTAGGTAATTTAAACCATTCGACTCCTTGAACTGCTCATTCAAGTCTGGGTTGGAGGGCATAGTGACCAAAAAAGTGTGTGGAGAAGAGAATGCGAGAGAGAAGGGGTTGAGGATGAATGCTCGAGTTTTTGGGGGTGAAAATCAAGAAGACCCGAAGATGGAGGGTGCACAGAGAGAAAGATGTGGTCTTAAGAAAATGTAATTGGTAGGTATAATGCCAAAATCCACAAGCATTTCTAGTTTCCTTCCTGCTTATGATGATAAGAAGATGTAGCAACCATTAAACCCCCTCCACGACCCACCTTGACTTCACACTTACGATTTTGGAGAGAAGGGAAGGAAAATGCATAGGAAGACAAGGAATAGAGGTAAAAATTATTGGAAAAAGAAGAAATTTTTAGGTTGCATGGGAAAAAGATAGGTGCCTAAACAATCTTCAGCCTTGATGACCTCCATAAATTTGAGGATTGGGCTCAATTTTGGGAGCTAAAAATGCTAGAAAATTGAGTAAAAGTTCCACGAGAAACAAAGGTATTTAAGTAATTTGAGAAAAGTTGAATAGGGGAGTGGAAAGAGGCATCAAGAAGCTAAAGAAAATCAATAACAACAGTTACAGGTCATCTTACTTCTTTGGGTTTTTCATTTTTATCTATTTGTTTCTACATTATTTTCTGATTAAATTTTCATTTAAAAACTTTAGATATCTATTGGTTTCAATTCACCCATTCTTTAAGTTAGAATTGTTTCCTTCATTTAAAATGTTGTGGCCAATATTTTTTTGTTAAAGGTTACAAAAACATTTTCTCATGTTTGAAAATTTGGTAGCCTTAAAACCTCGATATTTTTAGATCCACCTTTCACTTGTGGTGAAATAGATTGTAATTGAAGTTGTAAAGGGACTAAACTAATTACCATTCTAAATTGCTTCAAATCTGAGCTACACTGTAATTCTTTCTATGTTGCCTTCTTTCCTTCAACCCCATTTTCTTTGGTGAATCCATAGGAATTCAATAATCTTTGAAAGGATCCCAAGGATTAGGATCTATCTAATTCAAAATGTCTAGGAAATTATATTAGAATGAAGAAATTGTTGGTTGTACTGAGACTTCATGTGCATATGTGAAACTGTGGTTGCTATGTGAGTAGGTGCCATCACTTTTTCTATTAGAACGTTACCAAATTTTTAAAAAACAATCTAAAATTTTTCTTCTTACCTGAATTAGTAAGCTGTAGGAATATTGTTCATACCCAGTTACTTCTTTTTTAAGGAATCATACTTTAGTATAGCAGGTGGGTAGATTGGGAAAGGATTAGACATGTGTAACAACAACTACCCTCATGTCTAGTGTGCATATATGATGCACCATAACTCCATATTTTAGTTTTAGACTTGTTCTACGTAATTGCTCCCTTGCTTGCATAGAATATCTATGAAAAAAACTAACAAGAACATATGCAGGAAGGCCCAAAACTTAGTCTTATTATGTCTTATAACCACATGCATATGTGACCAAAAATTTAGCATCCACCATCCACAATATTCTATGTACTTGTAGCAATGTCTTTGTCTATAATACCTTTTGATTATGTTGAATAGTTTTATTTTTGTATTATATATGGCCGTATTTATGATACCAAAGACGTATATATATATATATATATATATATATATATATATATATATATATATATATATATATATATATATATATCAATTGATGTTAGGTTGAATTAGAGTTTTGTATTTACAATTAGGTGTAGATCCTTAAGTGTTTGAGGCGAAATCCAATAGATTATGGTAAGGCTTTATTAACCTGAAAATAAAAGTGAAGACAAGTACCTTTGTTATGGGTTGTCCTTGTAAATTACAATGGATTTGGTATAATATCACTTAAATATGAGCTTTGAAATAATGATGAGAAGAAAATAATAATTACATTTTCATAATATTCTATGTATTAATGAATTTTGGATAATGAAAGTGGGAGCACTGAAACTTGAATTTTATTCAATAAGATTGGGTATGAAGTGGGTATTTATATGTCGAGCTAAATATATATGTAACCCTCTATCTTTTATGACAGAGATATATAAATTCCACAACTGTCCCAGATTGACCTCGACCCTTCAAGATCTAAGGGTAGCGCCACATGTAAATTATTAAATAAAAGAATAAATATACATTATTCAGGAATATATTGCTAATTGAATATCTGGAGAAGAAATGTATTTTACAAAGCGCAATCACAAATGCGACCGTCAAATTTCTGTAACGCCAGCTTCAAGATTTAAAACGTATTTTCCTCGTTGATTCCAATATCTTCTGTCGCGCCTGGCGGTCAGATTCCCAAATATTGTTAGTGGAGGAGTCATGTGAGTTGCCCAAAACACGTGGGAACATCTGGCACTCGACTATCTCAGCTTCCTCGAAATTTCCTCCCGGACAAAGAAAAAACCATCCTCGTTGCGCTTTCACATTTACAAGTAAACAATTGTGATGCCTCTGCTCACTTTGATGACGTCGCGTAGGGAATGACTCTGCAAAGTCTGCACAAAGACCCCCCAAATTCGTCAAAATTCACCATTGAAATGCTCTGTTTTTTAATCTGTATCGCAAATCAAGCAAGAAGCTCAACATACCTCTCATTGCGTTTCTGCAGAAATCGTTGAAGGGATAACTTCTTCGCTATTGGAAGTTCTGCAGAACAAAATTAATCCGTCATTAATGTTACTGTATAATTGTTTGCATTCTAAATTGTCACAAATTTGAGTGGATAGGTAACTTACTAGAATTTGATGTTTCAACAGTGTGGCTTTGCTTTTTTTCATCTGCGGAATCTTCTGCTGAATTTGAAACACTTTTGCTTGGATAATTTGAAATGTTTGAAGCAGGGGTGGAAGGCAGAGCATCTCCATTAGCGGCGGCCAGCATCATTATAGCCTCTGCCTGTGGATGAGTCAAACTATGAGTTCAATCCTGAAAGGAAAATCAAATTCCATATTGTCTGAAAAGAAAATCAAATTAAAATGACTTACTTTTCCAGAAGAAACGTCATTATACACTTTCACTGCCCCATTGTAGAAAATCGTTAGTTGGGCAGACGATGGATTGGTTGTAGCAGCTTCAGAAATTTCAGTTTGTGTATCCAACAAAGCCGATTCGCTGTCGCCCTGTTTGCCGTTGGATTGAAACCCTAGAGAATGCTGCGGAAACAGATCCAGGGTCTTAATTCCTTCAGAAACCCCAATATGAACTTCCCTGTGAAAATTTTCTGAATCGTTCAAACATCCATGTGAGAGCACTTGTTGCAGCATATGGGGTTTTATTTTTCCCAGGCGTGACTGCATTGCTGTATACATTAAAGCCCAAACATCAGTATTAATGAAGGAATTCCTTATAAATTATGTCAGAAAAAATGGTACATTGAACAAGATAACTTACATCGCCTGTGCAGTAGTTGTTGGTGGCAATCCATGGCGGAATCCAATTGGGGGCTGCCATTCTTGTCACTTCCAATTCCCAAGAAATCGATGGTGAACAGCTGAGTTTGAGACATCGCTTACAAAACAAAGGGCAAATAATCCTTCAAAATTTGATGAAATTGAATAGATGGTATGATGATACAACGAGGAATGGTATTTAAAGGAGTACGAAATAGGTGGAAAGCAAAGCAAAGGCTGTCATTTGGCACCACAAAAACATGGGCCAAAACAATCCCCAGTTTGCAAAGCTAAATAAAGTGCAGGTGAGGAGAAGATATTTGTGTAAGTAGTCCGTGTTAAGCAATGTTGTCACCGACTTATTATCGGTCCACGTGGGAGTTTAACTAATATTTCAACGAAACGTTCACAATAGAGAAGAAAGTGTGTTTCTAAAGATACCTAGATATTTCTATGGCTAAAAACACGTTTTATATAAAACTTGTACTTGCGTATAATCGGGTGCAATGGTTAGGGTGATTGAAGTTTATATTTGTAAATAATATGTGGAAAATTAAAATTAGAAAATTTAATATAAGATATTATTAATTTATTATTTTTTAAGTGTATATTTATATTATATATATTTATAAAAGAAAGTGCATAGAAGATATTTTAATGTTGGTTTGGATTGGGGATGGTAAGGTGTGAGAATGTGAGAGACATCGAAATATCAACAAATAATAAATATATGAATTGTTTTCTTCTACAAAAGAGAGGGTAGAGCTCAAATATGGATGTCTTACTTCAAGTAACTTTTCCAACTTCCTCATGGTCAAGATGTCAATTCCCAATATCAACTCGAAGGCACAATGTAAATAGATTCTATTTGATTATATTATGTATCATGGAAAATTATAATGAAAGTAATTTTCTTATTTCTTATGAGTATGGAAGGGAAAATTACAAAATATATGTATTGTAAGTAAATTTGAAGAAGACAGTAAAAATTATTGTTTAATGATCTATTTTGCATTAAGTTTATGTACTTTCTAAAATTTTAAAAATCAATAAATAAAGAATATAATAATCAAAACTAACAAAGAAAAAAAACATAAAACTATATGTTCCAACACAAACAATCTCAATGATGTTGATTTGTGAGGTTAGGGCACAAAAATAGCCTCTAAGCATTCACAAGTAGGTGTATGTCCAAATTAGCCAATAGATGAAACTCTAACCAATGCCTAGTTTCCATCATTGAAAAGTACTAAAAAAATGTGCCAAAACCATGGACAATAGTTTTTGAGTGGTGAAATGGTAGTTCTGATAGTTATTAACACATTTTTGGCCTACTTGGACCTTTTTTGACACACATGTGGCTCTTTTGGGTTTCTCTAGCAAATAGGTGGAAAGATGGTGAAAAATAGGTGAGAGCTTTGAACTATCAAGGTTTGGGGAGAATCCATATCACTTCCTTTCAATCAGAGAGTTGGGAGTGAAAGGAGGAAAAAAAAACTCACATCATTATGGTATGTGGAATAGAAGAAGTCTAAATGAGCAATCCCAAAAAAAGTTATAATTTTAAAAATGTTGGGAGTACCTCATGATAGGTATCGAGATGAAGGGAAAGGAAAAATTTTGACTCCAAAGGGAAAAACAAAGGGATCAAAGGAGTTTTAGGCAATTGAGGAAGGTGTGAAGTAGCATACAGGAGAAGGGAAGTCCACAACTTTGACTCAAACAAATATAAAGAGTTAGAAGTTAGGACTTGGAGATGAACTAAATGAGTTATGTCAGTTAGGGATGGTCTGACTCCCTAATATGAAAATAGTTATTTTTTTGACAACAAAGACTACGATAGTGAGGTGAAGATGGAAGAGATACTTTGGGAAGGGAAATCCTAGCAACCCGACAAAAAATACTAAGGACTTAAACAAAAAGGAATTTCATTGAGGATTGAAGATTGTGGATGTCAAGGGAATGGCATCAAGGAAGATACAAGATAGTGATAAAGAGTTTCTAAGGCATTTTATTAGGATGTCGAGGAGTAGATAATGGCATGACATCAAGGGAAAGTCTGAAAGTTCGCAACTCTAATAGAACAAAAAAACATCTAGAAAATGTCTTAGACATAGAATTTTCATAGACCTAAGCATATTTTTGACATGAACATTGCATACAAAGATCCATACTTAATAAAAAATACATGAATTAAAGCCCATACAAATACTTCTCAAATGGGTAATAAATTGGGACAAAAAGATCTAAATGAAGAAATAAAATGGGACTTGATGATTTTTTTGACACTATAAGATTGAATCCCAACACAAATTATTTTTTGTCACTTCATCTAATGTATCTCGATTTCTTCTATGCATTCTTATATTAATTGAGTGATGGTATTTATAAATACCTTTTTAGTATTTTTGGTATGTCATAAGGGAACATGTCCTCTTAAGTCATTTTGTAGGGATATGTATGAATGATCAATGATCAATACCAACAATCTTCAATCATGCAAATGTTCCTAGAATGTTATGTGCAAAAATAGATTCCTTTTAGTGCACCACATCCAAGTGTTTTTCTCCTTAGAATGAGAGAGGATTCATGATTATCCGATATGTAAAATGAGTATTGAATGTTTTTAAATTGAAGGACATAACAATAAGTCCCACAAAATTATATTTAATTGATTGTTAAAGAAAAATGAGCAAAGTTAGACATAAATGTAATTAAGACATGAATAAAAAGAATACATAGAAATATACATTCACATGAAAATAAATAAATAAACATATTATTTCGTGTGAATACAAAACTAAATAAAGAATAACATACATATACAAATTTCATTAATTTATTGCTCATCCTCTCACTATCCCATATTAACCTCGTCCCTTCGAGACTTAAGGTAGCTCCACATGTAAATTCCTTAAATGAAAGAATAAAAATACATTATTCAGGAGTATAGTGCTAAATGAATATCTGGAGAAGAATTGTATTCTGCAAAGCGCAATCACAAATGCGAACGTCAAATTTCTGTAATGACAGCCTCATGATTTAAAACATATTTTTCTCGTTGATTCCAATATCCACTGGCGCACATGGCGATCAGATTCTCATAATTGCAAGTGGAGGAGTCATGTCAATTGGCCAAAACACGTGGGAATTGAATGGGGAACATCTGGCACTCGACCATCTCCGCTTCCTTGAAAGTTCCTCCCAGACAAAGAAAGAATCATCCTCATCGCGCTTTCACATTTACCAGTAAACAATTGCGATGCCGCAGCTCACTTTGATGACGTGGTGTAGGGTGTGAGTCTGCAAAGTCTGCACACACAGCGCACAAATTCGTCAAAATTCACCATTGAAATGCTCTGTTTTTTAATCTGCATAACAAATCAAGCAAGAAGCTCAACATACCTGTCCTTCCGTTTCTGCAGAAATCGTTGAAGGGATAACCTCTTAGCCATCGGAAGATCTGCATAACAAGGTTAATCCGTCGTTAATGTACTGTATATTTGTTTCCATTCTAAATTGTCACAAATTTGAGTGGATAACTTACTGGTATTTGACGTTTCAACAGCGTGGCTTTGCTTTCTCTCATCTGCGGAAACTTCTGAATTTGAAACACTTTTCGTTGGATAAGTTGAAATGTTTGAAGGCAGAGCATCTCCATTAGCGGCGGCCAGCATCATTATAGTCTCTGCCTGTGGATGAATCAAAATATGAGCTCAATCTTTAAAGGAAAATCAAACTATGAACTCAATCTTTAAAGGAAAATCAAACTCCATAAATGTCTCAAGGTTGAGAAAACAACTTACTTCTCCGGAAGAAACGTCATTATACGCTTTCACTGCCCCGCCGTAGAAAATCGTTAGTTGTGCAGACGATGGATAGGTTGTAGCAGCTTCCGAAATTTCAATTTGTGTATCCAACAAAGCCGATTGGCTGCTGTCCTGTTTCTCGTTGGATTGAAACCCTAGAGAATGCTGCGGAAACAGATCCATGGTTTTAATTCCTTCAGAACCCCCAATATGAGCTTCCCTGTGAAAAGTTTCTGAATCGCTCAAACATCCATGTGAGAGCACTTGTTGCAGCATACGAGGTCTTATCTTTCCCATGCATGACTGCGTTGCTGTATACATTAAAGCCCGAACAAACATCAGGATTAATTGAAGGAATTCTTTATCAATTGTATCAGAAAAAAATGGTACATTGAAGAAAGATAACTCACATCGCCTGTGCAGAAGTTGTTGGTAGCAATCCATGGCTGAATCCAATTGGGGGCTGCGATTCTCATCACTTCCAATTCCCAAGAAATCGATCGTGAACAGCTGAGGTTGAGACATCTCTTACCAAAAGAAAGGGCAAACAATCCTCCAAAATTCTGATGGAATTGAATAGATGGTATTATGATATGAGGAATGAGGAATGGTATTTGAAGGAGTAGGGAATAGGGGGAAAAGAAAGGCTGTATTTGGCACCCCAAAAACATGGGGCAAAACGATCCCCTGTTTGCAAATCTAAATAAAGTGCACGTGACGTTTAGGTAGTCCGCTTTACAACAATGCTGTCACCGACTAATTATCAGTCCACGTGGGGGATTAACCAATATTTCAGCAAAGGGTTCACATCTGTGTTTTTTAAGAGAGATATTTCTATGGCTAAAAACACGTTTTATATAAAACTAGCACTTGCATATAATGGGGTGCAATGGTTAGGCTATTGAAGTTTATATTCATAAATAATTTATGAAAAATAAATTAAGAAATTTGATAGTAGAAGATATATTATTATTTTTGAATAAGTGTCTATTAATATTTTATTGGAGGTTTGATTTTGTCTATATTTTCTTATACAAAATAGTGTGGACTTCAATTATGGGTGCCTACTTCTAAAGAGTGCCTTTAACTTCCTTAAGATCGAGATGTTGTTTGCCAACATCAACTCTAGGATATAATTATGGGCGCTCTCTTCCAAGCAACGTCTTCAACTCCCCTAAGATCAAGATTGTTTGCCAACATCAACTCTAGGATATAAAGTATATAGTTTCTATTTGATTCTATTATGTATCATGGAAAATGATAAGGAATGCAATTTTTTATGAGTATGAAATGAGAAATTATAAAATATGTGTATTGTAAGTAAATTGAAGAAGACTTAAACACTTGTTGCTTAATGATCTATCTCCACAAATATGGCAAGTTTATATACCGTTTTTTTTTTTTAAAGCAACAAATAAAGTATATAATAAACAAAATTGACAAAGAAAAAACTATAACACTATTTATTCAAATATGAACAATCTCAATGATCTTGATCATGTTGTTAGCTTATTTGATATGTTACTATAAACACATAAAATTGTCTTAACATCATTTTGTACTAATATTATTTAATTAATCTAACTCAATATCACATCTAATTAAATAAAATTGCCTCAATTTCCACCTCATATCTATTGAATAATAGAATTAAATAATATTTTATTTTTTCATTTACCATTTCTATAAATAAATATATTTTCCTCCTAATTTTTATGGTTATAACTAACTACTATTTTTAGTAAATGCAATCTTAGCCATTTATCTTAAATAACATTAATATGAACCTCCCTTTTCACCTTGATTCTAAGGAATTATACTAATCTATTCTCCATCTTTGATATTCCAGTCAAATCCTCACCATCTTTCTTTCCTATTAAAAAATTATAAATTGGCTCATCATCCTATGTAAATCAAGTAATCATCTCTACTAAGTACATGATGTAGGATTTTTTGAAGCGAGTCTTTGAGAAACCACATCCCATCCATTGAGAAAATCCACTTTCAAAACAATGAAGTTTATATCTGATAACATATTGCTTTTATTTTATTATTTAAACTTCATTTTCTTCTTAATCTTCTTGTGCTCATTAAAATTCCATTTTTGTTATGTATTTTATTGTCATGTTCTAACTTAGTTTGAACTTACATTCACTAATACGATTTGTATTTTATATACTTGTATCTCTCCCTCTATATATACACAACGAGTACTTTATATGTGTTTTCTCAACCAAATTTGTGGTACCCTATTTAAATTATTTAACTTTTTCTAAAAAAGCTCATAACAAACATAATAACACTTTGAAATGAATTTGTGTATACATTTCACATGATGAAAATGTTCATCTCATTATCAAATAAAGGAAACATGGAGAATGATGGACACTAAATTAAGCATGCTCACTATCTCCATGGAGTGTAGAAAAACCCAATTATAGAGTTAAGGCATAAACCATGCCCTATAATTATTTGGATGTTAATTTTAAAGTACTAAAATTACATAATTATATGCCTTGAGTATTCAAATGATTCAACTCGAGCTAATAAATTAGAATGTTAATTATATGTAGTTTAGATCAATGGTACATGGATAGCTATACACTTGACTTTTATCTTTCCAACAATGAAGAATCTCGTCCATAGAAACCATCAATGTTATATGTAGATATGTAAGTAATATAATAATTAAGCACTCTATTGATGTTGATGTGATTTTTTATTGTGTATCATATACAAGTATATTTTATCACTTATTCAATATATTACATTATATCTAATAGATAATAATTAATAATCCTAATCATTACAATCAATGGAATGGTTATCCTACTAAAAATTTAAAATTCAATTTAATTATTTCCTCAATTACTATAAGTGATTGCAAAGCACTAAAAGGGAGAGACAATCAATTATATTAGATTCTTGAGTAAGACATGAACAAAACATTCTAAATATATTTATTTGAATTGATAGATAATTACAAATAATATAAGTTTATAGTAATTTAAGAAAATAGCAATGTAATTCACATAAAAAATAGTTTCAAGAACGTAAATTTTCATACAATATTCCTAAATGGGTGATCCCACAATAGTGGTTTACAATTATTGGCCAAACTAGACATTGAAATAATTTTTTTAACTAAATCTTCACTTTCAGGCACCTATAGTGGCTAAACCCTGAGGAATTTGAAGATGATGCAAACTAGAGTTTTGTGACATTTTGTCTGTAGATTCTAAATATATTATTTTAAAAATTTTTGGAATCAGATTGCACTCCTTTTTCCATCTCCCTCGAAAACTAGTTTTTTTCAAAAAACAACATTTTAAAAAAGTGACGCTCATCGTATAACGTATAACGTATAACTTCTTTTCCATGAAGGATAAAATTCCAATTCTTTTGAATTTATATTTTTAACTCCGATATCTAGTGCTTCCACTTGGTTAGATAGTTTTTAATTGAATATTTTTTCTTTAATCAAGTTTCAAAGTCAAACCAATTACAATTCAGATATAGCGCGACTGTATAACGCGTAACTTTTATTGTATGTATCAAAATTCATTTTTTTTGTTGGATCAAGGATTCCAATATCTGGTGCACTCATATTTTTCAATTTTTTTTTGATAATCTTCTATTTTTCCACATGTGTAGAACAGAGAGCTTCATTTTTCGATGAAAAACCTATATTTAATAAAACTTAAAAAAAAAAAAGATAATAAAACCAAAACATATTAAAATTATATTTGTTGGATAGCTCATTCTAAGGGCTACGATACCGTTAGGTTTGGAAGTCTCCTCCATTTTCATTCTCAAATTGAGCTTCAAAGTGCAAAATTGGACATTTTTGGTACCTGGGGGGAAAAGGGGAAAAAAAGGTGGTTTGGTCGAACTTGGGTTTGGTCGAACCTTTTGAATTTGTTTGGTCGAACAAGGGTTCGGTCAAACCCAAGTTCGATCGAACCAGTTCAAAATATAATAAAAAATTGTATGGCGGGACAACTCAGTCAAACCTAAAAAACTTGTTCGCTTGAACCCCCCGCCATGAATCAATATTTTTTTGTCGTTTTTGTAATAGTTTTATTTTATAATATATAATATTAATTATATAATTTTTTATTTTATAATATATAATATTAATTATATAGTTGTATTTTATTTTATTTTTTTTGTCATTTTTCTAATAGTTTACTTCCTTACTTCCCCTATGACTCCTTATTTAGGATGTTACCTCTCTCATGTTTATGCGAATTGGTTATAAATCTCAGAAATGAATGCAATTATGAAAAAGAGAGGCAAATGAGAATAATACGTTTTCTTAGGCTCCCTTCGAAATTAAATCATAAAATCATGTTTTGCCTCTAAATATATACTTATAATATTAATTATATAATATATAATAATTATATACTTTTTAATCTCTATAACATAAATTATATCTATATAATAGTTATCATTTAATATATAAATCATATATATTATTAATAATTATAAATAATATACTATATACTTATATATTATTAATAATTATAAATAATATACTATATACTTATATATTATTAATAATTATAAATAATATATTATATACTTATATATTATAAATAAGCACAAAAATGTAAGAATATAGATAAGACACAACGATGATACAAAACATTGAAATGTACAACAAATCAAACATGAAACAAAGGGGCCGATTTACATACCTGGGGACTTTTGATTCAATCTTCATGCCTCTAATCACTTCCAAACAAATTCTCTACCAATAATCTCATTCTTGGTGTTCTAGAATTTCTCAGTCTCTCCTTATTTAACATGGAGGAGGTGTGAATGAATGCAATTATGAAAAAGAGAGGAAAATGAGAATAGTACATGTTCTTAACCCTTCGTGATTGTAAGATAATGAATCTTGCATGTATGAAATTAAATCATGAAAAGGACATGGATTTTAACTCTCATAAAATCATGTTTTGCCTCTAATAAAAAGAAAACAATTAGAGGTTGCTCGCTCATTTTAGCCCAACCACTTTCAATCCTTGCACCCCATTTAGTCACCTCTAGTTTGAGCTACAATCTTGTGTTAAATTTGAGGAAGGATAGCCTCAAAGATTTCCTACTAGGATTCTTCATCTTGATTGTTGAATTTATGCTTAGCCTTAGCTTTTGACTGTGAGAACCATGAGAATGTGGCTTTGGAAAAGATATTATAAATGGTTTTGATGTATTTTTTGAAAACATGATAGAATGACTACACTAGAGTTTGTTAGCTACCCAAATAAACATGAGTTTCTAGAGAGAAATGATGAGGTAGTAATGTCTAGAGTTTGTTAGCTACCCAAATGGACATGAGATTCTAGAGGAACTATTTTAGCTCTCTATGATGGGACAACTCCTTATAAAACTTATTAGGAACCTTCAACCAATTAAGTTTAGCTTTTATATAAGCTCTTTAATCAGTATAGGCACTAGTTGTATACTTCTAGTAGGGCATCTTATAACAAGTAGAAAGGTGGAAATAAGGGTTAAGTCTCCAAATCTATGGCAACATGAATGATTTTGAAGTTCATCATAACATATGAGTTATGATGATTATAGATGCATATAAATTATTTCATGCATTTAGTGGATTTAGTCCACCATAAAATACAACCATTTTGAGAAGTTGGTGGAGGTTTCACATGGATGTTTTGGTGTGAGATTATATATTAAAGTGGAGAAGAAATAAGATTTTTTTTTATTTTCTTCACCTCATTCTTCTTGAAATTTTAGAGTATTTGAAAAGCACAATATTCTTTAAAGTCTCCATTGGAATTGAATAGCAACTCACAACAAAGAAGAAATATTGAGAACATTATATCTCTATCAGTTATCTTACTTACATGTTCAAATGAATTATAGGGGTATAGGGAGGGAGTGGGAGAGAGATAAAGAGTATAGGGTTAAGATTAGATGGTAGAGGGTTTAATGGTTAAGGGTAGAGGGGAGCTCATGATAGAAGGAGTGAGTGAGTGAGTGAGAGAGGGTTTAAGGGTTTAAGGCTTAAGGGTAGAGGGTAGAGAGAGAGAGAGAGAGAGAGAGAGAGAGAGAGAGAGAGAGAGAGAGAGAGAGAGAGAGAGAGAGAGTGGGTCTAGGAGGGAGAGACTTGAGAGAGAGGGAGGAGAGAGATAAAGGTAGAGGGTACAAGGGTTTAGGGTTTAAGGGTTAAGGGTAGAGGGGAGAGAGGGAGATGGGGTAGGAGGGAGAGACTTGAAAGAGAGAGAGGGGGGGGTGGGAGAGAGATAGAGGGTAGAGGGTTTAAGACCCGTTTAGGGTTTAAGGGTTAAGGGTAGAGGGTAGAGGGGAGCTTGAGATAGAAGGAACTTGAGTGAGTGAGAGAGAGAGATGAGAGAGGGAGAGGGTAGGAGGGAGAGACTTGAGAGAGGGAGAGGGAGGAATGGGAGAGAGAGATAGAGGGTAAAGGTTTAAGGGTGGAGGTTTAAGGGTAGAGGGGAGAGAGATAGAGGGAGTGAGTCAGAGAGAGGGAGCTCTGGGGTAGGAGGAGACTCTGAGAGAGAGATAGGGAGGAAGTGGGAGAGAGATAGAGGGGTATAGGGTTGAGAGTAGAGGGTAGAGGGTTTAAGGGTAGAGGGGAGCTTGAGATAGAAGGGGTGAGTGAGTGAGAGAGAGAGGGTTTAAGGGTTTAAGGCTAGAGGGGAGCTCGAGGTAGAAGGAGTGAGTGAGTGAGAGAGATAGGGTTTAAGGGTTTAACTTGCTTAAGGGTAGAGGGTAGAGGGGATGTAGAGATGGGAGGAGTGAGTGAGAGAGAGTGAGGGTTTAAGGGTTTAAGGCTTAAGGGTAGAGGGTAGAAGGGATCTAGAGATGGAAGGAGTGAGTGAGAGAGAGAGAGAGGGTTTAAAGGTTTAAGGCTTAAGGGTAGAGGGTAGAGGGGATCTAGAGATAGGAGTGAGTGAATGAGAGAGAGACTTGAGAGAGGGTAGGAGGGAGAGACTTGAGAGAGGGAGTGGGAGAGAGATAGAGGGTAGAGGGTACAAGGGTTAAGGGTAGAGGGGAGAGAGGGAGAGGGGGTAGGAGGGAGAGACTTGAGAGAGAGAGGGGGGAGTGGGAGAGAGATAAAGGTAGGGGGGGTATAAGGGTTTAGGGTTTAAGGTTAAGGGTAGAGGGAGAGGAGAGGGGGTAGAGGAGAGAGACTTAGAGAGAGGGGGAGGGAGAGAATAAAGGTAGAGGGTACATAAGGGTTTAGGGTTTAAGGGTTAAGGGCAGAGGGAGAGGGAGAGAGGGTAGGAGGGAGAGACCTGAGAGAGAGAGAGGGAGGAGGGAGAAAGATAGAGGTAGGAGGGATCTAGAGATAGGAGTGAGTGAGAGAAAGAGACTTGAGAGAGGGAGAGTGGGTAGGAGGGAGATACTTGAGAGAGAGAGAGGGAGGGAGTAGGAGAGAGATAGAGGGTAGAGGGAACAAGGGTTTAGGGTTTAAGGGTTAAGGGTAGAGGGGAGAGAGGGAGTCATATAGAAGTCATTTAAATATTGATTTGGCAACTGGATGGGAACATTCTATTTCCATTTGCGGTATTTTTTGTGAATTAAATTGATGACAACTTTAATTTTTTATTTGCATTGATTTATGTTTTAAATGTGTACAATTTTTTTATAATTAGATAATACTTAATTTTAAAATACATAATTTCCCATGGAACAATTCGATGGAACAAATATAAGTTGTATATAATTTTATATGAGATTCTTGAACTTAAGAATTTCATGAAACAAATATAAGTTGTATATAATTGTAATTTAGGAAAAATGATTTTAAAAAGCTTCACTCGGTTTCAAATAAGTATTGAAAGCATATATATGGGTTTACATGCAAGCAAAAAAGGTTAGAGTTGATGCTATAAGTGTAACTTTGAACTTTCAAATGAAATCAAAGATTTTTGATCTTAAGAATTCCATGGAACAAATATGTACATATAATTGGAATTTACGCAAAATGATTTACAACCATGTACAATTTACTATAATTTCTCACTTGAACATGTGTAGGGTTACACGTGAACTTGAAAATCATGGATATAATCTAAGTCAAACATTCTGGTTCAGCCCGCTCTTCAATAACATATAATTTTTTTTGATGATCATCACTATCTAGTCTCCATTTTTTTTGGCCACGTGCAAGTGGAACTACATGAAGATGTAGGGCGATAGAAATTATTAAGTGACTATATTGATATACCTTGTTATTAGGTTGATAGTCAACAAAATGAATCCCATGTTGAACAACTTTGACTCGTTTTAGATATATGCCTTGCACTACAACAAAACCTGCATGGTAAATATGAACCTAAGGTAAGACATATGAATTTGTACAACATTTTCGTGCTCAAGGTTTGTACAATATTATTTCATGTTTATAATGTAATGTGCACATGTGAACATAATGTATATATAATTTTAAATTCAAACTCACTTGTGGGAAATAACATTCCATCACTTGTTTCAGGTTGTGTTAGCTTATTCCTCTCTTCTGTGCAGCACAATAAATAATAGCTAACACCTTCTATGTTTCCAGGCTCTACTATGAATGCAAAAACATCTCTTGTACACCAAATTTACACAAAAAATTTCTAAACAAATTAGAAATGTCTCTAGACTTTAAAGATCATTAACTATATATATAATATTTAAATTATTGAAAACTTGCACATGTACCTTTTCTAACCAATCCTGAAATATGGTCATAATCAATTGAAATCAAATGAATGTCTTCAAATCTTTCTTCCTCATTTTCATCATATGTTTCTGAAACAACTAGTGGCACCATATCCCATTTACCAACATATCCAAGTTCTTGGTTGTTGCATGCATGATCAGAGTTTCCCACAATGCACTCAATGCAAAAACAAGAGTAATCCCCTGTGTGTAATTTCCATCCATGATGACTATCTGAACTACTAACACAATGCAAAGATCTTCTTTTGTCTACCCTCTTGCATCCATGCATTGATCTTTTTCCCACACCTAGATACATGTACAACAACAAACTTATGTGAACAAACATGTATATATATATAAATTTTGAATTTAAATAAATTCAAATTGTTGAAAATGTAATATATATACATACCCAATATCTCCCAAAACACTCTATGTGGAATGTGTCGGTTTGTTCTCAAAGATGTGCCGGCCACATTTGATGCAAAGTGTTTCTTACACCATTCAACAACATCCTGTGCATTGTCTATACGATCTTTTGAATAACTCATTTGATGCTTTCTTAAAGCTCGTTTGATGCAAGCTCCTACTCCATCATGCTCACCCTTTCCATGCCCACTCTAAAAAAAACTCCAAACATGTGGTATTTTGTAGATTTTATGATATCTACAAAGTGCATAGATTGACTGTGAAGATTTGAATTGTGTCATACATCCATCTGACCATACAAAATGCTTTTTGAAAATTTACACTGTCCCTGCTTCTCAAATTCTCAAAAAATTTTGTAAAGCAATGTTGTAAAAAAAATGTGTCATGCTCTTTATCATCACTAATATAAAAGTGATATTCTTTCTTAGTGGCTCATTATTCATCTATACTCAAGATGTGTAACACTTTCGGCCAACTTATCAACACAAGTGAATTTTAGTATTCATAACTAAAAATCAATTTTGGTCAAACATATGATCTAGTAAGATTCATTCTAGATAAGTTAAATACTTCTACAACTTTTCCTTGCTAATTTTTTTGGATAATGCATATGTGGTACCACTTTGAGGCCAATTTACTAAAAAATGCAATTATTTGAAAAATTGAACATTTCAAAAACTCCTACTCATATAAATAATATTTTTCTTAAAATGTAAAAGTATCCTTTTGTAGATCCTAAGTGTAGTTTTAAAATATATATTTATTTTAATAGTTCAATTATTTTTTTAATTTTTTTTATTAAAAGTAGGTTATCAACACAAAAATATTAGGTTGATTATCATGAAAACAAAATACTAAAACTTAGTAAAAATAATTTTAAAAAATATGATGCCCTAGAGAAAAGAATCAAGATTAAGATAACATAATTTATTTTCTATTTTAGATAAATATTTAACATAAAAGTTGACGTCGACTGGAAACAACCACATTTTAATTCACGCACATTTAAATATTTATAATTTTAAAAAATATATTTATTAAAATTACAAAAAAATATATCCATGCCCTAAAGTTTATAGTTATAAATATACACAAAAAAATTGAAGGAAACAAAAGAAAATTTACTATATAAAGCTTGACGTCTCATGTAACGACATTTTTCAACATTTTATCAACAACTAAATTATAGTGTTAATTTATAAAAAACCATATTTAAATAAATTTTTATTTAAAAAAATAAAAATACAAACATAAAATATACTAAAAAATACATATTTTATTAGTTTACATCATTTCAAAATTCAAAACATATATGCCACTTTCTAGTGATTGAAGTTTAAAAGTTAGATCAGTGTTGGCCATTTCCTTTATAAAAGTGTGACACAACTTTGTACTTTTACCATCCAATTCTAATTGTGCATGTCGATAACACACATGAACCATAATAGTGATTTGGTTTGAAAAGTAATATTCTGATTGAATCTCCTTTTGATGTACAAAGGAGTAATTTTCTGTAAAGTCAACTACTGATAGAACTGTTCCAAGTGGGAAAGTATCTCTCAATGTTTGGAATTGTTGTGCTTGCCACTTAGCAAAAAATGAATGCTGTATGTATGGTTGTATCAATTTTGAAAATATTCCATAAATTTTCCAATAGGAATCTCCTCTTCTACATAGTTCAACCTTGTCGAATTTTTCCCAAAATTTGTTTGAAACTTTACATACTTGTACCTGTGTGGGTAAAATATGTGAATAAGTAATAAACCACACAATCAATGAAACATTACATTAGAGAATTCAAATAACAATCTAATCAAATTAAAACAAATAAAATCTCTAAAAATAGTACTTACCTCTTGCAATTTACTGTCTTTGTTAGGTTAGTATCCTCATTTCTTGAAGGAAATTTAGCCAAATTTCCACATGTCTCACAAATTCCTTTTATGCAGTTTATTTGAGGTCCATTTTCATGATCACATAACATAGCCTTTATGGAAAAACTTGCCTGTTTAGGAGGTGCATTTTGAAAACCACAACTTTTTTCTCTCATCTTTTGAAACACTTGATAGTAGAGATCAAATTCAATATGATAATGACAATAACAAGTTTCAAAAAACTTGTTTATCTTCACATAATATGGCTTTAACATTTCAAACATTGTTTTCCCAATCTTTATATGAGGATATGTATTACAAAAGTTCATATACATCTCAAGTTGTGTTATGTCTAGCCAATGTTTGATATGATTTTCATAAATACCAGGCCTAATCCTATGTATCATAACATCTCTAGTATTTGATGATGTACAAGTTTGATCATGCCAAAAACTTGAGATCAAGTTTCTAACAACATCTTCAATCCTATCAGAATGGGGAGCTCTACACATAATTGCCTGGAATTGCCTTCTGAACTCTCATCCAAAAGCTTTCTCTTTTTCTCATATTTTATTAATGTGGTTCTACTATAACCAATTTCAACTGAAAGTGCAAACAATTTTATTTTTCTTGGTATATCTTGATTTACAATAGATGTCAACATCAATCTTCTTGTAGTGGCCTTATCCACTGATTGAGATACTTTCCCAATGAAATCTAAACCCTTTTTAACATTTTGAACAATATCCTTTTGTAATCCCATGTGTTTCTTCTTATTTGATGCCGAATGTACACCCAACAATTGTAATGACTCTTTCAGCTCATTACGGAGAAGTAAACATGATAACAATTGGGTTTTTTCAAGTGTATCAAAATGATTGAAATGATTATTGATTATTCCATTTACAGATTTAGTCATTGACCTCTTTCTCTTATTATAAGGCTGGTTGGCATAACATTCCAGTTTCTCCATATCCATTTCAAGTAAATGATCTAAATTTCTATAAGAAATTTGTTTCCTCACCCTTTCAGCTAGTTTTATATGCTCATCTATACTAGTAGAAGGAAGTGATCCTAACCCCTCTCCAACATGCATTGTTTGAAAATAGGCCTCCTCCCTATATTCAAGGTCCATGTGTTCTTCAACAGATTCATTTGATCCAATATCTAGATTTGGCTCGACTTCAACATGAGAACTTCCTGCTTGTTGAGCCCTTTCTACATGTCACAAAATATTTTGCAAAGAAAATGAGAGATGATGTTAGATATAAGTAAAGTTTATGTATGCAAGAAAACAAAGTGATAAGACATGATGCTATAAGTGAGAGAACTTTCAACTAGTTTTATATATGCTCATCCATACCAGTAGAAGGAAGTGATCCCAACCCCTCTTCAACAAGCATTTTTTGAACTTGGGTCTCCTCCCTATCTTCAAGGTCCATGTGTTATTCAACGGATTCGTTTGATCCAATATCTAGATTTGGCTCGACTTCAGCTTGAGAATTTCTTGCTTGTTGTTTGAATTTACATGCAAGCAAAGAAAGTGAGAGACTATGAGCTATTTAAGTGGAGTTGAAACAAATAAAATCAAAGATTCTTGAAATATATTTATAAGGAAAACAAATTGAGATGTTAATAAAAGTCCTAAACACACACTTGAGAGAGAGAGAGAGAGAAGAAACAAGCATGTGCTTTGTTTCGTTCTATGATAATTTTCCAAGTTTTGTTCACGCCTCTTTTGTTCTTCTTCTTTTGACAATTTTCGTTGAGACAAATTTTTTCTTTTTATTTGTTGTCCCATTTTCTTCTTCAAGTTAAATATGGTCTTCAAAACAAATCCTCTACCAACTTAGTTAAATTATCCTCCAAAATTTGCCTTGATTGATAAAAATGAAAAGTTGTCTTCTCCAATATTTGCCTCCTTGATAAATGTGCAAAAATCTCTACTCCAAAATCTGCGATCCAAGTGATATAAATGCGAATTAATCTTGCAATTTGATATAATGGGTGATCCCACAATAGTGGTTTACAATTTTTGGCCAAATTGGACACTGATCTTTTTTTTAAACTAAATCTTCACATTCAGGCACCTATAGCGGTTAAACCATGAGGAATTTGAAGATGATGCAAACTAGAGTCTTGTCACATTTTGTCTGTAGATTCTAAAAATAGTTTTTTCAAAATTTTTGGAATCAGATTGCACTTCTTTTTCCATCTCAAAAACCAACGTTTTTAAAAAGTGACGCACACTGTATAATGCATAACTTTTTTTCCTTGAAAGATAAAATTCTAATTCTTTCAAATTTAGATTTTTAACTCCGATATCTAGTGCTTCCACTTGGTTAGATAGTTTTTTATTGAATATTTTTTCTTTAATCAAGTTTCAAAGTCAAATCAATTTCAATTCAGACATA
>VDFB02047230.1:579681654-579831720 GCA_007258455.2 Sequoia sempervirens | reverse complement strand
CAATATATATTTAATGTTTATAATGTAATGTGCACATGTGAATACCATGTACATATATAAAATTTTAAATTCAAACTCACCTGTGGGAAATAACATTCCCTCACTTGTTTTAGGTTCGGTTAGCTTATTCCTCTCTTATGTGCAACGCAATAAATAATAGCTAACACCTTCAATGTTTTCAGGCTCTGCTATGACTGCAAAACATCTCCTATACACCAAATTTACACAAAAAAATCTAAAAAAATTAGAAATTTGTCTCTAAAGATTGTTAACTAGATATATATAATAAAACTTAAATTAAAAAATTACACGTGTACCTTTTCTAACCAATCCTGAAATATGGTAATAATCAATTGAAATCAAAGGAATGTCTTCAAATCTTTCTTCCTTGTCTTCATCATATGTTTCTAAAACAAGTAGTGGCACTGTATCCCATTTAGCAACATATCCAAGTTCTTGATTGTTGCATGCATAATCAAATGTAGGCTTCTCACGTATTCCTCGCAAAAACAAGAGTAATCCCTTTGTGTCTAATATCCATCCATGGCTTAATTATCCTAACCCCAAAACAATGCAAAGATCTTGTTTTTCTACCTCTGCATCCATGCATCGATCTTCTATCCATGCCTAGATACATATGTACAACAAAAAACTTATGTGAACAAACATGTATATATATTTTAAATTTAAATAAATTCAAATTTTTGATTTAATGTACAATTTATACATACCTGATATCTCCAAAAACACTCTATGTGGAATGCGTCAGTTTGTTCTTGAAGATGTACTGACCACATTTGATGCAAAGTGTTTCTTGCACCATTCAATAATATCATGTACATTGTCTAGAAGATCTTCTCGATAACTCATTTGATGCTTTCTTAAAGCTCGCTTTGATGCAAGCTCCTACTCCATCATGCTTCACCCTTTCCATGCCCACTCTCAAAAACTCCAAACATGTGGTATTTTGTAGATTTTATGATATCTACAAAGTGCATAGAATGGTCGAAGATTTGAATTTCAGCCGCGACATCCATCCTCAATTTCATACAAAATGATTTTCAAATTTGACACCTCTACTTCAAATTCTCAAAAATATTGTAAAATAATGTTGGACAAAAGTGTGTTTCATGCTCTTTATCATCACTCAATATAAAAGTGATATTTTTTTAATGGTCGCTCTTCATCTCAGACTCTCAACACCATCCACTGATTGTGTATGTCAATAACACTACTATGAACCGCTAAATAGTGGACTCCGCTTGAAAGTAATACTCTGATTGAATCTCCTTTTTATGTACAAAGGAGTAATTTTCTGCAAAGTCAACTACTGATAGAACTGTTCCATGTGGGAAAGTATCTCTCAATGTTTGGAATTGTTGTGCTTGCCACTTAGCAAAAAATGAATGATGTATGTATGGTCATATCAAATTTCGAAAATCTTCCATAAATTTTCCAATGGGAATCTCCTCTTCTACATAGTTCAACCTTGTGGATTCTTTCCCAAAATTTGTTTGTAACTTTACATACTTGTACTTGTGTCAGTAAAATATGTGAATAACTAATAAACCACACTTGATCATCGAAACATTACATCAAAGAGAATCCAAATAACTTCGATCTATGAGAAATTGAAACAAATAAACTCTCTAAAAATAAAACTTACCTCTTGCAATTTACTGCCTTTGTTAGGTCAGTATCCTCAATTCTTGAAGGAAATTTAGCCAAATTTCCACACGTCTCACAAATTCCTTTTATGTTGTTTATTTGAGGTCCATTTTCATGATCACATAATATAGACTTTATGAACAAACTTGCCTGCTTAGGAGGTGCATTTTGAAACCCACATCTTTCTTCTCTCATCTTTTGAAACACCCGATAGTAGAGATCAAATTCAATATGATAACGACAACAAGTTTCAAAAAACTTGTTTATCTTCACATAATATGGTTTTAACCTTTGAAACATCATTCCACCTTATATGAGAATATGCATTACAAAAGTTCACATACATCTCAAATTGTGTTATGTCTAGCCAATGTTTGATATGATTTTCATAAATACTAGGTCCAATCCTGTATCTCATAACATCTCTAGTATTTGATGATGGACGAGTCTGATCATGCCAAAAACTTGAGACCAAGTTCCTAACAACATCTTCAATCTTGTCAGAATGGGGAGCTCTACACATAATTGCCCAATTTCCTTCTAAACTCTCATCCAAAATCTTTCTCTTTTTCTTATATTTTATCAATGTGGCTCTACTATAACCAATTTCAATTGAAAGTGCTGAAATTTTTCTTTTTCTTGCTATATCTTGATGTATAATATATGTCAACATCACCCTTCTTGTAGTGGCCTTATCCACAGTTTGAGATCCTTTCCCAATGGAATCTAAACCCTTTTTAACATTTTGAACAATATCCTTTTGTAATCCCATGTGTTTCTTCTTATTTGATGATGAATGGACACCCAACAATTGTAATGATTCCTTGATCTCATCACTTAAGAAGTAAACGATAACAATTGGTTTCTTTTTCAAGTGTATCAAGATGATTGAAATGATGATTGATCATTCCATTTACAGATTTCTTAGTCATTGACCTCTTTCTCTTATTATAAGGCTGGTCGGCATAATATTTGAGTTTCTCCATATCCATTTCAAGTAAATGATCTAAATTTCTATGAGAAATTTGTTTACCCACCTTCTCAACTAGTTTTATATGCTCATCCATACCTAGAGTAGGAGGAAGTGATCCCGACCCCTCTCCAACATGCATTGTTTTGAACTTGTGCCTCCTCCCCATCTTCAAGGACCATGCGTTCTTGAGCAGATTCATTTGATCCAATTGTCTAGATTTGGCTCGACTTGAGCATGAAAACTTCCTGCTTGTTGAGCCCTTCCTACATGTCACAAAATATTTTGCAAACAAAAGTGAGAGATGATGTTATATAAGTGAAGTTTATGTATGCAAGAAAACACACTGATAAAACATGATGATATAAGTGAGAGAAGTTTGTGCTAGTTTTATATGCTCATCCATACCAGTAGAAGGAAGTGATCTTGACCCTCTCCAACAAGCATTGTTTGAACTTGGGTCTCCTCCCTAACTTAAAGTTCCATTCGTTTGATCCAATATCATATTTGGCTCACTCACTTGAGGAATCCCTAGAGCATAAAACATAAAAATAATTTGAGAAAATTCAAGTGATGAAAATAAAAGACCAAAGACACAAAACACAAATATTGAAGCAAAAAGAATTGGCTTAAGGAATTGGAGTCAATGATCATATAAACATTGCAACTTGCATGACCAATATGACTTGAGGAAATTTAAAAGTATTTATAGTCATTCAAGTGCAATGATGGTTAGAAAACTTCAAAACAAATGTGTGTTAAGACATAATTTGAAGAATAATCTATCATATATAACTATTATTCCTTGGCACCATATAGCTTGAGTTTTGATGTATACATGTGTTAGTCTCTAGAAAACCTGACATTGCATTGGCTTTAAGTATAATTTGAGTTCTAATTTTTAAATAATTCCAGAGCATAGAATTGGGCATTTATTAAAATATTTAAAAAATATTTTTAAGGAACTATTGATCATTAGATTAAATTCAATGGGAGTTTAGAAAAATATTAAGCTAATTAGATGTTGAAATGTAGATTGGATAGGGGATATTGATCACCAAATATCAACATTAGAATGCTACTTCATTGTACATGAAGGTGTAGTTTCATGAATACTTAAGAAAAAATAATGGTTTCTTTCAAAGTGCAAAGTTTTAATATATAGGAATTTGCAAAGCCATAAAATAATTAATGTGGTTGAAAAAATTATGAAAATCAAAGTGGCATAGTGAGGGACACAAAATTTAAGGTTTCATTGGAGAACTAAGCATGTATTGAAGTACACTATCATTTTCTTCATGAACAAAGTAAAGAGAAAATTGTGTAGATGCAATACTCAACAATGATAATGTGATGACAAAAAAAATAAACAAAGGTATTGGTAAAAGATAAGTGCAAGGTTTGTAGGGAAGGATTTAATGTACAATATTTTAGTTTAAGAGTACATTTTAAGTTGGGGTATTATAAGTTGAAAAATGGTAATACATTGAACATTTCTAATTTTAATAAGAAAGCCAATGCAAAATGTATGCACATACAAATTTATGTTTAGGTGTACTAACCAAATTATTGGGTGGAGTAATGCACATTATGGATTCCATCCCATCAAATGAATACTCATATTTTTTCAAAGTAAAAGTCCTAAACACACAATTGAGAGTGACGGAGAGAAGAAACAAGCATGTACCTTGTTTCTTTCTATGATAATTTTCCAAGTTTTGTTCATGCCTCTTTTGTTCTTCTTCTTTTGACAATTTTCGTTGAGACACATTTTTTCTTTTTCTTTGTTGTCCCATTTTCTTCTTCAACTTAAAGATGACTCAAAACAAGTCCTCTACCAACTTGGTTAAATTATCCTCAAATTTTTCCTTGATTGATAAAAATGAAAAAGTTTAGCCAGCTCAATATTTGCCTCCTTGATAAATGTGAAAAACTTCTTCTCCAAAATCTAGCTCCCAAGAGTGGGTATGAAGTAGGAATTAATCTTTTGATTTTGATATTAGCAAAATAATGAAAAATAAGCTTCTATTTATATGCATATGGGATGGGAAATATTTTTTTTTCTAGTGTACATGGAATAACTAGATCCTAGTTTAAATGAATCAGTAGTAAACAAACAAGTTATTTCATTGTGGAGTTTGTTGTTATTTGCATTCTTAATTTATGCACAACATATCCTAGTAATTTTAGAATTTTTGTTAAAGTGTCAAAAGTATGAGGTGATTTGAATTAGATTTTTCTTAATTATATTTGAATTGAATTTCAAGTTACTTGTCAAAATGTATAATAGAGGTATAATTTGAATTAAATTTTCTTCATTATATTTGAATTGAATTTCAAGTTACTTGTCAAAAGGCTTATATATAATGATTTATAATTTGGATTGAATTTCCAAGTTGCATCCAAAATATTATATCTTGTTCTCAGCTCTCAATGGTTCATGTTGCTTAAAGTCATTTTAAAAAAGTATTTATTGTGATCAACATGAATGAACTTAATTATAAAGTGGCATTGATTTCCCTAAGAAAATTCTACTAGAGATTAAACTATGTGAATAAAGGAAATGTAAGTTGTAAGAGATCATAAAATAAGAAAACATGTATGTATATTGAATATTTAAAGCAAATGCATACATATATTATGTGTAAACATGTTTAAACCATAAGCAAACACATGTACATACATGTAAAGGGATTCAATACATATAAACATAACACATATTATAAGCAAAGATGCAAATGTATGTATATATCATATAAGAAAATATATGTACATATCATATAAGCAAAATTCAAATTAAAGATCATCAAATGTCGAATACTAAAGATCAACAAATAAGCAAATGTATGTATATCAAATAAGCAAATGTAAGTTAAAGATCATCAAATCTCAAATATTAAAGATCATCATGTATAAGAAAATACATGTGGTAAAGATCATAAATCTAGTGTGCATGGCCTAATATGAATGTTTACTCCTAGTCGAATGGCCATTTGAATGAGAACGGTCTTGCTTTGATGGATGTGCTAAGCCCTGCAAATAAAATTGTGTACAGGATGTGTTAAATACATATAATTTATATTAAATAAATTTTATGAAAGTTATTTTTAAATGAACTTGTATTTTTAAATATCAATCTAGATCTATGCATACATAAATATTGCATGTACATATACATGTGTGATTATATAAAAATGTAAAACTCACATGTCCACTGGTAGTAGATTCATCCACAGAGTCACATCGATCATGCACACGATCTGGACCAAGGCTAGGAGTGATATGAGGTATGTCCACTTGTAACAATATATATACATATATATATCAACTTACATAAATATCTAGTTAATTTTTTTTTTTAAAATAATGAAAAAAGAATTGAAACATGCACATGCACACAGACATGAATATCATCTAATATCGGATGACCTAAGTCCTCTGAAATGGTTGCCTCCACCATATCCACCAAATGGTCAAGTGACGAATCAACATTTGCATCCATCCGATCTATCCCATGTCGTGCCAGAAATGATGAATGTAGAGGACTATGAAGATGAGATGGCATCGGCGATGATGAACCAGAACCAATTAACATATCAGTAAAACCCATAGTCTGTACAGCTACCGAATGAACTGTAGGTGGATCTTGATGCACACTAGTGCTCGACTAAGAGTGATGGGATCTTGGAACTGAACGACCTCTGCATCTCAAATGATCTCTAACATGCTCTATACCGATCCCATTGTCTGATGCAATGTTGGCATATGCCTCCAACAGGTCCTTAGCCAAACAATGCAGAGTCATGCGTGCCATATCTCCTGTAAGTGCATCAAGTTGTGTAGGAGTAGGGATACCGACCACTGTAAAAGGATCCATGGTGGTCCATTGTGCTGAAAATGGCATGTATCAGGAATGTCTAGACATCAAATACTGACCTACATGATCATCAGATATCCTAGCGGTGGTAGCCGCAATGTCACCTACAATGTCAATTGCTTCCTTTTGGGAAGCAACGACAACCTCATTTGCTATGGGGGCTAGAGCTGGGGTGAGAGCAGGAGACCTCTCACCAACCAATACCCTAAACACTGGGGGTGGTCTATCTGCTCGATGATAGGTGGGCCTATTAGCAATCCTGCCACGCCCTTGACCAACATATGGTGGAATGTCCAGGTAGTTAACTTTGAGGCCCAAATGGACCTTAGCATACAATTGCTAAACAAAATATAAGGGAATCTAGTCATTGTTTGGATATTGACTATGTGCTATGAGAAATTGTGGGTAGATCAATGGGCCATTGCTCGATCCACACATCTAGTGAATCGGTATACCCTCACCTTACATACATTTTGATAAAATGGAAAACAAGTGGCTTTTATCATTTCTTTGGTGACTGCCTATCCACGTATTTGTTTAAAGGGGTGTCACCATGTACTTCTTCACATGCGAGGAAAGGAATAGCAACCGCTCTATCTAGGAATATGCACTAGTCCTCTCAAGTTCATCTTGTTTTTCTAGACTATGCAATATTAACATGCATGTTTCACTATATATCGGGTTTGCACCACGGCACTTTAATGAATCTCTCAATTTTTAATCATTCTGAGTATTTGCAAACAAAGAATCTAGGTGGAACATGATCTACATTTTCCATGTATATACACATACAATACACCTAAAAAGAGCAATGAGACTTTGGTAAATATATACAGATAAAGATACAATCTAAAATGGTTGTAATAATTCATCCTACTCATCAATAATATTTTCATACTATTGACAATTTAAAAGTTGGGGCAACTATAATCTATAACATAGCATCCTTAAATGGTTCAAATTTACTAAATGAAATGATGAAAGAATAGAATACAAAGATTAGTATACAATTGTTTGAAAATAATTGGGGATAAAAATATTTAATCCTAATGGTTGTTAAAAACATAAGTAAGACTTCAAAATAGGATTATGTAAGTGAATTTTTTTTTTTATTGCCTTCATTGAACCTAAATTTATCTAGTTAAGATGTCTAAAATTAAGAATTCACACTAGAATATCAATATTCCATAAGAATCTCATAAAGAGGATGAATTTAATGGAAGATAATATAAAATCCTCCATATGAGGATGAATTTTATCATTACAATATGAGTGAATCATCTCAATTATATATCCAAGAACATCAAAAAATTGTAGATTGGAAAGCAAAATAATCAGAAATTTATCATATTTTTATAAGTATAAAGTTTAGATACCATCAAACTATTTAAACTTATAGATTGCATAAAGCTATAAATTGAATCGTTAAAAATAATTTATTAAGAATCAAATCTAATAAAGTTTGACTTCATATTGTATACTTTTTATAAATATCTCACTAATCCAACCATACATTTTATAAATGTTAAAAAATATATAATTTATATGCTCATAATTTTTCACTATATCTTGACGTGGATCTCCTTCAACTAGATCAATTAAAATTTATTTGTAATGTTGGAGGAAAATGGATTTAATATCATTAGAGTTGTCATGGAGCTACCTCTCTTGATCAATGATAGATATTATCCACTCTCGAGAATGTAAATATGCTTGAGATAACTAAAAAATAATTTGTATAACTTATATCCTTTCATCCAATGCAGCCTATCTCTTAATTGAGATCCTCTACCACAATTAATTTCAAATCTTCTAAGTTTTATTTCAACGGAAGCAACCACTCATTGTAGAAAAGTTATTAGTAAGTGCTAAAGCCAAAACAAGTTTTTTTTTTCTATTTGGATCCATATTTTTTTTCCATTCTAGATCTCTTTCTAGCCATATTCTTATTGTAAGATCATATTAAGGTAGTACAATAGATTTAATCGCATCATTCCACAATTGTATTCACTTACCATTTTAATGAGGTCTAGGAACATCAACCAAAGGGATATTAGGGAAGCAAGGTGATCAATTTGATTGAGGTGGGAAGTGTTGAGCTTGAAGGATAGATTATTAGGCATGAGGAATAAGAAGTTTGAAAAGTTTAAAGAATTGGGAGGTGATATGTGAGATAGGTTTAATAGAATCTACTTAAATAAGGGTGTTTTGTGGAGAGGGGACAATGGAAAGATAAATAACTAAGTTTTAATCTATCAATACAACTAAGTTTCCCTTAGTTCACCATCTCTTTAGTTGGTCCAAGTGAACTAGTGATCAGTATAAGAATATTTTTTGTCTAAAATGGGATCTAAACCCCTCATGGTATTTCTAGTTAGGATGTAGGAATTCAATTATTTTTTAGAGAGTTTATGAGAACTAAACCAACTTGTATCTTGGTTTTTTCTACCATATCATATTCACCTCCTTGTAGCCATTTAGTCATAGGGAGGGCATAAAATCCATTCCCACAATTTAACTTGAGATGAGGAGTCATTAGGCATACAATAAAGAAAAAAATGAATAGGTATTCCTTGGATTAGTAGTAAGCACTAAGCACAATTGTTGTTGGGATCCACTCCTCAATAGATGATAAACTTAGCCAAGTATTGGGAAAGGTGGGTCAACCTTGCATCCTAATATTTTGATTTATTATTTTGTCCTCATATTAGGAAATGAGGCATCTCACTTTGTGTTGGTAGTTATTTGTCATTTGTTGAATGCTTCAAGGGAGGTGTCTAAGATGTTCTAAATGTATATAATATTATTATAGCTTTATAAGATGAAACCCTTTTATGACATTTAAGAGCATGACTATAGAATATTTATAGTAAAGTATTGACCAACATTATGAAAAATCATAAGAAATCTTTTAAGAAATAACAATTGTGTCAAGGAAAAAGATGTGGACATTTACAAGAACTTTTTTTTTAAGCAAAAGTGGGAGACCATTTATAATTTTATTTATATATAATATTTTACATATAGCTGGTTCAGGCAGACATACTGGTGGGAAAGAACCAACAAGAAAACCCCCAGTTGTAGTCCGAGTAACAAATTTTACAAAATATCAAAAAGACCAGTGAGGTCCTAGTACAAATGACCAATTGTTTGACTACAATGTTACAAAAGAACATTGGTTGAATACATCAGTACATATGAACATTCTCTTATGCACCCAAAATACCCAAAAGAAGACATCATACTAGATATACCTATGACTCGAATACATAACATAGTGGAGATTACAAAACCTTACTAAACATAGGACTGATAAGCTAGGAAGCCACTTTCAAAAAGATGCATATTTTCCACCAACATGCTGAAAGCCATTAACCGAGCTTTCTTTTGTTTCCACTTGTTTACCTTTGTGTTGGCAATCATGCTCAAATGAAGGTTTTGATTTTTTAATATCAGGCACATAACAATAACATAATTTCTTTTTGGATGAAGATGGAAGTTGCAAATCATGAATGCAAACATGACTTCTCAAGAAAGAAATGGCATGATATTTTCTTTTTAAATCATCAATCTCCTCCATGGAAATGGTAGATCTGTATCTTTTTAGAACTTGGTAGAGATGTGAAGAAGTGTCATGCATTGTGGATAATAACATGCCTTGGAATATGTGAACATAGGTCTCTTCTTATGAAACAAAACCTTCTTTGAATAATTAACATTAGAAATTAATACAGTTTGGCGAGCATATTGTATAATCACACTAGAAACCAACAATGGAAGATTGAGAGTCTCAACTAAGAATTCCACCTTATAGATAACATTCATACTAGAAGCCAACAACTAAAGACCAAATTTCATAAATAAAGTTCATTTGTTATATATCATGCCTTTGAGGGGTCCACAAGTACCATAAGCCTTTTGAAATCCTTCTCCATCTAAATGCATCCATTCCAAGACCATTGGGAGGTGGGTATACAATATGAGCCAAGTATTAATTTCTAATGTTAATTATTGAAAGAAGGTATATAAATTATTCGAGCATCTTAATTCTCATACAAAGTTACATCTTAGTCAATTTCTCAATGTATGAGTTACATATATTTGTAAATTTTTCTTAATATAAAAACATATTTTATTTCATTAAAATTAACCTATCTATTCCATGTTACAAAGGATGCTCTTATTTTAAATTATAAGTATATAATTCAAAATTAATTAGTAATTTTCAAGATAGAGTACACACAATTTCTTTAGTTAAAAAAAATAATATTCTTATTTCCATGTGAGAGTTATGTAGAATGGTAGTTTGATGTCTCAAAAATATTTCTTTCATATATACTAAATTTTTATCATTACATTATGAGTGAATCATCTCAATTATATATCCAAGCACATCAAAAATTTATAGAGTGGAAAGAAAAATAATCACACATTTATCATATTTTTGTAAGGTGTTCGAAAAGACTAAAAGTTTCCCTAGAAAGACCTAATTAAGGAATAAAAAAAATGGAAAGTGTCTACCTCATTGTATGTTGACCTTTCCCATATAAAAAGATCATGGAAATGCTAAATGAGTTGATATAAGAATTTTTAAGAATGAAGGCACAAAATTCATAACACTAATCCTAAAAGCAACAAGAAAGGCAATGAATAAAATCTTCCTAGTTATTTTGAAAGAAACTTTAAAAGGTTCTAAATCCCCTTCACACCCCTTTCTAAATGAAGATAAAATAAATAAGTTACCAAATATTTCTTAGAGTTTAAGGTGGTGATTTTAATATGATTTGAGAATAAATAAGATAAATTAGATGAAATCAAGTTTTGTTGTAAAGGTGATGAATTTTGGGGGAATAAGATGAAAATAATTTTGAACCTAGTTGACTCATTAAATGACAATAAGATAGATTTTAAAGGGGCTTTATTTAAAATATGTAATAGTTAGATATGTACTAATACATTATATTCTCTATTAGATAGTTATTTCTTCCATAAACATTTCTTACAATCTTATAATTTATTAATAATAGTGATGTGTGCATCCCTAGACACTCTTTGATAACCACACTATTAATGTTTCTATTTTTACTAGAGGATACTCTAATTGAAAAGCATGTAAAGAGGAAGGGTTAGTTAACCTTGATATTAATGCAATGAAAGGTGGGATTATCTTGATGGTATCAAAGTTATCTTAAAGATATATTGAAGGTTTTTCTTCTATGCCTGAACACATTTAGTGAAATATAATGAATATGTGTTATCCTAGAAAAATATGTATAGCATTAAGGATAAAATTTAGACTTTAAGTTGAAAGAAAATGTCAAATATTTAGAATAAAAATGGTGGGGATGGAATACAAGCTTCAAGAATCTCCTTGTAATAATTAATTGCAATAATAAATGATTAAAACTAAACACGAATGGATATGTCACCAATAATTTTTAGATAAAATGACTAAAATTAGAGCCAAGATATCTTAGTTCAAGTATCAGGATAAAGGTATCAAATTCTTATTCAATGTAAACATAGCCGAGTTTGATAGATAAAAAGTTGGCCCCATTAATACTAGGGGAGCATTGTCTAATGAGATTAAGTTGACACTATTCAATTTTTAGAAGTTAGAACCCTAACATTTATATGAGGCTTGTAAAATAGAACCTTATTAGGAAGAGTAGGAGAGGAGAAATGAACCCATAATAATTATACTTATACAAATAAAAATAATAATAATGTTTAACCATTTCAAAATGTTAAATTTGTTTCACTATGGTGATCAATAGCTAATTTGTACAAGGAGGCCACAATTTATAGGGAAATGAAGACTACATAAGAGGAGAATTTATTAACATAGTAGCTTGGTTGTAGTTGTTTCTTTAGCATTAACTATTTTCTCTTTTTTCTTTTGTTGTTGAATATTTTATTTGATCTCTTAAAACTTATCAATGGTACTTGATCTTCATAATGATTATTTTCTTCTTTTTCAATTATTATCATCTTAGAAGGAATACCATTTGAATTTAGAGCAGGGAGAAATGTATTTTTCTTTTAAAGTATTTAAAATATTATATTTATTTGATGGTTCCTTCTTAACCTCTTCCACTCCTTGGAAAAAATTATCCAACCACTTGAATCTCCTTATATTAATCAATTTACTTCTATGATTTATGTATGTGTTTTTAGTGATTTACTCTTTATCCTTTCAATTTATTCATGATATACTTTAATATAGTTATAACAAGTATATAATAGTTTTTCATAATTGGACATGCCTTAAGAAACTCTTTAAATGTGAAATTATTTGATAAGGGAAGATATAAATTAAGGTTATTCTTTCTTACTTATCTCATGCTCATCCATATTTTTTGTCCATAAATATCTCAAATCAAATTGGATTTAGCAAAGAGGATAGCTATATTTTAAATATTCGCTCTTAGTCAAAGTCATTTATTTCTTTGTACAAATTTAAAATTGATTTATGTAATTTAATTTTTAATAGTTTTAACATGGATATATGAAGAATAGTATATATATATATATATATATATATAGTAAAGTGGACATATTTTTATATTTTCCTAATACTAGAAAATTTAATAATACCTTCATTCCTTCTAATCCTAATAGAACTTTTTTATTATACATTTCATTCAAACAATCTAGTTTCTTTCCTCTAAATTTATTCTTCGATTCATACATTTAGTTGACCAACCATTTTTGGAATAATGTCATAAGAGTCAAAGGAAAAATATGAAGAATTTTATCCAAGTTTCCATTGTATGCACTCTAAACTTTATATCATGAATTGTTTGATATAATTTCTCAAATAAATTTGTTAATGAACTGTTTGATATAATGCCTCAAATAAATTTCCAATAGTGTTTTTGACGGAGTATGATAGAAATAGCGTTTTTGATATAATGCCTCAAATAAATTTCTAATAGTGTTTTTGATATAATGCCTCAAATAAATTTGTTAATGAACTATTTGATATAGGGTGCATACAATGGAAACACTATTTCTATCATACTCCATCAAAAATTACCATGAACTATTTGATATAATGCCTCAAATAAATTTGTTAATGAATTGTTTGATATAGGGTACATACAATGGAAACACTATTTCTATCATACTCCATCAAAAATTACCATGAACTGTTTGATATAATGCCTCAAATAAATTTGTTAATGAATTGTTTGATATAATGCCTCAAATGAATTGGAGGTGCCCTGGTAGAAATGTATGCAAAATGTGGAAGCATAGACAAGGCATGTTAATTTTTTGATAGAGTAGAAATGTATCATAGAAATAGTGTATGTTGAAAAGGCTTTAGAAACTTTCAAACAAATGCAGTTTCAATTCAACAAATTTGAAAAAATTCGCGTTTAGGGTTTCAAAATTTAACAAACAAATGCATTTTGAAGTCTATGAAATTCGAATTTGACAAACCTGGTGCTCGATATGCAAGTTGGGTTGATGAACTGTGGAGAGATGAAGTCGAGTTTGCTGTTCGCTGGAGAGATGAAGTTGAGTTTGTTCGCCATTTGCAAATCACGTTCGACGTTCGCCGTTCGCTGCACTCACAGAGCACAGGGAAAGTAGGAAAAAGCAAAAAATGATAGTGACAAGTTCATTTTTTTTATGTCTTATTTGAGGGGGTTCGGTCGAACCCATGTTCGACCGAACCCCTTAAAATATTAATTTTTTTGTTTATTTTTTGGGGGTTCGGTCGAACATAAAAGGTGGTTCGGCCGAACCATTGAGTTCGATCGAACCCATTGAGTTTGGGGAAAGGAAGAAAAATGAAATTTCCTTCCTCATAAAATTTGTAAACCACTATTGTGGTTTGACCCATATGGAATAATGAAAAATAAGCTTGTATTTATATGCTTGTATTTAAATGAATCAAGTGGTAATCAAACAAGTTATTTCATTGTGGAGTTTGTTGTTATTTAATGTATATGTATGCAACATAGAGTAATTTTAAAATTTTGTTCCTTGTCAAAAAGATAATATTTCTCAAGCTTGATGCCAAAGGTGCAAGGTTATCTCAACCAATGAGATAACATAGTGTTTAATAAAGTGTCTCTTAGATAAGTTATGCTCATTGCAGAGTAAGGGAACAACCCAATATATAGTAGAGGAAAATTTCCATGGTCATTCTAGTTAACCAAACACACCTTGATGGTTCTAAATCAATAGTTGATATATTTTCATTTGTAGGAGATGTAGAGAGGGTAGAACAATGATTTGAGCACATAGAGGTATAATTTGAATTGAATTTTCTTAATGTTTCAAAGAATAAAATGTTCCTATCCTAAGTTGGAACCTCCTATCTCTTCTTTATAATTATATTTTGTTCTCAACTCCTCAATGGTTCATGTTGCTTAAGTCATTTTTAAAAAATATGAGTTTTGTGTACCACAAAGTGATGCACTTTATTTGTTCTTATTTTGTATCAAGATTTTAATTTCATCATTTTTATCAAATTTTAAAACTCTAGTAGAACATGTGCATTAATAAATAGGCTTGTAAATACACTCATTTATAAAGTATCATTAGTTTACTTGCTTGGCAGTAATTTATTTTATAATTTTTTACTGCTTACTATAAAATTCAAAGGGTGTGTGTGCAAAATATTTATTGTGATCAACACAGATGAAATTAATTATAAAGTGGCATTCATTTCCTTATCTTTGGGAATATAGGGTCAAATGGGATGTTGTGATCAAATGAACTACCATAAAATTTCACAAATCTAGGGGATTCTATAAAACATTTGGGACCGTTTTGATGGTCTTTGTTTGTGGGTTCAACATCAACAAAACTTATTTCAATGTGCATTATTGATTTTTGGCTAAAATGAAATACTCTTCTCCAAAAATTCTACTAGAGATAAGCATGTATATCATATAAACATGTAAACATAAGAAAACACATACATACATGTAAATAGATTCAATGTATAAACATAACATGTTATAAGCAAAGAGGTCATCAAATAAGCAAATTATGTATGTATATTGAATATAAGCAAATGTACATGTATGCCATATAAACATTTAAACGTAAGCAAACACATACATACATGTAAATAGATTCAATGTATAAACATAAACATGTTATAAGCAAAGAGGTCATCAAATAAGCAAATTATGTATGTATGTTGAATATAAGCAAATGTATGTATGCCATACAAGCATTTAAACATAAGAAAACACATACATACATGTAAATAGATTCAATGTATAAACATAAACATGTATAAGCAAAGAGGTCATCAAATAAGCAAATGTATGTTAGACCTCTCACCAACCAATACCCTAAACACTGGGGCTAGTCTATCTACTCGCTAATAGGTGGGCCTATCGGCAATCCTGCCACACCCCTGACCAACATATGCTGGAAAGTCCAGGTAGTTGACTTTGAGGCCCAAATGGACCTCAACATACAATTGCTGAACAAAATATAAGGGAATCTGATCATTGTTTGGATATTGACCACGTGTTGCGAGAAATCATAGGTAGATCAATGGGGCCATTGCTCGATCCACACATCTGGTGACCTGGTATCCCCTCACCTTACGTACATTTTGATAAAATGGAAAACAAGTGTTTTTTATCATTTCTTTGGTCACAACATCCTGTATTTGTTTCAAGGGAACCTCACCATGTATTTCTTCTCGCATGCGGGAAAGAATGGCAGCTACTCTATTAGGGGAATATGCATTCTAAGTCTATGCAAGTTCATCTCTTTGTTTTTCTAGACTATGTAATATTGACATGCATACTTCAGAATATATCCCTGGGTTTGTACCCTCTGCTAACGAGTCTCTCAATTTCTTAATCTCATTAGTGGTATTTGCAAACAAAGATTCTAGAGGTGGAACATCTGCATTTTCCATGTTATATATATACACACACACACCTAAAGGAGCAATGAGACCTTGGAAAATAATATATCTAGATATATAGGGAATATAAATCTAAAACAGTTCTAATAATTCATCTACTCATCAATAATATTTTCATACCATTAACAAAAAAACATGCAACATCTATCATAGTTTTTAATAATCAAAACATTCAAATTACTAGATTGCACACAAAACATAATCTAAAACAGTTCTAAAATTTAAATTTACAAGTGTGCACTCTAGTACAAAATGTGCCATTAAAGACTTAAAAAATATTGATAAAGGTTGCATCTAAGATTTATTTCCTACAACTAGTAATAAAAGGAAAGCATCATTACTTAACATTGGTGGTCATGTAAAACCAATTTAGTCATTATTGAAGGTACAAATAAGAGAAGAAAATGAGAGAGATGATAAGCTTGTAAATATGATTTCTAAATTATTGAAGCAATATTTTGATAAGGAGGAAACCAAACAATTAGAAATAAAATTCCTCATATCCATAAAGAAAATTTGATAGGAGGAAGGGACACATGCACATAATATTTATCATGAAAGTTACCATACAATGTACAAGAACATGATACTAAGGAAAAAAGGTTTCTTATAAGTACACAACAAACCTAGATGAAGATTTAACCCTAGTACAAAAAGAAAGAAATAATGAAAGAATAGTAGAAAATGAACATTTAATCTTTGTACATATTTTTTCTATCACCTCAAATCTTCTAGATAATATAAAATCCTCCATATGAAAATATGGCTATATTTACTCATTTAGATACTATTAATAATTATTTTATTACTCTTATTTTTATAAATTTCTTGGATATTATAGTAAAATAAATCAATTCTTACATTTTTTAAAATTAAAAAAGTTTCCTATACAAATTCTACAACTAGATATAATGGACGAGCTCTGTATAACATGATGCACAATGATCAATCCTTGATGTTCCAAATCATTGATGAAAGATGGAATGATGCACATAATTGGTTGTAGATCCAAGTCTCCCAAAAGAGGAAGGAAATGAAGGCTTTATATTTTTATTAATAGACTATATTAAGTGTTACCATGGTTAATTATGAATTTTAATAGTTTAAATGTAAAAGGTAAAGAATCTCTTAGCAAGAGAGCTATTGATTGTATGTTTAGAACATCTTATGAGTCTATTGATTATATTATTTTACAAGAAGTAAAATTGGTAACATGTAACCATAATTGAGCACTTTAATTTATTTAGAAGGATTCTTTTATTTGGAAGCTAGTCATTAGAATGATAGACATGATATGAAATTTGATTGATAAGTATATGATAGATTATGCAATTGACTCTAGTGTTTACCCATGTTATAAATTATTTTAAGTTATTTATAAAATTAAGGGCTTAAGTTTGACATTATTTGTCTTTATGCATTAGATGATTACCAATAAAGATGTCCCTTATAAGGTTCAATGTAATGATGGAAAATAAAGATGAAAAGTATTGAGGACCTATATTTTATTTTAATGGCATAATAAGATAACCCTCTGCTAGCAAATGAAAAATCGTATGTGCTTCATTGTGTAATTATTGAAATTGACACCCTATGATTTGATAGAAATTAGGATATATGGATTGATCTAAATGGAGCTATATCAAATAATTTAAGAATAGTAGATCTATTATAAGTGACATAAAGCCTCAATGTCTCATTTGTATTAAAATATGGGGATGATGTGGCTATTTTAAGGCCCAAAATTTCATGTGTTAATAGCATAAACATATAACATTAATTTTTTTGGGAGTTTGTACCAAATACCTTTTTCCAAACACAACTTTTGTTTAAAATACCTTGACCTATGAATGAAATTAAAAATTTCCTAGTAAAGACCATCAAGGAAGGTCTTAATGCCATATGTGGCTTCCTTTGCCTATTATATAAAATTCAACTAAAATAGCTTTTAAGAAATAGTTCCACAAAATTAGAGGGGTCCAACCATGTTTTCAATTAATTTAAAACTATTATTTTAGGATTTTTTAATTTTTAAATTTATATAAATTTCTTACATTATTTTGAATTAAAATGATAATAGTGCTCCATAAATTACACAAAATTGAATGTTATTAAAATTTTGGTTAAAAAGTAAGAAGGTTAACCTTTAAAGCCATTGAGGAAGGTATTGCTACTACAAGTGGTTTATCCATGAAGGGCTTGAAGTCTCATAAAGAAAGTAAATACAAGAGGAAGGAACATATAGATGATTTCCTCACAAGTATATAAATGTTTCTACTTGATTATTTATTTCATCCTAGAAGGAAACTATAAATGTTGTTTATCCTATCACTTTTATCTTATAAATAATCTTAGATGCATGTGACTTGTTAGCTTCCCTTTTCATTTACTCATGTAATTTAAGAAATCTATTATTAGAGTTGCACATGGGAAAAAAATGAGCTCCCCTCCACCAAGGGCTTTTTTTTTTCTTATACCAATTTGAGAATTTTATTATTTCAATTCTTAATCCTAATCAAAATGTGGTCAAGGGGAAATAAAACCCATCCAATAAGTGTTCCCCAATCCCTTCAAAAGGAATTTTTTTGTATTATCTAAAGGCTATCATTATTAGGATTCTAGCTTCTAGTTCTACTATTTCTAGAATAGTACTAGAGCCTAGATTGATGGGTCCCTTATCTCTCCTATGTTTGCTAAAATGATTAATTCTATTGATAACCACCTAAACATGTGGTGGATCTCAGTGTCAAGAACAAAGATTAAAAAACCCATGGATGAGGATCCCTCTAAGATTGGTTGTTCCACCTCTTCGAATGAGATTAGTAACAAGGTTTATGAGTGTGTTAAATAGGAGAAAAGGTTGGGTACATAATGCACTTTAGACATGGTTGTTGAATGTAAAATTATTTAGACCATGAGAGGGTTGAAAAATTTATAAAGAATTGGAAGAAAACTATAATATATAACATAGCATCCTTAAATGGTTCAAATTTTAAATGAAACAATGAAAGAAAGAATAAGAAAACTGCATAGCTAGATCAGGGAGGAGTAATCTAAAAACAAAGATTAGTGTAAAATTATTTGAAAATAATTGGGGATAAAAATAATCTAATTTAATAGTTGTTAACATAAATGAACTTCAAGATAGGATTATGTAAGTGAAAAAAAAGTTCTATTTCCTTCATTGAACCTAAATTTATCTAGTTAAGTATGTCTAAAATTAAGAATTCACACTAGAATATCAATATTCCATAAGAATCTCATAAAGAGGATGAATTTAATGGAAGATAATATAAAATCCCCCATATGAGGATGAATTTTATCATTAAATTATGAGTGAATCATCTCAATTATATAGCCAAGCACATAAAAAATTTATAGATTGGAAAGCAAAATAATCACACATTTATCATATTTTTTTATATGTATAAAATTTCTACCATCAAACTATTTATACTTATAGATTGCATAAAACTATAAATTTAATCATTATTCCTAATTTATTAAGAATCAATCTAATAAAGTTTGACTTCATATTGTATACATGTTATAAACATCTCACTAATCCAACCATACATTTTATATATGTTAAAAAATATATAATAACAAAATACAACTTCTAAATATGATAGTAAATCTAATCAAACACAACCCAAATGTAGGATAAAGACAAGAATCTTAGTCTATACCATTATTTTGAGTTTGGTTTAATAGTAATTGTAAAAATTTATAATCTTGAAAAAAACAATGAATAGACTAAGAATCATTTTAACAATGGTGAATTAGTGCCCAAAGATTGGCCTAAAAATATATAATATTTAGCATTCTCATCACAAATGATATATGAAAACTAAGGATCATTTGGTTATATATTTTCATAGATTTAAAATTTGAATATATATTACTATTTAACATGTTCATTACAATTAGATTTTTAAATAATATTGTAATAATATTATGTCTTTGAAATTTCTTATGTGAATTTTAATGTTGTTTTTTAATTTTAAGTTACAGTAAGTAGAATCTAATGAGAGGCCTTAAAAAGATTCAAGTAATTTACGTTTTCCTTAAAATTACGATTATTGAGATTAAATAGATAATTGATTGTATTTTGATTTCAAAATTGGAAATAGTTTAAAATTATAGAACCATATTATCCTTTCATACAAAAAGCTATGTCAAGGATTATTTGTATCTTCCTCATAATTATGTTTCACATATTGAATATTTCAGGGAGGATTGTGTGGATGATTTGGAAGTTGAAGCAAAGATTGGTTGAGATCGACAATGAAATATAGGTTGGATATTTTCTATAGACTCCAAAATCCTATGGATATAGAACATGGTGAGTCATATTTTAATAGACCTTATCTTCACTCCTTCTATTCAAATTCAACCTCTCCAACCAATATATTGGATTGAAAAATAAGTAATAGATATATATGAACTTACTCCTAATCCTCCTCCATTTACCTCACCATTAGATATATGCATATTGGTATTCACCTACTCAAGTCTTATGAGATCCTAGGTAGCTTTGTGAATACATCAAAAACATTATGCATGATGTCTAAGATTTTAATTGTGATGGATTGATATATTCCAATAATTTATAAGTGAAGTATATTCATATATATGTATTTGTTTGAGTGTTTAAAATTAGTTAAAAAATTTCTTTGAGGGATTTATGCAAATATGACATCTTAGAAAGATAATTTCATGTCATTTTGGTGTAGGTCATAACTTAACTTTTAATTTATCATTTATGGGAATGACATCTTCAAGAAGTTTATAGAAGGCCATAAATGGTCCACTTTTTGAATTAAATTTAGTTATGAATTTGTATTTTTTTGGATGTGCATTTAGATTTAAATTTGGAGAGATATTTTGGTGAGTAAAATATCTAAGAGTTACCACATTTTATAAGTTAAAACTTACCTTATTTACTCAAAATTCCTTTGTGGACTCTCTTCTTTTCTTTGAATAAATGGTTCAACATGTTAAAAATCCATTAGGTCAAGCAATATATATTAGATTCAACTTATTTAGCCAAAATGAAAGGTTAAGAAGAGGGGTTGCCTCTTTTGGGATTTGATTATTATATAATTCAAGGATCTTGAGAAGAGGGAAGTTTAAAAGGAAGTTGTAAACACAAATTTTGCAAAATGGGTTTTTTTAAAAGGCTTTAGAAACTTTCAAGAAAATACAATTGGCAGTTGTAAATCCAAATTTTGTTGCAAAATGGGTTTGTTTAAAAGGATTTAGAAACTTTCAAGCAAATGCAATTGGCAGCTATAAATCCAAATTTTACAAAATGGGTATTGTTTAAAAGGCTTTAGAAACCTTCAAGAAAATGCAATTGTAAGTTGTAAAGCCAAATTTTACAAAATGGGTTTGTTTAAAGGGCTTTAGAAACTTTCAAGCAAATGCAATTGGCAGCTGTAAATCCAAATTTTGTTGCAAAATGGGTTTCCTTAAAAGGATTTAGAAACTTTCAAGCAAATGCAATTGGTAGCTGTAAATCTAAATTTTACAAAATGGATATTGTTTAAAAGGCTTTAGAAACTTTCAAGCAAATGCAATTCGCAGTTGTAAAGCCAAATTCCACATCCATCACCCTTCGTGAGCCAAAATGGGAGCTTTGAAACAGGGTATATTCAAAATTAAATATCAAATTTGTTTGGAATTTTGGTCTCATGGAATTTTCCTTCATTTTAAATGAAAAATTTGGTCTCATGGAATCCTATGATAAAATGATAGCACAAAATGGATTTCTTTGATCACATTTAGGGTTTACAAATTTTCAAAGAAATGCAATTTTAAATCAACAGATTCCAACAAAGAATACCAACCTGGTAAGCTATGGTGGTCGAGGTTGATATGGTGGTGCACGTTGATAAAATTTTCAAGGATTTGTCATTCACCATTCGCTCAAAGTTTCTGTTCATGTTCACCACTATGTTCACTGTCGGTTTACGTTTGTTTGACGGTGATGTATGAAGCTTTTTGAAAATCCCTATTTCAAAGGGGTTCAATTGAACATAGGTTCACTCAAACCCCTTTAAATATTACTTTTTCGTTGACTTCTACAGGGTTCGCTCGAACCGGTAGTTTTCCCGAACCATAAGGTTTGACCAAACGCCTGAAAGGATTTGTTCGAACATGATAGTTCGACCGAACCTGCTGAGCTAGTGGAATCACACAAAAATGGATTTTCCTTCCTCCATGAAATTGTAAATCACTATTGTGGCTTCACCCAAACCCATTATTAATATCCCATGCTTTTACTTATAAAAGGTGCTAGAATTAAGACCCTCCATATATGCAATGTAGGCCTTCATCACCAATAGGAAATTATAAGAAATTGCATCTTAGATTTATGGATAGGGGTTCAATATAGATAATCACAAAGCAGTAGAAAGTGAAATATGCCATTGTCCTCACTTCAATTTTTTGGCTCATATTTTAAAAACAAAAAATCCTACCTATATGCATACAAAGAGGGACAAGTGAGCATTAGAAACACAAGAAGCCTAATAACCTAGTTAGTAATTCCAAATTTTATTATATTTTATATTCAAGAGCCATTAAACACTCTTGAAAAGGATTCCTTTGATAATTCTCACCCACTTAAGAAGGAAAAGAGAGTCGTCAAATGCAAAATTATGTCATAAATGTTATGGTAGTTAATGGGTTTATATAAATTAAAGGATTTATTTTTCTTTCTTCATGAGAATTTAATTTTATAAGATTGATTATAGGAAGATATGATTTTAGAAGAATGTTTTTTGGAATTTTTTATTTAAGATGGTTTTGTAAAGACATTTCTTGTGTTAGTGTAGGTTTTTTATTTTCCTTATGTTAGGGGTATTTATTCTTTCCTACACATATTATTTAAGCTTTCTTAGGTTTATTAGCTATGGTTAATCTGATGACACATGGTGAAATACATCAGTGACATGTGTCACTCTCCACACATGGGTAGTTGAGTTACATGCCCTCTTTTGGATTGATGTGCCACCTCTCATAACCATTATTATGTCCTTACCTGAGTAGGTTATGGGGTAGTTGGGTTTCTCACCCTCTTTTTTCTTTATGTGCCACCTATCATAACCTCTCTTGTTTCTTCACCTAAGGAGTTTATGCCATAGGTTTTGGCATTTACCAACTAGCTAAAACCTCCCATATTTTATGGGTAGTAGGAGTTAATGCACCTCTTAGATGTATATGCCCTATTTTTGTTATACAAACAACACTCTACTCTCACCTTCACTAGTTCAATGATAGATTAGTGAGAGTATCGAGAGTATTCTCAAAATTCTCTTTCTTTGTATCTAATTTCTCTCTTTCAAAATTATTTCTCTATTACACTATTTTTGATATTCAATCATTTTTCGATTTGAGCGCATGTGATCTATGACCAACATCGAATCCTAGCTTGATTCTTTCTTCTCAAATAATTTAACATCTTGGTGGGTATAAAGATGTTTAAGGTTGAAAATATAAATTTAACATTCTTATACAAAGTGGAATATTTTGAGATCAAATATCTTATCTTGTAGTTTGATAATAGTTCTTTCATAATACTAAGTTGTTGATTAATATCAAATGTAAATGATTGGTTTAAAGTATCTATTTAAAATTTTGAATACATATAATCTTGGATAAAAATCTTAAATATAGGAGATAATTTTTTTATAATGAAAGGATACTATGCACAAGATACCCCTTTGTAACATCTAGAAATAACACAAAATAAACTCAAATATCAACACTAATAACTTTACAATAATAAAATCACAATAGTCCTAGCCACCATTTCTTATTGTTGTTTCTCATTTGTATCAATAATGTTTGATATATTCTTTGTTGTTGTTTAAAGAACAATCTATATGGATATAAAATTCATGTCATTTATAGATTTATAATTTATATTCCTAATGTAAGTACAAAATAAAATTGCACATAGTGGATACAATAGTGAGGGTGTAAACTTGACACCAATGAGGTATAAAAAAGACTATAAAGAGTGAGATGTATTAGATATTGTAGAGTTGGAATATTTGGAAGGTATCACCATACACAAACTAGTAGTAAATTTAATGAAGGAAAGGTAGTTATTTATAGTTTTTTGGTTCACTGTGCAACATTACATTTCAAATGGGAATTTACAACAAGAATATTTTAAATGAGGAAAAAATACAAGGGTAGATATATAAAATTAAATTACATCCTTCTAAATTATGATTGGAGAGTAAAGATAATTGATAGAGAGGTCTAATTGTTAGAAATATGAAATATATTAATAACCCAAGGAACTTTATAAGAGAAATTCTAAGCTACATAAAATAGAAAAACATAAACAGTGCAAATCAGTGAATCTGAGAGATATACAATGTCATAATGATAGAATTACATTAAGAGCTTCCAAGATATATTTTTTTGCAAATGAAATAGATACAAATACAAGATAGGTAGTGAGTGTATATAGAACTAGGGAGAGGATGGAGGTGACAAATCTAACCAATGAGAGTGACCACCAATATTAAATAAAGTGATCAAAATAGTAAATGCTTCACCCTTTTTGGATGGTGACACCTCATCACCTTAATCTCCTAGTTATTAAATAACTAAACTAACTTTATTAACCTAAGTAAGATTAATAAAAGTGTAGGAAAAACCTATGATTAGGGAAAAATAAATTAACCCAATAGGATTTACAAAAACCTACAGTAGCACCCCCCTTAAGCATAGCTTAGGTGGGTACAAAGATGATTATGGTCCTCAAAAAAAGAGCCATAGTAGGCACCCATGTACGTATAAAATCTACCCAAAGAATAAGAATCCCCCTCCTACAAAAAGGAAGTATGCTCCCCATAATAGAGAGAGAAATGAAGTGGAAGGACAAAGAAGTTACCCCCAAGAGATCCAATGGTAGATGCATAAAACTAGATGTAGAAGATGGTCCAGGATCATCAACCAACTTTCCTCCCCTTAGGAAGAAACAAAACCAAAGGTATGTACAAGTTATTTCCCCATTCCTAAAATGAATATGTAGGAAGAAAGATCATAATGTATGAAGTTATTGAGCTCATCTCGAGTGTCCCCATGTCGATCCTAAAAGTTGTCACAATCAAATCAAGCATTCTAGGCCACACTACTAAAAATTACAAACCAGAACCAATGTGAGCTTAGTGATTTGTGAGTATTATGTGTAAATTCCAAATATATTTAAAAAAAAAAGAGATAAATTATGAATTTTTTAATGTAGCTCTTAATAACTTGTTCTTTATAGTAAAAAATATTTAAAAAAGGTGACATTTGCAATGTCAATATAGATTTATAGAAAGGATAAAATTATAATTTCTAAAATATAGGTTTGCAACATCAATATCTAGTGCATGGATAATTTTTTATAACTTTTTGTTGCATTTTTATTTTATTTTTTAAGTTAGAGTAATTATAATTTGGACATAGGTGCATGTTGCAGTGCATAACATATGTATCAAAATTCTTTTTTTCTTTTATTCTTTTATTTCTTTCTGAAACAAGGACATCAATACCCAGGGCACAAATATTATAGAACTTTTTCTCTATTTTTCTATTTTTCCACATGTGAAACAAAAACCTTGATGTTTGGTGAAAAACCTACATTCACAAGAAAAAAATTGTAATAATAAAATTAAAAATATTTAAAATTATACTTTTTGGAAAGATTATAATAAGGGCTACATACTTACAAAACATAATTTCTAAATGACTTTATTTGATCCCTCAAAAGGTAAAGAAAAAGGGATTTTTTGTCAACATTTTGATAGGTGTGAAGGAGACACCATTGTGGGTATGATTTAAGACTATAGGGGTTCTATCAAAGGTGGTTTGATCTAAGGGGGTCTCATGTAACCTCTCTTCAATTAAAACCCTTTGGATGAAACCCCTCAAGGCTTAAATCGTTAAATTTTATAAAAAAATATGTGATTTCAAGAAAAAATCAAGATGTCCTGGAAGTGGGACTTGTCATTGTGGGATCACCCTTTTCCAAAGGAAGGGTATAAATTTATTATCAATTCATAGGAGATTTTTTTAGGATGTTCATGAAGTTGCTTCATTTTGTGATATTTTGGATATGATAACATACTTTTTACTTTGATGTATTGATGAGTTTTCATTACCATTGAACATTCTTTTATTTTTAATTTTTTTTTTCAAGCATCCCTATTACTAAGTTTTTTTAAAAAAAAAAAGATACACTACAATTTACACTAGGTTTGTTATATATTTTTTTGTTTATAGAAGAGGCGGCTACTCATCACTTAATTATACATGTTCATTTGGATAACTAGGGCATTACTAAAACAATTAGACATAGCAAGCCCTCTCCTCTTGATTTTCTCTACTTTTTAAATATAAATATACTTTACACTTAATAATATTTGACATGATAGGAATGCCAATACTAAAAAAGGCATTCAAGTTCATTAATAAGTATAAATTATAGTATATGCTTTCCTATTAATATTTTTTATTTATGTAAATTTGAAAATTAGAACACTTCCATTAGAAAACAAGGTGAGAGTTTTACACTCAAAATTTTGGATCACATTTTGTACCTATCATTAAGATCACATAGTCTTCACATGTTTTAGCCTTTATATCATGTGACTTTACATTAAGAATTAAATTATTTTGAGTACTGTGATACCCCTCATGTTGTTGATACTCTTTTGTGTCGATTTTGTACTTGGTTTGCTGCACTTGACATTACATGTGATGCTAGATGATACATTTCATGGTGATTATGTTATATGGTTATGTTGTTGTTTACCTTAATAATACATGTGGTGATGTTGTGATTTTATGCTGCTATGGTTTCTGATGTGTTTTCTATTGTGTCTTGGTGAAAGGACAGAGTGGCATCACTTGCTTGCAAGTGCCCTGTTACCCCGCGATTACCTTTCACAATGTGTCTGCAATGGAGATTTACATGCTACTTGACGTTTGTTTCTATGCAGGATGCAGGTATTGGACACCGACTCCACCTGCTTGTCAGGTTTGAGCGTGTCCCATAAACCCAATGGGTATGATGTTGAAAAGGGAGTTGATAAGGAAGTGTCCCCATCCCAAGTTCGTCACCTTGTTGTGAGTCCAATGTTGTCTTTGTCTCAAACTCGTCTTTGTTTATGTTTGGGTTAGTGCTGATTATTTATTTTAGTATGTAAATGTTTGTGATTTAATTAATTTTTATTTATGTGTGATTAATTAATGTTATTTAATTGATATAGTTATTTGTAGATAATTATGGTTAAGATAATTGATTAATGTTCTTGATTAAGTGGATAGTTTAAATAAAATATTAGTTGTTTTGATGTAAATTAGAATTTTAAATTTGCTTAAGGTAATGGTATTGATTTTTGAATTTTTAAGTTAATCAAATAGCTCATAATGCTATATTATTATTAAAAGAAAAAAAATAAAAAAATAATAATAAATAAAATAATTAAAAATTAGTTAATTTTTGTTAGAGGATTTACGAGAATAAGTGGGGAATTTAATGAAATTCTTGTTTTAAAAATATTCTTGGAGAGAATATTGGCATGGGGTAATAGGAACTTCACAAAAAGAATTTGGCTAGAGATTGGTGTGTAGGTTTTTGGGGGTTTTCTGGTTTTTTAATTTTTTTTTTTTGAGGACTACAGTAGATTTTGGACTCATATTTTGCTTCAGGCTGGAGGTGAAGTTTCTGGGAAGAATTTAGAAGTTGGAAGTTCCGGAGGCGAAGCTTTGCACAACTCTCGTTCCTTCAAGCTTCAGGAAAAATAGGTTCTTTACTATTTGTTTAAATGCTTTCTTGTTTTGAAAAGATTGTCTATTATTGTCTGCGTAAGAGGAAATTACTGTGAATTAGTTGTAACCCTGTATAGAAAATTTATTAAAAGTTCCTCTGTAAAAAAAAAAACTGTATTCTCGGCTATTGAAGTTTTGCCGTTATTATTTTGTTACCTCTGTAGAAAATTTTACAGTAAAATCAGAGAACCTCATGAAATAAAATATATTGTTAAACAGTAGGAAAGTTACAAAAGGGAAACAATTGAAAATGTCTGTAGGTTGCAAATGGAATCCTCTGTTAAAATTGTGAAATTGAAAACCTCTGACAAAATTGTAAAATTGAAACCTTAGTGAAACTTGTTAAATATTTCCTGTAGATAATTATCAAGATTTCCCCAATTTAATTCTATTTATTTAAAAAAAAAAAAAATCTCTAATAATTTTGAAAAAAAATCTTCCTCTAGAAATTATGTGAATAAATTTCTTTTCCAGACAATCTATATGAGAATATTTAAAAAAAAATACATTTTAAATGTTTTAAAGAATATATTTAAAATATATATATATAAAAAATAAATAGACAAATAAATAAAAAAATATTTAAGGGAGAGGGAGGGCCGACTGTTGTCGTACCTCCCCACACCCTTGGGGTGGTGTGCAACCACCATGGCTACGCAAAACAGCCAAAGGCTGCTGGGCGCAGCCTTGGTGGGGCTGCGACCTCCCCACAGGGAGGACACAGTCCTCTCAGGTTGCGTCACTTTATAAAAATAGATTTTTGTTTTTAAATTCATTTTAAATAGGTATTTAAAGATTTTAAATCTTTAAATTAAATTAAATTTAAATTTCTTATTTTATATTAATAAATATATATACTATATATATATTAGAATATATGTATATATATATATATATAGGTGTGGATTATAATATTGTGGTTATTATTATAATGTTAATTTAAATTTGTAATTTTAATTTATATATATATATATATATTAAATATATGCATACATATATATGTGAATATATATATGTGTATATATATACACATGTCCAAAATTATAAAAAAAAATGAAGGTTATTTGCAATGATTTCTTGATGTTTTTGGACAAACTGAAAGAGAATATTTAATCAAGTCAAAACGAGTGTTTTTAATGAATGAAATAGTTTGAGTTAACTGATAGTTTAACTTCTATGATGGATTTCATGCAATGAGTTATCTTAATGTGATTGTTAAGTATAGTAAACTTGCATTCTTTAACAAAATCTTGATGTTGAATAAAAATTAAGTTCTTTGATTTTCTTTGAGTACTTTGTTGATTTTCTTGAGATCGGTTATTAGCATGTGGGGACCCTTAAGTTAGTCAACCTTTCTATAGGAGATAAGTTTATTGTTAAAATTTCCAAAGGCATGGGAAACTGGTGGTTTATTATGTGATTTTTTAAATTGATACTTGTCTCCATTTTGATTATAGTTGTGATCTTGAGTTTACATTGGGTTGTACCATTTTTGTTATGGGAGTTGATTCATGTGACTTTTGGCGAGATGGTTTTGTCTTACAGTTGTTCTATATTTGTGCTTAGAGTACTTGTGGGTATAACTCCTTGGAATTTGATGTTATGTTTTGGGTTCTAGGGAGAGTGGCTCTACATGGGTGCCGATGCACAAAGGGGTTGTTAGGATAACCCACGTTAGAGTTTGAGTAATAAGTGATAACCTAATAAATTAATTAGGGGGTGGGTAGTTAAACATTAATAAGATAATTATGGATGCCTCATCCGCCTGTTAGGGATTTTATAGACTAAAGGTGGCCGAAAAGGCCGTGGTTGGCAAGATCGTTGCCTCGTCTCCACAAGAGGTTAACAATTCCGCATGAGTCACCCCATGGAGCAACGCCTTGAGATAGGCAGTCAGGATAACCATAGATGGAGGTGACACCTTGTAATAGGTTGTCTGGATAATCCATGTAAGGCCATGCGATGACACTCTCATCTAGCATTCCCTTTGAGTTGTTTTATTTAAATCCTCTGGAAGTGGTCTATTGATATGTTTTGGTGATTTATGGTTGTTATGTTTTGGAAGTGGTTGATTGATATGTTTGGTGATTTATTATTGTTATGTCCTGGAAGTAGTCTTTTGATGCTATTTTTTCCTATATGTGTATTTTAGCTTCCTATGCTTGGAGTTTAGTCTTGTATATTTGTTTAGATGTTCTTGGTCGGGGACCCTTTCTTATCTACTCCTAGCATAGGGGTGGTCAGGTGGTATGTGCTACGCACCCTGTTGGGTTCGCTATCTCATTGATGTACCTTTCAGTGCAGAGTTTTGCAAAGACAATTTGATCTAGAGTTATATGCTTCTAGATGTATTTTTGTACTTCTGTCATACTTTGTATATTGATATGTTACTCTCCCATGTAATGGGTAGACTTATGATGTAATCTTGGGAAATTTCTCAATGAGATATACTTGTAGAATGATGTAATGTATAATCATGTAATATGTAATTCATGCTTTATCCATAATTGTAAATATCCTTGATGCTGTGTTGTGTTCGAGAAAATAAGTTCTTTACATTTCTAAGTTAAATTTGTTATGAATACATGTATGGTTTCTATATGGTTCATTCTTGTCATATTTCTTATCTTTTATAAATGTTTAAATGATGACATGTGAATGAATGAGTTACATTTGTAGAATTGGTAATTACTATTATTAGATTTGTTATGGGTTAGATTACGTAATGTCACATCGTGTACCCCAAGGGACTTAGGTGTTTAACTTGTAATCATTAGCTATGTTAGTTGCATTAGTAAACTTAGTGTTTATTCTTTATGTTTTCAAAAAAAAAATTGTTGCATTTTTAGTTGTTCTTTGGGGTTTATGTGACAGGGTGTTACAACTTGGTATTAGAGCCAGGTTTGCAAACACTGGGTACTCTGGGTAGTTTGAGTCCGTTAGGCAACTTTTGCGTTAACTCTTGATCTCTTATAACCCCAATTGTTGTGTAGGATCATGCCTCGGGGTAGAGGTCGTGGCCAAAGAAGAGGCTCGGGGTGGTGGCCGTGGAGCCAACCACCAAAGTCCATCACCATGGAGTTCCCATGGTTCAGAGCGTGAGGAACTGCTGAGTTCTCAAAGCAATCCGACAGGTGGTGGTCTGAACCCTGAGCAACTAGGCACAAAGAAAGTGCAAGTAGGTCAACCGCTAGAAGAAATCTCTGACGATGAAACCCTGGCACACGCTCTAGTCTGGATCAAGATAGAAGAAAGTAGAAAAATTGCTAAATCTAAACTTGTTACTAAGACCAAGAAGCCATCAGTAGTTTGAGACTAGTCGTTGGGGTGTGGACCTCATGCCTCCAAGCTGACAAAAGAGGAGGTAGAATGCCTGCAAGCACATCACCCCTCCTCTAAGATGGCCATGAGGGACTCTGATGAGGATCCGGTAGAGTGTCCTCTAGGGGATCACGAGTAGGCACCTTTGTTTTGTGAACCCTTTTTAATAATGTACTTGATACTATAAGTTTCTGTTGGTGTAGGTGCACCCTTTCGTTGAACTGGTTGACAGTATGAATTACTAGTGTGTGTGATACTCTATTATAATGTTTGTGTTATGTACTAAAGAGTGGTGTTTTCTTGAAAGTTGCGGTGTGGAATCTTGGCCTTTTGGTTGTAAATGTGTAGGAACTTGTGCTGAAAAGTGAATAAAGTAAATTTTCTGGTGTGTAAATGGTGAAGTTAAAAATATATATATATTGGTGTAAATAATCATGGTAGGATTTTATAGTATTTTGAGATTAAGTTAAAGTTTGAACTATTGAAACTAATGTGTTATGTCCTATCATAGTTGGTGATTTCCTGATAGTTGGCTTTTTCATTCGTTTAACCATTTTATGCATTAGGAATTTGCTCTTTCTATTTGTGGTTGCAAACGGTTGATTACTTATTTTACTCCTTGATGTTTAACGTGAAACTTTGTACTCCATCATAGAATTTGATACTCTAGTCTTATTGCCATTGGTATTTGTTTGAAATTTTCTAAGCTTCGGTGCATCCTTCTTTCCTTTCTTTTCTGACTCATTACTTATAGCTTGAAGTTCATTATATGTTAGTTTTGCATCAATAGTAAACCCTTTGATTTACTGTGAAGACTCCATCTTGGTAGTATGGTTGCATTCTAGAATGTAGACTGGGCTTGGTATTCAATTTTGGGTTCCTATTCTTTGTGTTATAACTACGATACTCTACATTATTACTTGATCTCAGTAAGTATATCATGGTCCTTATTGTGTCTTAAGTTCGATGCCCCCTTATTACTCATCATGTCGTTAATCTTCACTATTTGCACCCTTTCTTTCCAACTGCTTAGTCATGAATTGTCATAGTTTTCAATTTCTGCTTTGATGCATGTATGTTTTCTTGAGTATAGGTAGTTGCTAAATCTATCAAGAGTCCATTTTTCTTCTCTATTCTTGATGGAGGTCGAATTATATCATACAACCATGGATGAAATCCCTTGCAGATTTACGCTAGTCTAGCATACCATGAGACTTCCAACATACCACGTTAAATGTTGCTAGATCTGAATAGCCTATCCTCTTTTGGTTTTGTTGGTGATACTCAGTCTACAATAGTATATGATCCTTAGGCACCACTAGTTTATGCACACATGATGACAATCATATATGTAATGCACTGAGGGAGTTCTACTATGTGCAAAAGGAATTGCCCTTAACCATTTACTCTACATTTTCTCATTGATAGGTTTTCGCATTATGGTCTTCTTGTGCCTATCATTCATGCATAGCGATCTTTGAGTTATCTCTGCATATTCATGGGTGTTGGAAATTCGTTTTGGAGTTTGCAATTTGATGGTTTTATTCAGGTGAAGATTAGCAGTTTAACCCATGAACTAGAACTACATTTGCTATAATTGGTATTCGACAGTGTAATACATTGGTCTGAAAATTTGATTCAAACGCTTATGCTTGGTGATAGCTGGAATTTCTTTATGTTTGGAAATTAACTTCTCTCTACTTGATTTTCCATTGTACTCGATCATTGTTAAATCTTCTGTGTGTAACACATGTGACTTTTCATCGTATTGACATTTGCATTTTATGATACAATGGATTATAGTTGTATTTGTGACTTTGTTCTCTTCTTTTTCCTGGACTTTCACTGATGACTGCTAGGAATGTGTTCAGGTTGATCTGGTTTTAATTCTTTCATTGTGGTCCATAATCAGTAATGGTTATTCTCATTTTATGTGAAATTAGCCCTTCCTGTGTTCAAGGCGTATTTATCATAGTTTCTTGCTTGTTTTCCTTTGAGGGAGTTCATTTTTTGGTCAGGACAGTGTTGCTTGTACGGTAGTTATCCTCCTCGATATTGTGTTCTCTCCTTTTTGCTGTAATGTGTGAGCAAAGACATATACCATGTTGAGTTATTGCATCAAGTAATATTTTGAATTTGATATGCTAGTTTATATATATACATAAACGTGTGTTGTCTCTGTATGAATTGGTTTAATGCGTTAGAAATTGTAATATTCTAATAGTATAGATTTGAATATTAGGTGATGTGGTAATAGTAATTGTTGATTTAGATTTATGCAGAAATAAATGACTTAGATTGTCTCTGTTAATCAACATATGTGGTATTCCATCATGGATGTTTTTGGGTTACGTAGCTTTATAACTTGATAGTTCATAATTTGCATTTAGTGATAAACGCTCCTTCTTAGTTATAGATTCAAGATGTGTGGTTGTCGGGTAAATGATTAACTTTATTTTATAACGGGTAGTGAGAGCAAGGGAAATGGATTATAATATGTTTTAATGTGTAGATATATTTTTGTTTATACTAATAATAATACTATGGTATAGGTTGTAGTTTATTTATAAATAAAATGATTTATTTGATAAGGGAAAACAAGTAAGAAATAATTAAATTAAAAGTTGTTCTTACCCTAATAATTAATCGGTCAAGTAAATGAGTTAATTAGATTGTCTATTGTTATTAACAATATCATAATGGTATCACGGTAAAGCAGTCCCAATTGCGTAAGTATCATGGTTGAGACCCGCGTGAGATATAGAGACTAGTTCTATAGAGGTCTTGAGTAGCCTAAAAGACAGGTGTTGAGACTTCAGTGATATGTGAGGATGCATCCCGAAATTAGAGAGGCTTTCCATATTTATTTAGTGGCTTCCAGGAGTAAGCCATGTTCTAGGGGGGAGGATGTGATACCCCTCGTGTTGTTGATACTCTTTTGTGTCAATTTTGTACTTGGTTTGCTGCACTTGACATTACATGTGATGCTAGATGATACATTTCATGGTGATTATGTTATATGGTTATGTTGTGGTTTACCTTAATAATACATGTGGTGATGTTGTGATTTTATGCTGCTATGGTTTCTGATGTGTTTGCTAGTGTGTCTTGGTGAAAGGACGGAGTGGCATCACTTGCTTGCAAGTGCCCTGTTACCCCGCGATTACCTTTCACGATGTGTCTACAATGGAGATTTACATGCTACTTGACGTTTGTTTCTATGCAGGATGCAGGTATTGGACACCAACTCTACCTGCTTGTCAGGTTTGAGCGTGTCCCATAAACCCAACGGGTATGATGTTGAAAAGGGAGTTGATAAGGAAGTGTCTTCATCCAAAATTCATCACCTTGTTGTGAGTCCAATGTTGTCTTTGTCTCAAACTCGTCTTTGTTTATGTTTGGGTTAGTGCTGATTATTTATTTTAGTATGTAAATGTTTGTGATTTAACTAATTTTTATTTATGTGTGATTAATTAATGTTATTTAATTGATATAGTTATTTGTAGATAATTATGGTTAAGATAATTGATTAATGTTCTTGATTAAGTGGATAGTTTAAATAAAATATTAGTTGCTTTGATGTAAATTAGAATTTTAAATTTGCTTAAGGTAGCGGTATTGATTTTTAAATTTTTAAGTTAATCAAATAGCTCATAATGCTATATTATTATTAAAAGAAAAATAAATAAATAAAATAATTAAAAGTTAGTTAATTTTTATTAGAGGATTTATGGGAATAAGTGGGGAATTTAATGAAATTCTTGTTTTAAAAATATTCTCAGAGAGAATATTGGCATGGGGTAACAAGAACTTCTTCACAGAAAGAATTTGGTTGGAGATTGGTGTGTGGGTTTTTTGGGGTTTTCTGGTTTTTTAAATTTTTTTGAGAAGGACTACAGTAGATTATGGACACATATTTTGCTTCAGGCTAGAGGTGAAGTTTTTGGGAAGAATTTAGAAGTTGGAAGTTTCGAGGCGAAGCTTTGCACAACTCTCGTTCCTTCAAGCTTAAGGAAAAACAGGTTCTTTACTATTTGTTTAAATGCTTTCTTGTTTTGAAAAGATTGTCTGTTTTTTGTCTGCGTAAGAGGAAATTGTTGTAAATTAGTTGTAACCCTGTATAGAAAATTTATTAAAAGTTCCTCTGTAAAAAAGAAAAAAAACTGTGTTCTCAGCTATTGAAGTTTTTCTGTTATTATTTTGTTACCTATGTAGAAAAATTTACAGTAAAATCAGAGAACCTCATGAAATAAAATATATTGTTAAACAGTAGGAAAGTTACAAAAGGGAAACAATTGAAAATCTCTATAGGTTTCAAATGGAATCCTCTGTTAAAATTGTGAAATTGAAAACCTCTGACAAAATTGTAAAATTGAAACCTTGGTGAAACTTGTTAAATATTTCCTATAGATAATTATCAAGATTTCCCCAATTTCATTCTATTTATTTAAAAAAAAAAAATCTTTGATAATTTTGAAAAAAAATCTTCCTGTAGAAATTATGTGAATAAGTTTCTTTTCCAGACAAATTTTCTGAGAATATTTTAAAAAAAATACATTTAAAATGTTTTAAAGAATATATTTTAAAAAATATATATAAAAAAATAAAAAAAATAAAAAAATAAAAAAATTATTTAAGGGAGAGGGAGGGCCGGCTACTGCCATACCTCCCCACACCGTTGGGGTGGTGCCCAGCCACCATGGCTATGCCCTCCCCATAGGGAGGACGCAGTCCTCCCAGGCTGCGTCACTTTATAAAAATAGATTTTTGTTTTTAAATTTATTTTAAATCAGTATTTAAATATTTTAAATCTTTAAATTAAATTAAATTTAAATTTCTTATTTTATATTCATAAATATATATACTATATATATATATTATAATATATGTATATATATATGTGGATTATAATATTGTGGTTATTATTATAATGTTAATTTAAATTTGTAATTTTAAAATATATATGTATATATTAAATATATGCATACATATATATGTGAATATATATACGTGTATATATATATATACACATGTCCAAATTTTTTTTTTTAAATGAAGGTTATTTGCAATGATTTCTTGATGTTTTTGGACAAATTGAAAGAGAATATTTTATCAAGTCAAAACGAGTGTTTTTAATGAACAAAATAGTTTGAGTTAATTGATAGTTTAACTTCTATGATGGATTTCATGTAATGAGTTATCTTAATGTGATTGTTAAGTATAGTAAACTTGCATTCTCTAACAAAATCTTGATGTTGAATAAAAGTTAAGTTCTTTGATTTTCTTTGAGTACTTTGTTGATTTTCTTGAGATCGGTTATTAGCATGTGGGGACCCTTAAGTTAGTCGACCTTTCTATAGGAGATAAGTTTATTGTTAAAACTTCTACAGGGATGGGAAACTAGTGGTTTATTATGTGATTTTTTAAATTGATACTTGTCTCCATTTTGATTATAGTTGTGATCTTGAGTTTACATTGGGCTGTACCATTTTTGTTATGGGAGTTTATTCATATGACTTTTGGTGAGATGGTTTTTCCTTGCGGTGGTTCTATATTTGTGCTTTAGAGTACTTGTGGGTATAACTCCTTGGAATTTGATGTTATGTTTTGGGTTCTAGGGAGAGTGGCTCTATGTGGGCACCGACGCACAAAGGGGCTGTTAGGATAACCACGTTAGAGTTTGAGCAATAAGTGATAACCTAATAAATTAATTAGGGGGTGGGTAGTTAAACATTAATAAGATAATTATGGATGCCTCATCCACCTGTTAGGGCTTTTATAGACTAAAGGTGGCCGAGAAGGCTGTGGTTGGCAAGATCGTTGCCTTGTCTCCACAAGAGGTTAACGATTCTGCATGAGTCACCCTATGGAGTGGTGTCTTGAGATAGGTAGTCAGGATAACCATAGATGGAGGCGACACCTTGTAATAAGTTCTCTGGATAATCCATATAAGGCCATGCGATGATAGTCTCCTCTAGCATTCCCTTTGAGTTGTTCTATTGAAATCCTCTGGAAGTGGTCTATTGATATGTTTTGGTGATTTATGGTTGTTATGTTTTGGAAGTGGTTGATTGATATGTTTGGTGATTTATTATTGTTATGTCTTGGAAGTAGTTTTTTGATGTTATGTTTTCCTATATGTGTATTTTAGCTTCCCATGCTTAGAGTTTAGTCTTGTATATTTGTTTAGATGTTCTTGGTCGAGGACCCTTTCTTATCTACTCCTAGCACGAGGGTGGTCGGGTGGTACGTTCTACGCACCCCGTTGGGTTCCCTATCTCGTTGATGTACCTTTCAATGTAGAGTTTTGCAGAGACAACTTGATCTAGAGTTATATGCTTCTAGATATATTTTTGTACTTCTATCATACTTTGTATATTGATATGTTACTCTCCCATGTAATGGGTAGACTTTTGATGTAATCTTGGGAAATTTCTCAATGATATATATTTGTAGAATGATGTAATGTATAATCATATTATTTAATTCATGCTTTATCCATAATTATAAATATCCTTGATGTTGTGTTATGTTCGAGAAAATAAGTTCTTTACATTTCCAAGTTAAATTTGCTATGAATACATGTATGGTTTCTATATGGTTCATTCTTGTCATATTTCTTATCTTTGATAAATGTTTAAATGATGACATGCGAATGAATGAGTTACGTTTGTAGAATTGGTAATTACTATTATTAGATTTGTTATGGGTTAGATTACGTAATGTCACATTGTGTACCCCAAGGGACTTAGGTGTTTAACTTGTAATCATTAGCTATGTTAGTTGCATTAGTAAACTTAGTGTTTATTCTTTATGTTTTGAAAAAAAAATTGTTGCGTTTTTAGTTGTTCTTTGGGGTTTACACGACGGGGCGTTACAAGTACCATATTTGACTCATGTTTTCTCAATTATTAAGCATATATAAGACAACATAAAAATGAAGCATATTGTGTTGAGATAATTAGGCTTATATTTCGTCACTTTTAATTCATAATTGTGTTATGATACATTTATGTTGTTTCATAGGGAATTTTAGTAAGAAAACTTAGCAATCATAAGGGTTATATAAAGGGCTCTTGATTTTAAGTCAACTATGTGTTCTATAGAAATAACATTGTTATTTATAATACTTCATCAAATATATTTCCTAACATCCCATAAGTACTTGGATTTGTGCTATTATGATAATAATATGTTATATCTTATTACCATTTGAAATATTTTTATATTAGTCTCTCTAACTTAAGTTTTAATGGGTTTGTACAAAATGTATTAATTTTTCTAGTTAGATAGTCTTTCTTCCATTTTCTCCTTTTCTTTGAATTGTGTCATGTACTTTGAGTAACTATTCATTTATCAAAATACTTTTATTTACTTATGTGCCCATATACTCATTTTCATATGTATTTGATGCAGATTTGAGATGTGTTGTAAGAATTCTATGAATTAGAATTAAGGTTATATATAATAATAAAAAATATAGTATTATCAAGAAGACCCTAAAAACCATGAGCAATTAGACAAAACAAGAATAGGCAGTGAAAATGATTTATAAAGTAGAAGATTGGCAAGCTATAACACTAAAAAATTGTATAAATAATTAGATAGGTATAATGCAATTATAAACAAAGAAATAATTCATGTAATTATAAGCACTTGCAAGGATTCAAAAATAATTAAGAGTTTTTGGTCAATAGATAGCAAAAAGTGCATATGGATTCCTCACTATGATGAACATATCCAAATAAATGTAAGCACAATAAACTCTCAAATAGCCTAAGGAGCATAGGTACATACATGCATGAACATGCAAAATATTCTTGTACCTCATCTTAACTTACTCTTCAATTAATTTTGGATGTTGACTAGAAAGAATATCAACCATTAAAAGATGTAAATTTCTTAAGGTAGTATTCTAAGAGCTATCTGTACATTAGTTCAACTTTTTGAAGACTGACCAAAATTTCTATTACAAAAGAAAAGTGGACAATTAATGTCAATTTATTTATAGGTTGTGAATAAAGAACCTATCTCATAATGAAAAACAAGTTGATTTTCCAACATCAATCATTGAAATAGTAGGTAAAATAGAAAATTAAGCACTTTTAGTTTTAATAGGTCTGAAAGCAACTAAGATTTTTTGTTTATTCTTTAGCTATTAATAGATGTTTCCCTAATCAACTAAAAAACATAATTTTGTAAAGGCTTCTACATGGATTTCACCATCTCAATCGATAGAATGTTATGTAAGTAATGTGAAATTGTGTATTGAATTAGCCAAGTTGGAATTCATGTAACAAACATTGTATTCTATGATATATGGTTGTCAAAATAGATTGGATAGCACCATACAAGGGAAAGGCTAGTTATTACTAAGAGAATTTAAGCCACACAAATCACACAATAGTGAAAATTCTTTCTAGACTGCTATATTTGCATTGAACTAAATACTAATGAAAAAAATTACTAACATCTACCTAAAATCAAGTACTAAAAGTAAGTAACAACACAAATCTAAAAAAAATATTTGTATAGGTTCAAAACATTCTAATATGGGTGATGATTTAGTGCATGAGTCAATTAGGCTCATGGATGATGAATTCACTCTACATTCTAATGCATAGAAAAATTTATTTTCATATAATAGAAACATATTATATGCCTCTTGTTGCATAGTGCACCAACAACTAACAAGTGTTTGTGATAATCCACAAAGACTACACCTTCATTCAGTCTTAACCTTAATTTAATAATAAATTAAAAATAAAAAGATAAAAGATACTAAAACAAAAAATAAATACTTGTTTTGAACATTCAATCTTGCCTCATAATATAGAAGAACAATTCCAATTTTATCTTGGCTAGAATTTGTGCAAACCTTCACCAACTACAAAACTAAAGTGATGAAAACAACCACAAACTATAATGATGACTACAAAAAATTGTAAATTCGACTATTGTTAATCAATGACATTTATTGTGAGTTTATTCTTCACTAAATGTGAAGAATACAAATTATACATAATAGCAATGCAAGAATTTAAAATAGTCTAAATAAATTGTTTTCTCTATTCAATAGTTTTTGTATTGTATCTACTATTAAGAATTAATTAAATGTTGTCATCACTTATATGCAATAATTATGTTGTCATTATACAAATTTATATTATATTTGACAAATTGAATATACATTCAGATATCAATTAATGCAAATTTAGTAACTTTTTAATTGACATAAAGATTAAAATAAGAATCTAAAACATTCAACCAATATTATTTAACATAAACAATATTTTAATTTTTTAATGAATAAAAATATCTTTTATTTCTTACTATAAAAAGCAAATAAATAAAAAATTAATTAATAATAACCAATAAACAATTCTTATGTAAAAAGGAAGTCCCATAAACAATAGAAAAATCTCTCTTCAGAAAGAAACACTCCTTTCTAGTGTGAAGGGTCATTTGTTAAAATTTTGGTTAATCCCCCACGTGGACTATAATAAGTCGGTACCTAAATCCAATCTCTTATCCTCTCGTGCACTTTATTTACCTTCGCAAACAGGGGCTCCTTTTGCCCCATGTTTTTTGGGTGCCAAATGACAGCCGTTGCTTTGCTTTCCACCTTTAAATACCATTCCTCATCATACCATCTAATTCAATTCCATCAAATTTTGAAGGATTATTTGCCCTTTGTTTTGGTAAGCGATGTCTCAACCTCAGCTGCTCACCATCGATTTCTTGGGACTTGGAAGTGATAACAATGCCAGCCCCCGCTTGGATTCCGCCATGGATTGCCACCAACAACTTCTGCGCAGGCGAAGTAAGTTATCTTGTTCAATGTACCATTTTTTTCTCACACAATTTATAAAGAATTCCTTCATTAATCCTGATGTTGTTTGGGCTTTAATGTATACAGCAATGCAGTCATGCCTGGGAAAGATAAGACCTCATATGCTGCAACAAGTTCTCTCACATGGATGTTTAAGCGATTTAGAAATTTTTCACAGGGAAGCTCATATTGGGGTTTCTGAAGGAATTAAGACCATGGATCTGTTTCCGCACCATTCTCTAGGGTTTCAATCCACTAGTAAACAGGACGACAGCCAATCGGCTTTGTTGGATACACAAATCAAAATTTCGGAAGCTGCTACAACCAATCCATCGTCTGCCCAACTAACAATTTTCTACAATGGGGCAGTGAAAGTGTATAGTGACGTTTCTTCCGGAAAAGTAAGTCATTTTCTCAAACTTGAGACGTTATGGAATTTGATTTTGGTTTGAGGATTGAGCTCATAGTTTGACTCATCCACAGGCAGAGGCTATAATGATGCTCGCCGCCGCTAATGGAGGTGCTCTGTCTTCCACCATTGCTTCAAATATTTCAAATTGTTTGAGGAAAAGTGTTTCAAATTCAGAGGATTCTGCAGATAGGAGGAAAGAAAGCCTCGCTATTGAAACATCAAATGACAGTAAGTTATCTACTCAAATTTGTGACAATTTAGAATGTAAAAATTTATACAGTACACTAACCACGGATTGATTTTGTTATGCAGAACTTCCAATAGCGAAGAAGTTATACCTTCAACGATTTCTGCAGAAACGTAATGACAGGTATGTTGAGCTTCTTGCTTGATTTGTGATGTAGTTAAGAAAACAGAGCATTTCAATGGTGAATTTTGACGAATTTGTGCGGTGTTTGTACAGACTTAGCAGACTCATTCCCTACTCCACGTCATCAAAGTGAGGCAGCGCAGTTGTTTCCTTGTCAATGGGAAAACGGAAGACGGGATGAGTTTTTGTGATGTGGAAGGAAGTTCGAGGAAGCGGAGACAATCGTGACTGTCAAGTGTTCCGCGATATGATTCCAACGCGTTTTGGCCAAGTCATCAGACTCCTCGTGACAGCCATGCTCAGAAGAAGTTTGACCTTTGTATTTGTAATTATGCACTATGTACAAAGTACATGAATAGAAAAATAAACCAGCATTTGTGCTTCATCTTCATACACAACTTCTCCGATTCAATAAAGCAATCAAATAACAACAAATAACAAATACAATTCTACATCTCTTTCTTGATTGAATTACATTCAATTAGTTTTTCAATATTAACAATATCAATTCATATCAATAGTAATAATAAATTAGATCAATATAATGCGATTACGGGAGGGGGGTCAGTAGTCATGTAGGTTAATTTTGTGAGCGTGTAGCGATTGCCTAGAATATTGTATGACTCGTTTTTTTTTTGAAATGTGGATTGGCCTCTTATCTATTTATAACTAAGATTTGGAGGTGTGACTCATCATGCAACTTGCCACATCAACACATCTATTGAGAAGTGTCCAAAATTTGACTTTTTAAAGATTCAACTGGAACTTAATCATGGTACCCATAGTAGTTGAACAAAAAAATATTATTTGTTGCCTATAAAATATTATATTTTTATTTAAAATAAAACTTATATGCAACCTAAATGGACCAAATACCTATTAGTAACCATAAATCTTTGTTATCTCTAGCTTGTATATTCAACACAAATAGACCAATAGTTAAACATTAAAACTTTTTGAAAATCCTTCACATTCAATGAGAAAATACATGGTATTTATTGTGCTCACCTTTTATAGTTGTGATAGGACAAAGTATTAATATGAAATACTCCAATTCTTGTACATTGCTACCCCAATAGTTGTAACATAAGAACAATATTTTTTCACTATTCAATAACAATACTTGTTTAAATGAGTGTCTTATTTTATTAAATGAACATTTTATTTTATAAATGAGACACTTAGAGTGGATAGTTATGATAGTTTATTTGAGACAAAAAAATATTTATTTCACTTCTTCATGAATGTAGTTATGTTTTTTTATATAACATTCATAGGGTCTCATGTGTTCAAGTATGGGTTCATTTTGACCAACATTTGGTTATTTTTCTATTTACATGTGGACTATTTATTTACAATATATAATATAAATATGTGGTAAGACTGAGTATTATAAGCACAAGTGCTATAACCACAATTGGACCCTACTCCCCTATAATCTATGTTCAATGAAGCTCAATCATGAACTTTGTATGAGATCACCTTCCAACATCACTAATGTTTTGTTCTAGGATTCCTTCTCTTTAAGACAAGCACTCAAATGAATTTTAAAATGATTTTTGTTTAAGTGTAGATGATGATCACAAATGAAAACACACTCTTTTATATCCTTCACAAATAAAATAGGTCGATTACCAAGCACATCCACAACTTCAAATTTAAATAGGATCATGGGTGGGAAAATTTTCACATTGAAAGTTAATGTACAAAAAATAAACTACTAAAATCAATATGACACATGTTGGGAAGTTCTGAAGAGATTAGAACACAAGTGGAATTATCGAGGATCAACCATACCACTAGATAAATATTATAGGTTGAGGTGTCAAGATTTGACATGCTAGTTAGGAAAGTCTACAAATCCAACAGGAAGAAGGGGAGAACAAAGTTGGAAGAAAAGGTATACTCAACAAGGGAAATACAAAACAAATATAAATAGACAAGACACAAACATATACCTAATATGTATAGTCTTGAGCACTTACCTAATATGTACAGACTTGGGTTGACTAGGAAATGGAACATGGCAAAGCAACTAACAAAACTTACATTTAAGTAATTATAGTTCCCATATGCCTAAATATGAAAAGACTAGTGTGCCAACATCAATTGAAACCTATGATGCACAAACAATGACAAACAATACTCTACTAAGCCTCAGTCATTCCTCACAATATAATTCAAATTACATGTTTGGCAATTTTGAGAAGCATACAAGGGTTTTGGTTTTGAATTGCTCAAGTAGATATGGCAATTTCAACTTGGGAAAGTATGAACAAGGTATTATTGATCTCCTCCAAATGGTAATAAGACCACTTCATATTGGTCTATATTACATGGTTGGTTGAGCACACAAGAAGGATTACTCACAAGAAGGATTACATCATACTCTCTTCATAAACAAGAACTAATGAATCTATACCACCATGATTAGCTTCCCATAAAGAAGGCCACATAAATATCCACTAATGATTTGGTGTGGCCTTGCAACTACCCAATTTGATCCTCCTACATAGAAAATCTCATTCAATTATAAGGGTGCATATTCACATGTAAGGTGCAATGTTAGATGATTGAGATGACTATTCTTTCAATATTATGGTGGTTGTATCTTAGCTCTAGATGGTCTTCACATAATCTAAACCATTATTTTGAGAAGGATTCAATACAACTAGTATATTTCACTAATATAAATAATGAACATGTTCATTCTAAGAGGATGCATTCTACATGGAAAACTCTTGTCAAAAATTATTCTGAGCACTTGTGTTCAAACAATTGTTTACTAACCTATTGGGTATTTTGATAATTAATGTTTCCTAGTGATTGGTGAATTATATATATTAGATAGGTGTTAGGAAATAATGTATTCATCCCACAATCTTAATCCATTTCCTACATAACCCCATCAGAAATAAACATGCATACAAGTAACCATAATGCATAGATCAAAAGATCAAATAGACAAGCCACAAGTTAACACAAGATATACCCTGGGAAAACCCTCAAGAGGGGAAAACCCAGCCTCAAAAAACATCCATACTCCATCATATTATACAACAATAAAGCAATACAAGAGTTACAATGAATATCTCTGAAGCATCAAGCCTCTCAAAGCATCCTCATGCGTCCAAGCATGAATCCACACATCCCATTCCACGCTTCACATATGCACTCCTAAAAAAAACTCAATAATGATAGCCCACTCACTCAGCCAACCATAACCACTAAACATGTGCTTTTATAAACTCAAGTTCACACAAATACAACCAAGTGGTAAAATAAAACCATGTGCCACAAAACCATGTGAACACAAAACCACTAATCCCTTATTTAATATTGGGTACTAGTTTTTCACTTTATTTAATATTTCTCCAATATTAAATTATTATCACATGTCTCCCACACATTAAATAATAATGCAATGCTACAATACAACATAAAGTGGTCCCCAAATAATTACCTAGTGCGATTAACCACACCACCTAGGTGCATCACAACTAAATAATTATTTAATTACAACATTATAATATAAGATTTTATGCAATGGTGTACAACACCATATCCCAACATTCTTCCACTTGTATACATTGTGTGAATGCTTCAGCCTAGACCTATTCAAACCTGGACAAACAAACAAACATTAGTCCTCAAACAAGTTTAAACCAACATTCCCCATGAAATTCATTCAAGCATAAGAACATGAAATCAAAGAAAAATATGAAGTAAACTAATAATGAAATCCTATTCTAATGCTCAAATCAGCATCCCATGGGGGAATTGGTGCTTCTTTGATGTGGAAAGAAGCCCTTTGCCAATCCCTTAATAAGCTTGATGATGGCGGTGTGATCCTTGATGCAAAATGCCAATAACCTTGCTATGAGTGATGAAGTTCTATGATAACTTGGATGAAAATATGGATAATCAACTTGCATAAAATTGTGGATTCAAAATGCCTAAGATTGTGTATCCCAAATCAATAGAGAAGACCTCTATTTATAATGAAGAAAGACAGAGGATTGAAGAATAGGAAGAATGTGGGATTAAAAATTGAACCAATGGCATTGTGCCACTTGTGACACATGCTAGTGAAGGGAGGTGGGGCACATTTTGAACAATGTGCATGTTAAATGCATGTAGGTGAAATTTGAATTTGAAGAGATGACTTGTGCAAGAGGGGATGTAAGAGGAATTAATGCCAAGTTGGCTCAAGGAAAGGACATGTAAGAGATTTTAATGCCAAGTTGGAGGACAAAAGTCCTTTGGGAGGGAGAATTCAAATAAGTGGAATATTTCAAGAATATGCCATATTTGAATGAAAATAGGGTAATTTAGTAAATCAAATAAATTGATTTACATGTGCAACTTGCAAAAGCTAGAGGAATGGAGGATTAGTGTTAGGAGTTAATTAATGATTAATTAACTTAGATGAAATTTGATTGTGACATTTAATTTAAATGCTTGAATTTATTTAAATCAAATGAGAGGATATTGGAAGATTAGTAATTTAATTAAATCAATTTGATTTATTCAATTAAATGAAGAACATTAGGATTTTAATTAAATAAAATTGATTTATTTAATTAAAGGAAGAACATTAGGATTTAATTAAATAAAGTTGATTTATTTAATCAAAGAGGAATATTAGGATTTAATTAAATAAATTTGATTTATTTAATCAAAGTGGAAACATTTGGATTTAATTAAATAAAGTTGATTTATTTAATCAAATTGGAAACATTAGGATTTAATTAAATAATTTTGATTTATTTAATCAAAGAGGAATTTTGATGACTTAATTAAATAAAGATTATTCAATTAATTGGTTAGTAAAGAAATGACTAAGGAAGAATCAAAGTTAGTTAATCATAATCAAATGCATTATGTTGATTAGGCTATTTTGAGTGTCTACATTTTTCCCCTCTTTGAAGTGGTGCACCAGTTGCGTTGGTTCAAACCTTGCTGAGATCAAAGTTCATTTTTAAAAAAAAAAATTCGGATGCCCCATTGTTGCCCCAGCAGAAAGAGGTACGTTGGTACACTGCCCCCTCGAGAGATTGGGCGAAAATTTCAATTTGTAGGGGCGATCTCGTGACAAAGAGGTTCAAGATGGACGTATGGATGGTTATGATGATGATGCAAATGAGATGGTTTTATGGATGCAAATGTTTATGATATGCAACAATTTAAGATGCTTAGAATAACAAATCTATATTATTCCCTAAATGATAATGCAAAATGGATGATGTGATATGAGTGAGTATGTGGATGGATGCTTTATACTATGAATATGAGATTTATGTATGCTAATGATTTGTGGATGTAGGATGGATGAATTGATGCCATGATTCCATGTTAGCATGAAGAGAAGAAAGAAGAAATGAGATGTTGACAAAGAGGATCCAACAAGTCCATGATCTGCTAAGACTTTATTAGATATGACGATGAATGATAATGATGTTTCGCTTATCAGAGATTGGGATTATAAAGAGCTTACTTACCTTATGTTTGATAACACACATAGGTATGATGCACCAAGGTATAAAGAACTAGGATGGCGTTGTACCTAGTGTGATGGACTTTGACTCGACAACTAGATAGGAGTATTCTTATTCACACCTGATATACGAAAACCTTACTAGGATGTACTTCAGATATTTCAAACATCTCTGACCAAAACATGGAAATGCAAAACCTAACAATGTAATAGTAAACAAGCTGTCCAAAACACCTTCCATCCACACCTAATAAAGCAAGTATTCGCCAAGGTTATATTACAAGAATAACCAACAAACATAACAGACAAAAGATAATGATCAATGCCCCATTCCTTTCTCTCTAAATCATTTTGATTAGACATCATCGAGAGGTCATTGGAATGAGTGCAATAAGATAAATCAATAAGACAAGAGCCAAGTAAACAAACAAGCTAATGTTCTTCATACCTCTTAAAGCCAAGACTAAACTATGGTAATGCCTGATGTTGATTTCCATTGTAGGAAGGATGCATCCTAGGACATGATGTTATCCGATGATTTTGGGATTGATTGGATGATGGGCTATTAGTATCAAGAGTTACCAATTTGTTTACCTACTGACCTAGACTTGAGACTTTGACGTTTTGAGTTTTCACTTTTGAATCTGCTAGACTTGTTTTTGATTGTTTTGCCAAAGGTTGAGGATGATGATGATTTATTATGAGTGGATGTTTATTGCAAGTGGATGCAAAATGAGATGGATGGATTTTTTCAAATATTTGGATGCTTTTGGTATTTTTGAAATGTTTTGAGGTTGTTTTTCATATTTTTGAGATGTTTTACAAATGTTTTGATTTTCAATTTTCCAATGTTTTTGGTGTTTTATGATATTTATGAATGTTTATTTATTTTGAGTTTTGGGGGCTAATCAAAGATTAGCCTTTCCTACATTTAAGCTCAAAGATGACGTAGTTCAAATTCCATGTTTTTGATGTTTTTCTAACTTTTTGACCTGTTTTGGGATTTTGATATGTTTTGGATTTTTTTTGGGTTTTCTTGGTTTTTTGAATGTTTTTGGATTTTTTGCATGATTTTGATGATTTGGATATGGATATGTGTGATGATATCAATGATAGATGTTTGGTATTTTGTTGAAAACCAAGCTAGGTTGATTGATTAGATTGACGGATTGATGATGATAACATTGTTGAGGATACACAACAATGCAAGGATAGTGTTTAAGCAACACAATGATTAGGATGGATATCCCAATATGATGAGGGATTGATTGGATTTGATTGATTGATGATGATAACATTGTTGAGGATACACAACAATGCAAGGATAGTGTTAAGCAACACAAGGACTGGGAAGGATATCTCAAGATGATGATGGATTGATTGGATTTGATTGATCAGGATTTTGAAGCTTGATTTGGAACAAAATTGTTTGAATGATTTGATGGGACGTTGAAGCACATGTTAAATGCAACTAATATTGATTGTTTGGATTGATGTTCGATGAAAGATAAAGCTTGATAGGGAACATCTTCTTGTCAAAATGTGTCATGGGCTAGTGATTTGTATTTTGGCTCACAAATGCTTTGACCAATTTCATTTTATGTTTGCCAATGTTTGGATCACCACATAAGTTGGAAGATATAGATCAAGATTTATTCCTGAAGCAAGATGTAAATATTTTCCCCTAGTGTCTAGCAATGTATGTAATGCCATGTGTAGATGCTTGGATAGGTGTATGGATGGATGGATATGGATTATCTTGCGATAAGATAAGGTGTTCAAATAAAGAAGGCTCATTGGGATAATGCTTCATGGCTTATATAATTTTTTGGGTAGGATAGGATTAATGAAAATGACTCATGTCAAGATGTTTACCATAAGCAAGTGTAAAGTGTACACCAAACTTTATCAAGATCAAGATAATGTAGATAGATGGCAATGGGTTGGATAAATGGTTCATGGATTTATTATGGATAAGATGAATGAAATGTTGAATTTATTATGGATGGGATGAGATACTTTCACCTGAACTAGTGCACGTAGATGCTTGATTCTACACATGATACCTGTTTTCTAAGTTTTCATCATGGTACCTTCCTAAAGCGCCACCCATGCAGTTTTCACTAGAGGACGATTTTTATCATTTACTATTTTCATGATTTTTTATTTTTTTTGTATTTCTCTATGAAAGATTTTTAGGCTCGTGCTGAATCACCTGGTGGTGTTGATGTAGATGCTTCTGTCATAATGTGCCATCGATATCCTGCCTAAAGAAGTTGTTTTTCCAAGATACGTGCACTTGAATACAACTTTTGAGATTCTTGATTTGCTTTGTTGATATCGGAGTTAACTTTGTCTTTGTGCACACATCGTGATATAGTGCCTTTTGAATCCTTATGATGAAGGGTGGCTGCCAATACATGGTGAATGTGAGAATTGGATATCATGCGTGGAGGTGTGGATGGAGTGTGTTTAGGAATAAAACATGGATTGGTTGATAGTTTGGAACCTTTAACTCTCCAAACTTGGGAAGATGAGCAATAATGGGTGGATATGAAAGTGTGTATGGAATTTGAACCAACTGCTTGATATACTTTGTACATTGCTTGAGAAACATGCTTTTTCTTGTGTGGACATCTATGATGGATACTTTTCCCTTTTTTATTTTTCCCCATAGTTTCTTTGAATAATGGAGTTTGATAGGGATAATCTTTCTTTGTATTCTTTGGTATCCATGTGTATTTGATTTGTCCATTATGCTCCTTAGCTTATTTTTCCTTAATAATGTTCTTTGTGTTTTGATTCAAATTTTTCTTTTGATGTTGGTCCCAATTCGTGGATGGGGTGATGGGTGGATGAAGATTCATGATGTGGCTAGTTGTAGTATTGATACTAGTTTCATCATAAGGACTCTTTGTGCTCCCTATGTTGATGCTTGCACTAGATAAAATTGCCCCCAGTATTATAGAGGTATCACTGATATGCTTAGGTCCCTTAATTGTTGAATAACCAAAACCTTGATGCTTAGGATTGCCAATAATCTACATTAGTTCTAGGATACCCTGTTCATGTAGGCCTAATCCTCTACCTTGATAATTCATCTGTTGAAACATTTTATTTTCAATTTAGGATATGATTTACCTTGGAAACAAGGTGCTTTAATCCTTCTTTGCTCTATTGTGGATCTTCAAATCTGATAGCTTCTTCATTGATAAGATAGCTTGCCCTAAAAAAGGTAAGTGATCCAATTTTATAAGTGATAGGATCCTCCATAAGTGGGATAACTTCCTGATTCATATCTTTGGCTTGATCTTGTGAAATATCATATTTTAATGCTTCTTCAAGAGGTGTTGATGATTCACTATCGACGTAAAAGTCTTCCTCATGATTCATTTTTGATATGCCTTCATAGGATGTTTCTGATTCACAACTTCTATAGAAGCCTTCTACATGACCCATTTCTGATATGTCTCTAGATTTTTCTATATCTTGATCATGTGTATAAATGTTAAGAGTAGGAGATTCTTGTTCCTTGTTAATGAAATCAAGAGTATGAGACTCTTGTTTTGAATGAAGATCATCTACATGTCCATTAGGAGTAAGCATCTCATGGGTAAATGGAGGAATATGTGCTATGTGGATATGATCATCATTTGTGACATCTTGTATAGATAGGAGAGTGCCCATTAGATCATTATAGTATCTTGGAGATACAAATTCTTGATCTTGATTAATTTTGGAATTTCTTTTGACATGCTTTGGTTCAATTTCTTGACATGGGTCAGTTTCAAAGGATGGATTTCTTACAAAGGGTTCTTGGATGTCTTCATTAGGCATGGGAAGTGGCTCAATATACTCTCGATCTTTGAGTGGACTTGGATCAAATTTTGAGTTGAGGATTCCTTTAGTATCTATAACCATGAGGTCAAAGGATGTCAATATGTCTTGGAAAGGACCATTGTTAGACTTTGGTGAGAGATGTTGATCATGCTTTAGAATGAATTCTTGAGATATGTCCTCTAATTCATTGGGTGATGTAGAGACATTTTCAACATGATTATTGGTGGAAGTATTGCCGTTTATAGGATCAAATAAGGGTATGTGCAGGATCATCATGGAAAAAATAGGCCCTTAAGTGGCAAAAAATTTAGAAAAATCAAAGTTAGGCAACTTGATATAAAAATTTGAATAAGTTATCTATATTATTTAAAAAATATGTAAGAATAGAATTTTTAGCAAATTGAATTTAGTTTCTAAACTACTAGATTTATTTTTAAAAAAATCTATTTGGTGAAAATTCAAAATTTCAATGCAGTAGTACTTAAATTTCAGGGAAAAAATAAGAAGTAGGTGTTTGTCTGACCACCCTAACAATAAAATGATAATATTTTTTTATAATATTTTAGATATAGAGGAACTCATGTCTCGATATGATGCATATTTTTTGTATTTTTTTCCAAGTAAATAATTAATTATGAATTTTTTATTACAACTTTTAAAAAATAAAAAATTGTATGTCTAACCACCTTAACTTGGTCAAAACTTCATGAAATTCATTTCTTTTTTTTGAATCCTATAGTATGAAAAGCATAGAATGTGACACATGTTTCGTTCAAAAATGTAATACCGCTTGAAAACTATATATGTTTTTCAATCACCTATCAATCAGACTTTAGTTGTAATTCAAATAGAAAATAAATAATAATTTTTATTAAATTCAAAGTAAAGCATAATTTATATTGGTGGAAATATGAGAATCTCCTTTAAAAACCCTTTTCGTTTTATCAATTTTGGGTAAAAAGTCATCAGCCACATACCCTACAAAAACCCATCATATTGCCACTTTTTGGCACATCATGATCCTGCACATACCCATAATGTTAACACTCCTTTGACTAGATCATTGTTGGATATTTTTGAGGGGTCTTTATCATGATCAAAAAGTGACTCTTGATGTACATTGGATGAGGTAGAAACATCTTCAAGGTGCTCATTGATGGATATATCTTGATCATTGTTTTCAACAACTGTGGTAGAGAGATTGTCACTGCTATCACTAGTGGTTGAATCTTCATCGTTGTCCTCAATAGTTATTATTTTTTGATCAATAAGGTCTTGAATGATATTTTTGAGTCGAATACAATTTGATGTTGTGTGCCCCTTTATTTTGTGAAAATAAAAAAGATGCTTCTCATTATACCCTGGTGGTTTAACTTGAGGCTCTTGATAATTTTCATAAAAGGGTATTTTGATGAGATTTTCTTATACCAACTATTGCATGACCGATTCGATTGGTTCCCTGAGTGGTGTCTATTTTCGTTTGTTACCTTGTGAGATTTTTACTTTAAATTGACCTTGTGGTGATTGATTTTGGAGATGTGGAGGTTGGGTTTGTTGTTGATGTTGTTGATCTTGATATCCAACCTCTTGACATTGGAGATATTGTTCTTGATGTGGTTGTGGAAACAACTCAGTGCTTTGATGACATGGTTTAATTAATGGAAGAGTGTATTTATTTTGGGGTGGAGATGTCTCTTGGTGCAATGAATCAACTATTTTGGTAAGTGTAGAAATTTGATCTCGCAAAATTTGATCTTTATTTTGATCTTGGAACCCTTGATATAGTTGATTTGGTTTTTGTTCAAGCATATTGGGAATGCATACTTGTGGTGTTTCTATGGGATCATGGACAAATTGATTTTGGACAATGTTCTAATATGGGATGATGCTTAGATTTGGAATTATAGGTTGAAATTGAACATTGTTGTGGTTGGGAATCACATTTCCTTGATTTAGGTAACTTTGATTTTGCATGGTGTTACCTTGACTTGGATCAATACATGGAGTCGTTAACATATTTTTTGGGCTTTGAACAACATTTTTATGATTCACAAACATATCTATCCCAAAGTTTACCAAGTGTGGATTCAAAACTTCATGTTTCGTAAAGTTGTACTTGGTATATTCACATTTGGAATGTATATATTTGGTGGGATAATGTTGTTTTGTTGAAGACCCATGCATTGATTGTTTGGTTGATAGATTTGTAGGTTTGGACTTTGATTTAAATCTACCATAGGGAAAGGTGTTCCAAAATTTAGATTGGGCATATTCACATTTGTTGTGCCATTGAGGTTTGTAGGAGATAATGACCCTATGTATGGATTGTATGAATGTGAGTTTTGATAATCAATTGGCATTGTAAGGCTTTGATAGTTTGGTTGACTTAGATCACTCATGATGTATGGAGCAAGTTTATATTCCATGTTCTTCTTGTGTTTTTACCTTGTTGCAAGAGTGACCCCTAAGGTGTTTAGGACCAATGATGAGATGAAGGATGAAAGGGTGAGTGATATGGGTGTTGAACTTTTAGAAACTTTGGATCAATGCTAGACTCTAGGATTCTTTGGATTTTTTGATTTGGATTGGATTTGATTCGATTTGGATAATGGACTTATAAACCCCAAGATTTTGGATGTTATCTTGGAATAAACTTGTCCACAAGGATGACAATTTAACTAGATGTATGAGGAAGGATTCATCCACACACACTTATCCAAACAAGGATATTTTGATGTTGATTTGAAGGATTTTACCAAAAGTCTAGTATGAATGATTTTTCCAATGGTTCAAAAGTTGTTTGTGACATGGGATTTGATTGATGTTTGAGATGGATGAAATGATTGATTTGATCCTAAATGAACTTAAGGATAACCTTGTTTACAAGACCAAGATAGTGAAGAACATGCTTTACCATATGTGCAGTTCAAACCAAAAGACCAATGTTTTTCTCAAAAGACCATAAGACAAAAGATAAAGAAGCACATGTGTGGGGTTCAATTGATTTTATCTCGATTAATGAATTTCTTTTACCACATCCACACTTCTTGCTTAGTTTTTCAAACTGAATGTCTATGTCTCAATTTCATTTTCATCCCACAAGGTCCATTATGTGGAAATCAAGAGAATCAAGGCAATAGTTCTCTAATGTTGACTTTAGTGAGAGAAAATTGAGATGTAAATCCAAATACTTAGAAGCCTCTAAGGATGAAATCCCTAGGGAAAAGTAGTAGCACTTGTATTTTTCAAAGATACTTGCTCCTTCTAAAGGTTTAAAATTTGATGTCCTTGTTGAATGTTTGTTTTCAAGATTTTGGATCCAAGTAATGTGTTTAACTGACTCAAAGATTGCACAACCCTAGGATGGAAAAGAAAATATTTGTTGAATTCCCACTTGGATAAATCCAGCTGCACTTATTCATAGCAGATGACTAGAAGCTTGACCACACTGGCTCCCCTCCATAGTACTCACTTCTACGAGTTAGCCAAGCTTCAGTTCTCATGAATCTCCCATGATGAAATTTTCATCTCTACAAAGAATCACAAATATGTGGGATGACTCTGGAGGTCCGACCTCCTGACACCAATAAATATGAAGATTTTGGATTCTAAACAAAGGTTTGTAGTAAGGGCATCCAATTTAGGGGGTGCAACGATAAAATCCTTTTGAGAGATCTCCCAACCCTTAGAACAAGGGCTTTACGCATCATAAAGATACTGGGGGAGAGTTATCATGCACTGCTTCCCATTGTTTATGATTTTTATTGCAACCACAAATTTATATAGTGGTTTGGAAGAGCTTGGCTTATGCTCGTTACCGCTTGGGTCATTCCCTTGGGGTGAGTACTTTTTTCCACCAAGGCAGGCCCTCTAGAGGTAAACAAAAGCAAGTAGGTACATTTGTAGTTTGATCAATCTTTGTTTACGTGAACAAAGAGAGAACACACACAATGTCCTTTCCCACACTAGCAAGCTTTGTTCAATTTTAAAAACCCAAATTTGAAATGTGGAGGGAATCTTTTAGACAACCTAATATCACTAAAATGCTTTTGATTCTCAAGATCATCGTGAAGTGCGAGAGAAGTGCATATGCATTCCAATGGTATTAGTTTGTAAAAAGGATTACAAAACAAGATAAGCAAATGTTCATTTTAGACCTCAAAAGCAGTAAATGGGTTCTTTTTAAAGCACCAAATTTGAGTGTTTGAAGTTGATTGTTCAATTCTTAAAACCAAAAATCAAATCTAGTGAGTTTCTAATAGTTCTTTTTAACCCTTTGATTGTTCTTTTTAAAGCCCAAACGAAATGTATTTAAGTCCTAAATCTGAAGATAACAATATCCAAAGATGGGATTATAAATGCTCCCAAAGTGTTAAATAACAGTTTTACAATTATGAAAAAGAAAGTGCCATAGGAAGCTCTTCTTGTTTTCTTCTTTTCCTAGACAATGGATATCAAATGCTTTTTATTTCACTTCAATACTCCATGATCCTCTTAAAACCTAGAAGCCATGCTCAAAATGTTAGATGAGATCAAGAAATAAGAATATATGAGGGTTAGATGAATGATTAAGCATAAAACCCTAAAATTTAGACCATGTTACAATGTATTTTGACTTTAGGTGTAAATTTAGAAATTTTAACTCTACAAAAATTGTGAAACACTTACACCATTACATAGCTTATGAAATTCTATCGCATTTAAAAAAAAATCTTTGAAAAAGACCTCCGTATGACCAAGATATGGTCATTTTAAGATTTGAACACAAAGAGCATATGCGCTAAAACAAAGAGCATATGTGTTGAAACAAAAGGTAAATGCACTGGTCTGGGTTGTGGATGCGATATATGTTTAGGGCTTTCATGCACTAAAATTCACCACCAACACGCTAAAACAAACAGTGGATGCCCTACACCAAAATTCACGAATAGACCTGTTGACGAAACATGCAAGAAAAAAATATTAAAAATGGGGCTATGCCCCACAGTGGGCGCTAGAATGTGAACGCTTCAGCCTAGACCTGTTCAAACATGGACAAACAAGCAAACATTAGACCTCAAACAAGTTTAAACCGACATTCCCCATGAAATTCATTCAAGCATAAGAACATGAAATCAAAGAAAAATATGAAGTAAACTAATAATGGAATCCTATTCTAATGCTCAAACTAGCATCCCATGGGGGAATTGGTGCTTCTTTGATGTGGAAAGAAGCCCTTTCCCAATCCCTTGATAAGCTTGATGATGGAGGTGTGATTCTTGATGCAAAATTCCAATAACCTTGCTTTGAGTGATGAAGTTCTATGATAACTTGGATGAAAATATGGATAATGAACTTGCATAAACTTGTGGATTCAAAATGCCTAAGATTGTGTATCCCAAATCAATATAGAAGACCTCTATTTATAATGAAGAAGGATGGAGGATTGAAGAATAGGAAGAATGTGGGATTAAAACTTGAACCAATGGCATTGTGCCACTTGTCAACATGCTAGTGAAGGGAGGTGGGGCACATTTTGAACAATGTGCATGTTAAATGCATGTAGGTGAAATTTGAATTTGAAGAGATGACTTGTGCAAGAGGGGATGTAAGAGGAATTAATGCCAAGTTGGCTCAAGGAAAGAACATGTAAGAGATTTTAATGCCATGTTGGAGGAAAAAAGTCCTTTGGGAGGGAGAATTCAAATAAGTGGAATATTCCAAGAATATGCCATATTTGAATGAAAATAGGGTAATTTAGTAAATCAAATAAATTGATTTACATGTGCAACTTGCAAAAGCTAGAAGAATGGAGGATTAGTGTTAGGAGTTAATTAATGATTAATTAACTTAGATGAAATTTGATTGTGACATTTAATTTAAATGCTTGAATTTATTTAAATCAAATGAGAGGATATTGGAAGATTAGTAATTTAACTTAAATAAATTTGATTTATTCAATTAAATGAAGAACACTAGGATTTTAATTAAATAAAATTGATTTATTTAATTAAAGGAAGAACATTAGGATTTAATTAAATAAAGTTGATTTATTTAATCAAAGAGGAATATTAGGATTTAATTAAATAAAGTTGATTTATTTAATCAAAGTGGAAACATTATGATTTATTTAAATAAAGTTGATTTATTTAATCAAGGAGGAAACATCAGGATTTAATTAAATAATGTTGATTTATTTAATCAAAGAGGAATTTTGATGACTTAATTAAATAAATATTATTCAATTAATTGGTTAGTAAAGAAATGACTAAGGAAGAATCAAAGTTGGCTAATCAGAATCAAATGCATTATGTCAATCAGGTTATTTTGAGTGTCTACACATTGCATAAGGGATCAATACATGAAATACATCACCATAGCCATACATGAAACCACATGAATCTCCACAATGCTATTGTGCTCCATCAAGATATTTATAATAAGAACAAAGTGACCACCATCTCAAGCAAGAACTCCTCTCATCCTCCAATGTGCCACCTATGGAAGAAAAGGAACATGGGGTAAGTGCAAAAAGATGGGGGGCCAAAAATGGGTCTTAATTGGCCACTTTTTTTTTCTGAAATCAGGAAATACCGACCTTGGATGTGAAATTGAGGATAGTTACACTCAAAAAATTTAGATGCAACAAAAACAAGGATCATAGTGCTCCGAGTCTACTTTCTAAACTACTATTTTTTTTAAAAATGGTAGAGATTAAGGGGTTCAAAAGAGTGGGCGGCATAAATTGGTGTTGTTTTTGTCAAAAAAACATAACATAGCAACTTTTGTGGCTCCCTCAAAAGGTTAATTTTTTTTTGGTATTTTAAAAATCACTTCAGTGAGAAATTAGCTAACAACATGTAGCTTATGCCCAATTTTTCTGATAATGTTTTATTGAATATTTGATATTTTACTAATTTTGAAAGTGGACACATCCTGAAAAATAGAATTTTGGATGTGCTACCCCTATAAATTTTGAAAACTAATTGAATTTTTTTTTTTAATATGTGTAGAATAGAGTCTAGGTTCTAAAAATGTAATTTATTTGAAATTTCAATGAACGGTTAATTTATAACGAAAAAATACCAAATAATGGTTTTTGCCAAAAAACGAACACACAAACAAAAGAAATTACAAATGAAAGACTTAACATTGTCAAAATGTGAAAAAAATTACATCGTTGAATAGCTAAGAGAGAGCCTAACAATACCCAGGTGTTTGATTTGTTCGACCTTGAAACACATGCAAACCTGACGATTAACACATACACGATTATGTGAAATCTTGTAGAATATGCAAAAACACGTCTTTGGGTGTTGGGAAGGCACTTGAAACCTTTGGGTTGGTAATCCAAAAAAATACCAAGCCTAAGGCTTGGGGATTCCCAAAGAAAGAAATAACGCGAGCATGTTATAACGTGCTTGCGTTATTTCATGGTTTTGACATTTTCTTTTTTGTGTTTGTGCTCAAGAGTTGCCTAAGCAAGACATAATGTGAGCATGTTACAACACACTCACATTATGTCTTGTTTTCTATTAAATGTTAGTCTATTAAATGTATGTATATATATATTTGTATGTATGTATGCATGCATGTATGCTTGTATCAAATGTATGTATGTATGTATGCATGCATGCTTGTATGTATGTATGTACGTCTATATGTATGTATGCATCAGTGCATGTATGTATGTATGTATGTATGTATGTACTCATGCTTGTATGTAAGTATGTATGTATGCCTGTATATATGTATGTTTGCTTATATGTATGTATGTATGTATTTAGAGGGAGCGATAATTTTAAGAGAGAGAGAAAGAGTTGTCTAGGTAGTGTGGGAGGGAGGGAGAGAGAGACTTGAGAGGGAGAGAGAGCAAGTGGGAGAGAGGGGGTTGAAGTGAGAGGGACTTGTCTAGGTCGGGTGGGAGGGATAGAGAGAGAGAGACAGAGAGAGAGAGAGAGTTACCTATATAGGGTGCCAAAGGGAGAGACTTGAGAGAGAGAGAGTGGGGGTGGGAGGGAGAGACTTCAAAGATAGGGAGAGAGAGAGAGGGAGTAAGAGAGAGAGAGAGGGAGTAAGAGAGAGAGAGAGGGAGTGGGAGAGAGATAGAGGGAGTGAGATAGAGAATGAGACTTGCGAGAGGGAGAGGGGGTAGGAGGGAGAGAGAGATAGAGAGAGTTATGTAGGTAGGGTGCCTAAGGGAGAGACTTGAGAGAGAGAGGGGGGGTGGGAGAGAGAGGGATGGGAGAGAGATAGAGGGAGTGATAGAGAGAAACCTAGGAGAGGGAGAGGGGGTGGCAAGGAGAGACCTACGAGAGAGGGTGTTGGAGAGAGAGAGACCTAAAAGAGGGAGAGGGTGTGGTAGGGAGAGAGAGAGAGAGAGGGAGTGGGAGAGATGGGGTTGTAGTGAGAGGGACTTATCTAGGTAGGGTGGGAGGGATAGAGAGAGAGGGTGCCAAAGAGAGACTTAAGAGAGAGGGGGGTGGGAGGGAGAGACCTGAGAGAGGGAAATAGAGGGAGTGGGAGAGAGAGGTTTGGGGAGAGAGAGTGAGTGAGAGAGAGGGAGTGGGAGAGAGAGGGAGTGGGAGGGAGGGAGTGAGAGAGGGAGTGGGAGATAGATAGAGGGAGTGAGTGAGAGAGAGATTAGGGTTTATGGTTTAAGGGTAAGGGTTGAGGGATTAGGGTTTAAGGCATAGTTTCCATGGTTGAGGGTTAAGTGAGAGACCTAGATGGCTAAGTAGGGATGGAGAGAGAGAGAGAGTTGTCTAGGTAGGGTGTTAGAGGGAAAGACCTAAGAGAGAGAGGGGGTGGGAGGGAGAAACCTAAGAGATAGGGAGAGAGAGGGAGTTTGAGAGATAAGGAGAGGGAGAGAGAGGGAGTGGGAGAGAGAGAGAGATTAGGGTTTAGGGTTTAAGGGTTGAGGTATTAAGGGTTTAAGTATAGGGTTGAGGGATTAGGGTTTAATGTATAGTGTCTAGTGTTGAGGGTTTAGGGTTAAGTGAGAGACCTAGATGGATAAGGTGAGAGAGAGAGAGAGGATGGGAGGGAGAGACCTAAAAGAGGGAGAGAGAGAGACCTGAGAGAGAGGGAGTGGGAGAGAGAGGGAGTGAGAGAGAGAGGTATGGGGAGAGAGATTGAGGGAGAGGGAGAGAAAGATATATATACATATACATAGTAGGGTTTAGGGTTTAGGGTTTAAGGGTATAGGGTTGATGGATTAGGGTTTAAGGCATAGTGTTTAGGGTTGAGGGTTTAGGGTTAAGTGAGAGACCTAGATGGATAAGGGGGGAGAGAGAGAGAGATATTAGGGTTTAGGGTTTAAGGGTTGAGGTATTAAGGGTTTAAGGGTATAGGGTTGAGGGATTAGGGTTTAAGGCATTGTGTCCAGGGTTGAGGGTTTAGGGATAGGGTTTAGGGTTAAGTGAGAGACCTAGATGGATAAGGAAGGATGAATGGAAAAGGAGAGAGAGAGAGATAGAAAGAGAGAGGAAACCTTTAAAAAATCAACATTTTCATAATACGAGTATGTTTTGAAGAAGTTGAGCTATAGCCATTTTGTATAGAAAGACAAAACATACTTACATTATAATGCAAGTGCATTTTGGATTGCTCTAAAAAATGATAAAAAGGTTAGTACACTTGTGATCCAAGCCCACATGTGTTGTTATTCTCTTGGTTATGCATGTGTTTTGACAAAAAAAGAGCTTTTTGATGTTGTTGGGAAGTGCACATGCAAAGTTTTCACATTCCACCACATTTGCATGAACTTTCCACCACCTTTTATGGTTTTCCAACTTAGGAAGGAGAAAACTATAGAGTTTTCACATTGAATTTGATATATATCAATTCAAGTCTCAATTTTTGTAGTGTTGCAATGTTAATTGTGATTGAATTGTAGGAATTTAACATTAGACATTGGTTATTTGTATTGTTGTTAGTAATTCTATTTGAGTGATATACAATTGAACATTGAAAAGGAAGCAAGCTTGTGAAAAACTTAAATTGTTGTGTATTTTGATTCAAGAAGAAAAGAAAACTACATAATTGGGTAGTTCCTCCATTCGAATCTCTGTTTTTTGGTTATGTCAAGTCTTTATACATTTTCTTTACATTTAATTCTATTATGTTTATCACCCCTTCTCATACATGCTTAATACAATGCTTTGATTTTGTTATTATTCATATTCCATGTTCATCAATTTTTTTGTTTCTCATTATAACCTTAGCCCCTCTTGGCACATTTTAAACTACATAATTCTTTACACTTTCCAATTACATTTTAAACCACATCTCTTTGAGGCATTTTGTTAAACAATTGACCTAGTGTATGCTTCCACATTTTGTATACACATTTACAAGAGTAGTTATAACTATGTAATATAATACATCATTTCTCTTCTTTTTTTTTGGGGCGTGCATACCCCTTTCCAAACCTTCCATTTTGGTATAGGTATGGGGGATGTTGGAAAATGCTTTGGAATTCGGTTTTACACCTAGAAATTGCATTTTCTTGAAATTTTCTAAAGCCTTTTCAACAAATCCATTTTGTGCATATCCTAAAATCATAGTAGTCCACAAAGACATATCTCATTGAGGCATTTTGTCAAATAGTTCATGTGCCTTGTCTATACATGTCTACCAAAGTATTTTATCAAACATGTTAGACAAGGCAATGAGTTGTTTGAAAAAATGCCTCAAAGAAATGTGGTCTCATAGTGATGGAATGGCATTCCATCACCATGAGACTACATTTATTTGAGGCATTTTTCCAAAAAACTCACTACCTTTTCTATGCTACCACATTTTCCATACATGTCTACCAAAGCATTTTATCAAACATGTTAGACAAGGCAATGAGTTGTTTGAAAAAATTCCTCAAAGAAATGTGGTCTCATGGTTATGGACATCACTACGAGGCCTCATTTTTTTGAGGCATTTTTTCAAACAGCTCATTCCTTTGTCTATGCTACCAAATTTTCCATACATTTTCCATTTTGTGCATATCCTGTAATCATTGTAGTCCATGAGGACATATCTCATTGAGGCATTTTGTCAAATAGTTCATGTGCCTTGTCTATGCATCCACATTTTGCATGTGTATACTAAGGAAATTGCAATTATAACACTCATGAAAATCCCCCCCTTTTTATGTTTTGATAGATGTCATACCCCATTCCAAGGTCCCCTTGTTGCTATGGCTAAAAGCCTAAAACATGTTCTTTTGACCAAATTATGGATTCATGGAAAAAATCTATCAAAGAATAATAGAAAGAAAAAGCATAGACAAGGTAGTGAGTTGTTTGAACAAATGCCTCAAAGAAATGTGGTCTCATAGTGAGCATGTGGACATCACCATGAGACCACATTTATTTGAGGGATTTTTTCAAATAGATCACTACCTTGTCTATGCTACCACATTTTCCATACATGTCTACCAAAGAATTTTGTTAAACATGTTAGACAAGGAAATGAGCTGTTTCAAAAAATTCCTAAACGAATGGTCTCATGGTGATGGAATGACATTCCATCACCAAGAGACCACATTTATTTGAGGATTTTTTTCAAACAACTCACTACCTTTTCTATGCTACCACATTTTCCATACATGTCTACCAAAGCATTTTATCATACATGTTAGACAAGGAAATGAGTTGTTTGAAAAAATGCCTCAAAGAAATGTGGTCTCATGGTGATGGATATCACCATGAGGCCCCATTTTTTTGAGGAATTTTTTCAAATAGCTCATTCCATTGTCTATGCTACCAAATTTTCCATACATTTTCCATTTTGTGCATATCCTGTAATCATTGTAGTCCACAAGGACATCTCATTAAGGTATTTTGTTAAATAGTTCATGTGCCTTGTCTATGCATCCACATTTTGCATGTGTATACTAAGGAAATTGCAACCATAACACTCATGAAAATCCCCCCTTTTATGTTTTGATAGATGTCATAGCCCATTCCAAGGTCCCCTTGCTACTATGGCTAAAAGCCTAAAACATGTGCTTTTGACCAAACTTTGGATGCATGGAAAAAATCTATCAAAGCATAATAGAAAGAAAAAGCATAGACAAGGTAGTGAGTTTTTTGAACAAATGCCTGAAAGAAATATGGTCTCATAGTGAGCATGTGGACATCACCATGAGACCACATTTATTTGAGGCATTTTTTCAAATAGCTCACTACCTTGTCTATGTTACCACATTTTCCATACATGTCTACCAAATAATTTTATCAAACATGTTAGACAAGGCAATGAGTTGTTTGAAAAAATTCCTCAAAGAAATGTGGTCTCATGGTGATGGGTATGTGCAAGATCATCATGGGAAAAACATGCCCTTAAGTGGCAATGGAAATTCAGAAAAATCAGAGTTAGGCAACTTGACGTAAAAATTAAATGAATAAGTTATCTATATTATTTCAAAAATATGTAAGAATATAATCTGTAGAAAATTGAATGTAGTTTCTAAACTACTAGGTTTTTTTTAAATCTATTTGGTGAAAATTTGAAATTTTAATGCGTAGTACTTAAATTTTAGAGAAAAAATAGAAGTAGGTGTCTGTTTGACCACCCTAATGACAATAAAATGATAATATTTTTTTATAAGATTTTAGATATAAGTAGAGGACTCATGTCCCAATGTGATTCATATTTTTGTAATTTTTTTCCAAGTAAATAATTAATTATGAATTTTTTATTACAAATTTTAAAAATATAAAATCTTATGCTGACCACCTTAACTTGGTCAAAACTTCATAATTTTTTTTTAATTCTATAATATGTGAAGCATAGAATGTGACACATGTTTGATTCAAAAATGTGATACCATTTGAAAGCTATAGATGTTTTTCAATCCTATCAATCGACTTTAGTAGTAATTCAAATAGAAAATGAATAATAATTATTTATTAAATTCAAAGTAAATCATAATTTATATTGGTTGAAAGCTGAGAATCTCCTTTAAAAACCCTTTTCGTTTCATCAATTTTGGGTTAAAAAAAAGTCGTCAGCCACATACCCTACACATACCCATCATATTGCCACTTTTTGGCCCATCATGATCCTGTACATACCCTGATGAACATCACCATGAGACCATAATTATTTGAGGCATTTTTTCAAACAACTCATTCCCTTGTCTATGCTACCAAATTTTCCATGCATTTTCCATTTTGTGCATATCCTACAATCATTGTAGTCCACGAGGACATATCTCTTTGAGACATTTTGTCAAATAGTTCATGTGCCTTGTCTATGCATCCACACTTCACATGTGTCTACTAAGGAAATTGCAACCATAACACTCATGAATCCACCCCTTTTATGTTTTGATAGATGTCATACCCCATTCCAAGGTCCCCATTACAAGGTAGTGAGTTGTTTGAAATAACACCTCATAGAAATGGGGTATCATGATGATGTACCTCATAAAAATGGGCTACATCATCATGACACCCCATTTCTATGAGGTATATCACCGTGAGACCCCATTTCTATGAGGAATTTTTTCAAAAAACTCATTACCTTGTCAATGTGGTAGCATAGACAAGGTAGTGAGCTCACTAGCTTGTCAATCATGGTAATTATGGAATTCCATGAGACCACATTTCTTTAAGGTATTCCATCAAAAAATTCATGTGAGATTTGTTTATGCTACCACATTTTGCAAGGTAGAAATACTTTAAAATATATCTTTCCATTTTCCTTGTGTTATTATTGCACTTGTTTATTCATCATGGTTGAGTGACATTTACTCTTCCACAGGATGATTGTAAGTATTTTGTATGAAGGGTTGAATGACATATATTTCATTTATTTGTATGGATTCACTTTTTAGGAACTAATATTTGTATCTTTATCATGTTACAGATAAAATTATCTGTCATGCAGAGGAAACAATCAAGGATTAAACCAACACAGGAAAAGATAGAAGCTAAGAATGCAAAGAAAGCAACATTGTGAGAAGAAGAAATTGGAAATGATTGTTGAAGACATGCCAATTGAAGAGGAACCTCAACCATAAACAAGAGATATGGAATTAGTGGCACAAAGGGAATGAATGTGAAACCATTGTGCTATGATAAATTTGAATACCATAGTTGGAGACACACCCTCTACCGCAAGTGAAGATGGAGGGACACCATCTACTGCATCTCAAGTTGGGAGTACATCATCACTCACATGTGAGGAAGGAGGTACACTATCATTCCCATCTCAACCTCAAGGTACATCATCTATTCCATCCTCGATCGAAGGTATGCCATCTAGCCCACCTCATTTAAATATTGACGAAATGCCTAATGTTGAGATGAATTTACCTTTGAGAACACTGATGTGTAAGGTCATTGATGTCAATTCTTGCATCATTTAATATTTCAATTATCAAACTGGGTGTGTCTTAGAGCTATATGTGATAAGGGTGTTTCCATGAATTAGGGGGTTTTGCACTATAAACAGTGACTTTTGGTCATGGTTTAGCTCTGTCAGGAGCTTTCAGGAGCTCACAGGAACCGATCTTAACAACTAGTTTCTAACTAATTCTAAAGACTTAATCCTAATTTATCTCTTAACTAATGATTGTTCAGACTCCAATAACTCAGTTCAGACTTCACTTGACTTAATTGCAATTGATTCATTGAAGAATTAAGCTAAAACCTGAATTTACTTTTAATCTAAAATTTAGAATTGAAATGTACTTGGAAAGGAAAGGGTAAGTGCACAAACTTGAGTCCACGAAATGTGGAATTTTTTTCCTTAGCCAAAAAATTGAAATCGGCATTGCAAAAATGGGATTCCAATTTTAATAAATAGGATCCCAATTTTTAAAAATCGGGATCCCATTTAGCTTCGGGATCCCGAGCCTAAATGCAAAACGAGGTCTCGCTTTTTAAAAATTGGGATCTTGTTTCCTAAAGGATGTCGAACCAATGGACAAGGAACAAGATCCTGATTACTACGAAACAAGATCCCGATTTATAGTTTTGTAGAAATCGGGATCCCATTTTCTAATGCTATTTATTTTTTTAAAAACAAACATAGTTCATTTTGCAACGGACGGGATCCCAAGTACAGACGACAATGACCTCCACAAACAGCTCTAGGTACCCGCCCACACCCCCTTTTTTTTGCATTTTTCCATTTCTTATTGAAATTGTGAATAAAATAAGTGAATTTAGCATGTTTTTTTAATTTATTTCATGTTTTGAGCAAATTTTTCCTGTTATAGTAGAAATGAGTAATTGTAGAAATAGATCAAAAAATGCAATGAAACCTGAATATTTTTTAATAGAAATGAAAAAATGAACCTTGAATTGTGTTTTATAAACAAAATTTAGCTTTTGAAACCTAAATTGTGCGATTAAACCAAAAAAATTGAATTTGAAAACCCTAATTGAAACGAAACAAAAAAAATTGCATTTCAAAACCCTAGAAATTGAAATGAAATAAAAAAATTGCATTTAGAAACCCTAATCAAGCTTTTTGAAATCCTGAATTCAAATCAAATGAAAAAAATTGAATTTGAAAACCCTAGTTTGAACTAAAACAAAAAAATTGCATTAAAAACCCTAATTGCTTAGAAATTGAAACTCTAAATTGAATTGGAACAATTTTTTTTGTTAAAACCCTAAATTGAAATTGAACAAATCATTTTGATTTTGAAAACTAGGTAATTTCGAGCTCAAGAAAATTCATTTGCATTGCTTAAATGTTTTAAATTTTATTTGCATTGTATGGAGAAAATGATATGTTAAACTTTAGTTTCAATGTTAAATTATAATTAGATTAGAAAACAATATGTTAAATAATAGTTAAAATTCATAAAGTTTATTGATGCAAATTCGTAAATCCAAGCACGTACAATCAATTTCAATTGGCACTAACTTGCAAGTCTAAATTATTCCAAGGGCCACCCAAACTTCACCCTAAGTTTGCTAAACCCTAAACCCTGAACTGTAAAATCTAAACCCTCAACACTAAAGCATTTGAATTTTGTCTTAGGACCTTAAAATGAAATTTGGTTGCCTTAAAAAACACTTTGTTGTCACCATCCAGTAGAGCTTTTTGTAATGTTTTCACTTATTTGAACACATAATATAAAACCTTTTGGTTTCTACAAGTTTATGAAGAGTGGATGATCACTCTCTATGACACTTAGACATGATCAATAGGGATCTAAATCATTGAGAGAAAATTTATTCTATTATATCCACAAGATAGGAGAGCACGAGTGAGAGTGCTATGGGTAAAGTTTCTTTTATTGGACATACCTAAAGTTATGTAGGTTCAATGTCAAGAATGGGTCTATTTGGTAGATTTATGAAAACTATTATGAATATCTAGAATACATAAAATTATAATTATAGCAATTCCAATTGGAAACACTTGGGTATATATCATATTGAATTTACATAGTAAGGTGTCTATTATATAGGAGAGTTGATAGTACATGGAAAGAGGTTTGTATGGGAATATATGTATTAAGAAACACATACCATGACCTCTATAAGATTTTTAAGATGTGATCCTAGATAATAATCCACCCATCCTCAAGCATAATGGATTCTTTAGCAATTAAGGGAGATTCAATAACCATAAAATTACCTATATTTTGATACTATATAGATTTATGTGGAAGGATAGAAATGCATCAATAAGGATACCAAGATGGAACCATTTAACACATAAGGTACACCTATTACATGGGAAAGGGAGGAGGTACATGATGATAAGTTGGAGGAACTAGGCTATTATTACAATAGAGAGAGGAGGATCCTATAAATAAGAGGTCAATTTAGAAGATTAAAAGAACTCTAATAACAAAGGAAATAATTCTATAGAGGGAGTGAGTGGGATTTTTTGAAATATACAAGGAGAGAGGTGAAGGTCCCAACACCTACATAGATTCTTACACGAAATACACCAATCTAGGCACTTCCTAGAAGGATCAAGATCCATGTGAGTAGCCTCTTTTTATTTTTGTATCTTCTACATATGTATATTTATTCCTTTATTATGTGATTAAAATTATGTATGATATAACTTATTAATAAGTGACTACAAGTATAATTATTAAAATATTTCATATTTATTTTGATATCCTCTAATGGAGGAGGAAATTTTTACTTGTTTTGATAGATGTATGTTATTTTTGTGATATGTATAGATTGATTCATTTTTAACATGATAATTTTTTTTATTAGAGGGATAAACACTTTTGACCCAGAGCTATGAACCAATGAGGTCACAGTATGACTAAATTTGGACCTCACTAGACATCTAGATCCCCTTAAGCCATCCTATCACCCTAAATCGTAAATCAATTTCTTAAGGGGTCCCAATATGACATTTCTTAAGGGGATCAAAGAAGTTCTTAAAATTTGGTAAAGTTGCCAAAGGCAACCAAATTTAACAATAACAAGATCGTGCAATATTATAATATGAATGAGATTTCATGATCTAGGTTGGTCAGTTGAAACAAGAGTAGATCTCAATCAACTATTCCACAAGAAAATGTTCTTCACTAACTTGCAAGTTCATTATATTCCAAGGGGCACCAAAACTTCACCCTAAGTTCTATAAACTCTAAACCTTGAACTCTAAAATCTAAACCCTAAACACTAAACCATTCATTTTTTCCTACCTGACCTTAAAGTGAAATTTGGTTGCCTTAGGAAAATCCACCAAATTTCATTCCCTTATGCCATGTAATTTTGTCATAGGATCTTACTACATAGATCCCCTTAAGTTATCCTATTACCCTAAACCCTAAACTCTAAACTCTAAACCCTAAACCCTAAACCCATCATTTTTTCTTAGGCTCTTAATGAAATTTGGTTGCCTTAGGCATCTCCACCAAATTACATTCCATTATGCCATGTAATTTTGTCCTAGGATCTTACTAGATGTAGATCCCATTAAGCTATCCTATTACCCTAAACCCTAAACTCTAAAGTCTAAATCCTAAACCTTAAAGCCATCATTTTTTCTTTAAAGGCTCTTAATGAAATTTGGTTGCCTTGGGAAACTTCCCCAAATTTTATTCACTTGAGCCATGTCATTTTCTCCTTGGACCTCACTAGATGTAGATCCCCTTAAGCCATCCTGTCACCCTAAATCGTAATTCAATTTCTTAAGGGGTCCCAATATGACATTTCTTAAGGGGTCAAAGAAGTTCTTAAAATTTGGTATTCAAAGTTGCCCAAGGCAACCAAATTTATCAATAATAAGATCATGCAAGATTATAATATTAATAGTTAATTGTATTTTCATTCAAGTAACATGTGCCTTAGACATAAATGAGGCTTACATATTTTATCATTTGTATTCAATTATTTAAGGCCATTTATATTGAATGGTTTAAAGGTATTTCCTAAACATGTATCTTACATCTTGAAATTACAAATCTAATGTAGGTTTACTCATATCTTAAAGATCACATGGATCCATTCAATAATATTTGCAATCCACCTCCACGCCATCCATCTCCACCACCTTCACCTCCACCTCCACCCACTCCACCTCGTAACCCCCCACCTCCAACACTTGAAATCGATGAGCATGCTCATTTGCAAGCACAAATCAATGCAAATGTTAGAACCATCCAAGATCAAATCAACATTATTCAAAATGAAGAATGTGTCGCACCTCCTGTGAGGATGTTTGCATCTAGGATGCAAACCCTTGTTGATGTTTTCAGGCCTATGGATGGGTTCTTAGATGAGCATCGAAAATGGCTAGAGGAGAGGAGAACTTCTGATTCTGAAAAGGAAAACACAAAGAAATGAAGAGATGCAGTAGAGAGCCACAATAGTTTCTAAATTAAGAAAATGTTCTTAAATAGTTATGAATTTATGAATTTGGTGAACGATGGATATTTTGTGTGATGAATTTATAAATTTGGTTGGATGGATATTTTTCATGACATGAATTTATGATTTTGGTTCTAGATGGATATTTTTAGTGACATGGATTTTTGAATTTGGTGGAATTTATGCACTTATAATGAGCAATATATAATAGTATATATTTTATGACTATCTACTAGATCATGATTTCTCCTGCTGAAAAATTGTAATATCTATATGTGTGTGTGTGTTAGACATAAAATGTGCTTTTGTGAATGTTTCAAGTTTATTATTTAGTATGTACGTGCATGTATTAAAAAAATGCATATAGTTCTTAAATTTTGAAATTTGTATGTATGTACATAGTTTAGTTTAATGATTTGTACGCATGCAAATTATGCATCATATTTTTTATTTTAAATGTATGTACATGTTAAATTTTGAATTTTGTATGGACATGCTCAAGTTCAATCAATGTATATATATGTGCATTTCAATTAAATATATGATCTTAATATATATGTATGCCCATCCTATTTCAATTAAATATATGATCTTAATATATGTATGCACATCCTATTTTGTATGATTTAATGCAGGTGCACATTTATATCTCATATCATGGATGATTTTAACATTGATGATATCAACAATCCACCACCTCAGCCATAGCCATATCCACCTCCCCCTCACCCTCGCCCTCCCCCGGCCACCTCCCCCTCCACCTAATATGCCACATCCAACACCTATTGCATCTGACGAGGATCGCTTGTGAGCACGTATAAATGATCAAGTTGCATCCTTACAAAATCAAACCAATGCTATGTAGAGTGAAGCATTGATTCTACCACATGTGAGACATTTTGCATCTGCGATGCAAAACGTTGTTGATGCCATCAGGATGATTGATTCTGATCTTGATAGGAATCAATGAGAGAGAGAACAAATGAGTATTCTGATGGTCTCTCTTACAAACAAATATTAGACCTTAAAATAATGAAAGACCATCTAGCCCCCTACTTTCTTGACCCCATTACTCAACAACCCATTCCACCCAACAAATCTAGAATATCCATGAGGTGGTGCATACATCCACATATGAGTGCACATTTTTGGGATCGATGGTATATGGTTTTTGATAGTCCACCACATGCTAATTGGGGGTACCCATCGTATTTTTTAAGAAAACTGTATGTAGAGTTTGTTATGGGGAAAAAGCCCAATTATTTTAATTTTAGATCATTTTAGAGTGTTGGCGGCGGCATGCCACAACAAAGGTTAGGGACAAGGGTTGATCCCCAATGCCCCGTGCATGCGTAACCCCTTGATGTTGCTCCTGGTCCTCCCATTCTAACACCTGTACATCATCGAGCTCTGGTCTCAACATTAGGTTCCCTTAGTACACTTGCAGGAGACCTTGATCAGCATGCTTCTGCGATAGCGAGTGGGGAGCATAAAGACAATGATGATGGAGGAGTTTTTTATGGAGTTGGTTCGAGTACCGCTTCAGGAGTGTTGAGGCCCGTCCCCCATATATGTACTAGTTGTCATCAAGTATGCTATGGACCTGATCAGGCCACACCTAGTTCAGGTGGACGGGGAGATTCTAGTGGTTCATCTGGTCGCATCAGTTCATTTGTAGAGTTTCTTACAATAGACCATCACCCTGAGGACACTGCGACACAGGTATAAATATGCATCTATGTACATTCATTTTATAAGAATTTTGATGGATGTATATATCAAAGAAAAGTTTGCAATACATTTTAACAATCAAATTGTTTCGTGTACAAATGACACTAACGATGGGGAAATCATCTATTGCACGAGTACATACATCGACACCGGTCGTACTCAACAACCCTTATGGGGTATTTTGATTTCAATTTTTAAAATTATATATGAAATCATAAATTTAACTTGAGTTTTAAATTTATAATTGAATCACATATATGTTTGAAATATTTATGTTGGTTTAGGCGAGTCAATCGACATCCATGTCGATTCCTCCTGAGGGATTGTCAACCACTCCTCCACTATCGAGCGTCATAGATAAGGGGCAGGTACATTCATATTGTAAATTTGTTTAAAGTTTACATTAGTATAGTTACAATTTTATGAATTTTTAATTCACTAGATATATGAAATACATGCATGTACACTTGTAAATATTATAAGCGTTAAATTTCTATGTACATGTATGTCTAGGTTGATACCACAATGAGAATGGGCATGAGACAAACATTTGATGTTGCAGCTACTCGTGAGGCCACTGATTTCCAGGTTGTTTACAAAACTTTCTACACAAAATGTGCAAACTTGATATATATATATATATATATTAACCTAATTCAATTGTACATGCTTTAATTTTGATCTTGTAGGACTTTGTTAGTGCAACTTTCAGCCCTGACCCAAACATAGTTACACCACCAGGAGGACATGCAGAGCAGGCTCCAGATCAAATGGTAATTTAAATTTTTTATTATATTTAAAGTCAATTATAAATTACATATTCTGAATATAACTTAAATTTTAAATTTTAAATTGAATATATACATAATATGAGATTTGTTACATATTATTTTTCTTTTATAGCATGAGACACATCTTGTAGTTGAGCATGTACAGACAAGTCCTGGAGAAGAGCCTGGTGCACAACCTCAATAAGTACAATTAAAATATGATAAATTATAAATTAAATTGAATTAAAAAAAAAATTAATTGTAGAGTTGTACATCTAATTTCAACTTTCTTTGTCTTGTTTATGTAGATTGATTCAAAGAATTTAGAGGTTGCTTCAGGTGCACCGAGCATCAAGCAGATATGATTAATTTAATTTTATGATGGATTATAAATTAAATTGTAATTAAATCATTTTTCATTGTCTTACATCTGATTTCATCTTTCTCTTGTACAAAGTGTTTCAGGTCATCCATAGTCATGGTGTGAAGAGGTCTCTTGATTATAGAGACAGTACATGACCTAGAAACATGTGATTTTATGTGTTATATTTGTTTATTTCATGGACTATATTTCTGGTTTCTCATGTACTCTGTTGGACTTTATATTTCATGGCTCAAGTACTTAGTTGGACTTTAGTTCACGGGTTGTACTCTAGACTTTATTTCACGCTTAATATATTGGTTTCATGCACTTAATATGTTACATAAATTATGGACTTTATTATTGTTTGAAATTTTAATTTACACATGTACATTTATGCATTTTATGTTCATAGTCAAGACATTAATGTGAAATTTAGTGATCTCATACATGATATTAATATAGGACATTTTAATATTTATACTTTACAAATTTAGTGATCTCATACATGATATACATGATATGTACATTCAATAATTAGTGATAATTACTCAATGAACTTATTCAATTCACGTCAATCAATAATTAGTCAATAAATCATAATTTACAAACAAAAGTAATATGTTTATATACCAGAAATGATAAAATTTTAAGAAATAAACAATACCATAGAATATTAGAGAATAAAAGCATTAATAAATTCTATAAATAATAACATCTAACACTAATTTATAAGCTGTCAAAACAAATAATGACATCACATACTAATTTATAAGCTATCAAAACAAATAATGGCATCCAATACTAATTTATAAGCTTTCAAAACAAATAATGGCATCAAATACTAATCTATAAGTTGTCAGAACAAACAATGACATCAAATACTAATCTATAAGCTATCAAAACAAATAATAGCATCCAACACTGATTATAGGTTGTCTTAAGGAGTCGTAATACAATGTCTTAAGGGGATCAAAGAAGAGTATAATTGAGTATAAATATTAAGTGATATTAACAATTATTATAAGTTTTAGGGTGAGTCATCATAACACAACATCTTAAGGGGATGTCTGAAGGGGTCATAATACTTCTTAAGGGGATGTCTTAAGGAGTCTTAAGGGGATGTCTAAAGGGGTCATAATAGAATGTCTTAAGGGGTCTTAAGTGTTGGTTCTCAGTTGTGTTCTGATTGGTTTGTCCTTGTGACAAAATTCACCTTTGGGTATCTATCGGGATGACATTACACATGGAATTTCATAGGAAGCTTTCGACAGGACTTCTCCTTTGTTTCAGCGACAGAGGGTGATCCCTATCGACAGGAGTTATATCGTCAGTATAGGGTCACAGCGAGATTGTTATGTCTCACCAACCAGAGGATGAATGGGAACACATCGGCAAGAGTTGCGGCATCGATATAATGTCATAGCGAACCCGTCAGGTCTTGCCGACTAAGTCTTATGAGGGGATTTTGGCGAGAGGTTGGTATTGTCTCAGTGACTCAGACTGGATAAAAAATTTTGGTATGACATAGTGTGCTCTCTGAGAGGTCTCCCCGACATTGATATGTCTCGGCGATGCATAAAACAAAAGGAACATTTTGGCATGACTCATGTGCAACGAAGAAAGGTCTTGGCGAGTTTGAATTCTTATGTTTCACCGAAATACCTTATCCATTATGAGTCGCTGTGACAAAAACACACTCTCGCTGAGATGTATCCTTCATCCACCTTCGCTAAGACAATGCATAGTCGAGGAGACACTATATAGATTGCTCTATGTTTCACCGATACTCCCATCCATCTCATGTATCGCTGTGACTAGACAATAATGTTGATCATCATTTGCATAGTCTTATGAGTTGCACCTGCACTGTCATCATGCTTTGATTGTTAATCAATGCCAGCCATAACTATTTTGGCAAATGCAAGATATCTCACTCAAATCATATTTTCATAAGTTGTCTAATAGATTGAGTTAATGTTGTCATATCTTTGTGCTTTCAAAAGTGATTACTCTACTCTTTTGTTGAAAGAAAAGGAGATCAGAATTAAAAATCTTGCTCAAAGTTGAAAAATTTTAGACACTGATTCACCCCCCCTCTCAGAGTTTGTCCATAACTCCAACAATTGGTATCAGAGCGTAGGGTCCTCTGATAGGTCTAAACCACCTAGGATTGTTCCTGGTTTCTTGGAGTACTTTGGCTAGTATAAGGAATAATGAGGAAGAACTCATAAACAATAGCTCTAAAATGGTAGAGTATCCTAGATCTGGAACTTCTCAATTCGAAGGTAAAAACTTTATTATATGGAAACATAGGATGGAAACATACTTTCTTTCTTTACGGTCTGAAGTGTGGGCAGCAGTTGAAAAGGGTTGTACTACATCTGCAACATCTTCTTCCACTCTTGAGGAGAAGAATGCACTTGAATTAAATACCAGAGCTATAAATGCTATTTTTAATAACTTTCCGAATAAAGTTATTACAAAAGTCATTCATTACAGCAGTGCTAAGGAAGTTTGGGACAAGTTGAATGAAATGAATCAGAATAGTGAGTTACAAGAGGAGATATCTTTGGATACTGAAATAAGTAGTGAAACATCTGAGAGTGAAGAAGGTGTAAACCTTCATAGTTTTGAAAAGAAGTACAAGGAGATCATTAATGAATATTTAAATGATCAAGAAACTTTTGTAAAAGTAGTTCAATCTTTGGATGAAGTTAACTCTAAACAGGAATATGATGAACCAGAAAGTGAGGTTGATTTGGAAGGTGAACTCCTATGTGCCTTAGATACTACTAAGCAACTTAGAAAAGAAAACCAATTTTTAACAAGACAACTTCAGCAAGAAGAGAATTTGGAAGTCAAGTTAAAAGACAAGGATGAATTGTGTAATAAACTAGAAAATGAGATCGTTTCTTTAAAGAAATGTTTAGATAATGATTCCTTGTTAAAAGAACTAACTCTTATGGACGATATGATTATAAGTCAGAAAATTGAAATTGAAGCATATAAGAGGATAGCAGACATTGTGAGTTCTGATTTGGAGATTAAAAAGATTGTTTGTCTAAAACTTGAAGAAGAGGTAGTTGCTTTAAGAAAAGAGCTTGAAATTGTCAAGGCTCAATCTAGTAAAATTCATAAATTTGATCATAGTACTAATATATTGAATGATATGTTGGGCAAGAAAAAGCATTCTAAAGATCCTACAGGAGTGGGATATGAGGTTGGACAAAGCTCTGTAGACAAATCTAAACATGAAACAATGTTTACTACTTCAGATGGAAAGATGTTTATAGCCAAGAAAACACCAAGAATGAAGGTTGATCTTGGCTACAGTATTGCTGCATCAAAGGATAACATTAACACTAGAAGACAATCTAAAGGTATTCATAGAGAAAGGAAAAATGTCTTCAGATCTTCACATCCTTGGCATGATCATTCATTCAGGTATAATCATTATTTCCAAGGATATTGTTATGTTTGTAATGACTATGGTCATAAGGCAATTGACTGCATAAGGTGGTCAAATAAAAATCATTCTAATGTCCCTAGAAATGAGGATGTGATGTGTTACAACTGTAACAATTTTGGTCACTTGAGAAGAGACTGTAGAATAAATACAAGTGATAATAACGTAGGGAACAATGCTGGAAATATCTGTAGGAAGTCTTCTATTTCTCAGAACAATCACAAAGTCATTTGTTTCAGATGTAATAACATTGGGCATAAAGTACAGCAATGCAAATTCAATAGAAAGATAGGTACTTTAAGCAAACAAGTGAAAAAGTCTTCATTCGAGTGGAAAAGAAAGAGCAATCAAGATGACAAGAAGAGCAATAAAGATGCTTCTAAGAAAACTCCTTGTGCACTCCTTGCACAAGTGTTGCCTTCCAGGTCTTGAGAAGAAGCAAAGAATCAAGGGGAGTCTATTATGGTAATATATTTTACCCCTATGGAGTCTAGAATGAGGTATTGTGAATGCTATCAACAGTTTAGTGTGAGCGGATGGGTGACTAATTCTGAGTATGTGTTTTCAGCAGTCTGATAGAAGTATTTGCTGAAATATATTTTATATATCGTGACCCTGCAAATGGAAGAATTTCTAATGTTTCAAAAAGGTCTTCTTGGTCTCTGTGTTTTGACTACATAAGGAGGGTTAGTGCTGAGTCTATATGTTGCATGTTTTACAAATGATGTATACTCTACCTATGTTTTTGTTGAATGAAAAGAGATTGTGTGTTCTCTTTGTGCATGGTATGAAGAGAGGAAGTATGTAAAGACTATACATAGGTTGAGGGATTGTTTCTATTATTCAAGTTGATGTTGTGCTGGTGGAGTTACCTGAGTTATAATGTACTAATCATTGCACCTGATTTGTCTTGAAGTTTTGTCTTTTGCAGTACTAAACTTTTTATGTTTGAGTTCCTTAAGGAAGATCAAACATGTTGAAGCTATGGTGATTTCTTAAGAGAAGGGATGGTTGTGCAAATATGATGCTAATATATGAAAAGAAAAGAGTAGTGATGCTGAGTCTGGTATATGATGAACAAGTCGTGAGTTGGTGAGATGTTGAAAATTGAAGTTTCATTCTTTGAAAATCTGATCAATTGCATCACGAGTCTGTAGTTAAAAGACATAATGAATAATGTTTGCACAAAATAGGTGGACAGCTAGTCCATTCAATGACAATGATTATTTTCTGAATCTGACAATGCTATAAATCTTTTTTTTCTTTGGAGAACAGTGATTGAAAAACATGTTTGATGTTATGAGTGATTTTTGTGATGATATTATTCGGTGTTGTGTGTGAACTGAGGATGGGTGTACAAGAACATATTGACGATGAATTATGCAGTATACATGCTTTCAAGTTATATTTTGTGTATGAAAAGAGTAAAATGATGTGTGTCGTTTGAAGAAGAATAACCAGCATCATTGGTCTTTGCTGTGTATTGTCATGGATAGTGACTGAGGTTACTTGTGCTTAGAAGAGGTTGCTTGTTTGTGCTCAAATTCTAGTTTTACTAGAGTGAAGTTAATGAAATTGAATGTGGAGTAGGTGATCTTGAATGTGCCTTGAGCGAACATGACAAAGAAGGTGGTATGTTCAAGTAACAGGTCTTCAATCTTTAGGTATCAATTTGGTTTGTTACATTATAATTTTTTGGCACCTTTGCTTTGGCGTTGATGATATGGACCGAGATTCTTAAAAAGGACATATTGTTATTTTTGTTATGATATCAACATGTTACAATCTTACTACTCTCCTGCAAATATGTTTGTTGCACTATTGCTCTATTTACAACCGGTTCTTATGGTATTTGGTTGGCATCTCAGTTTTCCTGGCATTGCACATTCTTCTCTTCTATCCTTTGTCATTGTGGCAAAAAGGGGGAGAGTCATTTTTTTTTCCATCAAGGACAAAGGGGGAGTTTGTTGGTTCTTAGTTGTGTTCTGATTGGTTTGTCCTTGATGAAAAAATTCACCTTTGGGTATCTATCGGCATGACATTATACATGGAGTTTCACATGTAGCTTTTGGCAGGACTTCTCCTTTGTTTCGGCGACAGAGGGTGATACCTATCGGCAGGAGTTATATCGTCAGTATAGGGTCACAGCGAGATTGTTGTCTCACTAACCAGAGGATGAATGGGAACACATCGGCAAGAGTTGTGGCATCGATATAATGTCATAGCGAACCTGTCAGGTCTTGCCGACTAAGTCTTATGAGGGGCTTTCGGTGAGAGGTTGGTATTGTCTTAGCGACTCAGAGTGGATAAAGATTTTTGGTATGACATAGTGTGCTCTCCGAGAGGTCTCCCCGACATTGATATGTCTCGGTGATGCATAAAACAAAAGGAACATTTCGGTATGACTCATGTGCAATGAAGAAAGGTCTTGGCGAGTTTGAATTCTTATACCGACCGTCAACATAAAGGTATACGCCTCGGTAAGAGTTAGGGTTTTCAGTGTGAGCTCTCGGCGAGTGACCTCCGGTCTCGCCGATGGAACACAAAAGGACTTTGTCGGCATAGGATCTGACTTGTCTCAGTGACACACAAGATGGTGGGTGACTTTCGGTATAACAAAGTATTATCTATATGAGGTCTCCCCAAGAGCGATATGTTATGGCGACAAGTTTGATCACAGGGGCTCTCAGCAAAACAAAAACTTGTCTACAAGATGTCTCACTGATTTTGTCTAGTCACAATGATACACGAGATGGATGGGAGTATCGGTGAAACATAGAGAAATCTATATAGTGTCTCCCCGACTATGCATTGTCTTAGCGAAGGCGAATGAAGGATACATCTTGACGAGAGTGTGTTTTTGTCACAGTGACTCATAATGGATAAGGTCTTTCAGTGAAACATAATGAAATCTACAAAACATCTCCCTGATAACAATTTGTCACGGTGACTCTCATGAGAATGAAGGTTACATTTCAGTGAGAGAACTATTTTGTCTCATCGACCAGAAGAACATTACATGGCTCTCAGCATAACATAGGATATTTGTTATGACTTCTCCCCTACTCTGATGGGTCATGGCGAAAGCGATAACTAAGGGGAATGACTGGCGATTTAATTGCCTTCGACAGGACTATCTAGATGTCTTGGCAAACGATTAACAAACTCTGTCACTGTGGCCAACATGGAAATTTCTAAATATAGTTGCAGGCCGACATCATTGGTTGGCATCGAATCTCAGATCGGTTACATGGCAAAATATTATATGAGAATTGGGAAGCAGTCGTGGTTTTGATGAAAATCTATTAGTTACAATTTGAAATCTCTTGATTCAGCGCAGAAATTAAAGCTTTCTAGACAGGAATTACTCTTGATTTTTACCATCATCTACAGATTATCATTATTTAGCTTCATATTCTAAAATTAGCAAGAGTGTTTAAGATTCTTGTGAAAGATCTGCCAGTTTCATTACTGACACATTACATTCATTAGAAATTGATGGACTCTGCATATGGGTATTCTGAAAATAGTTTCAAATGAGTATTTTGTTTTAATGAAGCATCTAGTTTTTGTGAAAGGCATTTGCAGTTTCAAAAAGGAACTTTGATTGACAGTTTATTAACAGCCTACTGGACAAGCGTTACTACTACAGACATTTATTTTACTGGCATCCTTTTTCCTGAAAATGGAAAGGAGGTTTCAACTCTCCTTTGACCTCAAATCTCTTTGAAGACTACACATTGGAAAAGATGTATAAAATGCAGTGTTGTGAATACTGAAATAGCTGCTTGTTGTAATTCTGAGACAGTTATTTTGGCTGTATCAAGAGATGTATTGAAAAACTCTATAATACAAAATTTGGAAAACATGACGCAAAACAAAGTTGTAATTCTTTTCTATTTAATATTTTAAGGATTCAAAGAGTTGTATTCTTAGGGTATTAGGTAGATAAGAGTGTTGAGTTTCTTGAGCTTACTTGAAAACAGAGAGATCCTCTAATATTATTATTGTTCTAAAAATAATTTGAGGGGTTGGTGCTCCTTGAAATTGGTGTTTCAAAATGAGGGGTTGGTGCTCCTTGAGTTGGTGCTCAAAAATTAGCCTATAAGGCATTGTTAATAGTGGTTTTTGAAGATTAAGCCAGTAAGGCAGTTTAGGAGTGGTTTTTCTACCCCAGGAGGGTTTTCCACTCGGCAAATCCTTTGTCTTATGGTCTCTTTGTTTGATGTCATATTTTTTCTTGATTGTGATAATTTTTATCAGTCTAAACATTGTTGAATGATAGTTCCTTCATATCTGCAAATATTTAGTTCAAATATCTTGCACAAGTCATTGTTGAAGAGTCTAATTCAAAAGGAAGCTTAAAAGTTCTCATTTGTTTCATTGCTCAAGAATAGTTATAAAGTGCTAAAGGTGTTTGTTGTCTCAATACCTTTCTTGTCTTTAAAGCTGCATTCAAATAAATTGTTTAGGGAGTCAATAATGTTGATCATCATTTGCACAGTCTTATGAGTTGCACCTGCACTGTCATCATGCTTTGATTGTTAATCAATGTCAGCCATAACTATTTTGGAAAATGCAAGATATCTCACTCAAATCATATTTTCATAAGTTGTATAATAGATTGAGTTAACGTTGTCATATCTTTGTGCTTTCAAAAGTGATTACTCTACTCTATTGTTGAAAGAAAAGGAGATTAGAATTAAAAATATTGGTCGAAGTTGAAAAAGTTTAGACACTGATTCACCCCCCCCCCTCTCAGTGTCTGTCCATAACTCCAACATTAAGGGGATGTCTTAAGGGGTCATAATAGAATGTTTTAAGGGGTCATAACAAAATTTCTTAAGGGGGTGTCTTAAGGGGTCATAATACAACGTCTAAAGGGGATGTCTTAAGGGGTCTTAAGGGGATGTCTTAAGGGATCATAATAGAATTTCTTAAGGGGATGTATTAAGGGGTCATAATAAATCTTAAGGGGATGTCTAAAGGGGTCATAATACAATGTCTAAAGGGGATGTCTTAAGGGGTATTAAGGGGATGTCTTAAGGGGTCATAATATAATTTCTTAAGGGGATGTATTAAGGGTTCATAATACAACGTCTTAAGGATATAATTGATTTAACAATAATGTATGCATGATATTTAGTGATTATACAATTAGACATAAAGTTTCAAAGTAGGAAAACATGTACATTTAACAAACAAAATATGTAGAATATTGATTTGATACATAGAAGTACATAGAGTATGTTTAATTTTGTAAGTATGTATGTCCATATATGTCATCTCAAAACAATGTTTACAAAATTTGGATATGCCATCTCAAGAACATCTCAAACTCGTGCCTAGAATGTAGTAGGTCTTCACACCACCTGATATAAAAAAGGTACAAGCAATATCAATGAAATCATCAAAACATACATATTTTAATTTATATAAAACTATCTATATGTACACAACTCAAGTACCTGCATTTAAAAGTATTCCACACATGTTTGTAGGTTGAATCCAGGCATCCTCTCCTTTTGGTTTCAAAGTATGAGATCAATGCAATGATGGCTTAAGGATACAAAAATGACAATAAATCAATTTTAACTATTAATGTACAAGAAATATCAATATGTAATCAAAACATGTATTTAAATATAATTTAACTAATAATTACCTGTTTTTACCAAGTATTCCATGTTGTCTATGAATCTGCATGGACTACATCCTTTTTGTGATTATGTCTTTAGCATGTATAAAAGGAAAATTTAAAACAATTTCAACTAATAACACACTTTACCAATATTGAAACATGTATTTAATGTATTTAAAAGGACAAAATAAAACTAAAACTATATTTACCTATATTTACTTATTCCATTGTACCATATACATCCTCTCTTTTTTGCAATGCATCTATGATTTCCTCATGCTCTTCCATAGAAATTGACCATAGCACTTTTTTTGATGGTCTTCCACGATACCACTCTAGTTTTATATTTGTTGCCACCACCAAATATGAATAATGTATAATCTTTTTATGTGTTTCATAGTCTTTAAATGCAGGTAGACCATTCTTTCTTCTTAGGTATTTTCGTAGCCAAGTGCCAAGAACCACCACCGATCCTATTGGAAAACATGAAAACCATCATCAAATAAGTTCTCAAAATTTTCTTAAGGGGATCAAAGACTTGTTCTAAAAAATTGCTTAAGGGGATCAAAAACTTGTTATCAAAATTAGCTTAAGGGGGTGTCTTAAGGGGATCACCGTACTTGTTGGATAATGAAATCCATCATCATCTTCTTGAGGTGCTATTAACTTATGTTTAGTTTCCACACAACGAGCCAACCAATATTTTGTTTGCTCTTCATTCCCCTCAGGTGCAATAACAGTATACACATGTCCTACCAACAAAATTTGATTTAATAACTTGCGCATATCCATATAAATAATTTAGTATTACAAAATAACTTAATAAAGTGAAATAAAATGAATTAAAATTACCTTCTTGTACAAGGTCTGAAACATGGTCATAATCTTCAAATGTAAACACTTGATCATTTTCTTCAATAGTTCTTTCATATTGATCATGTGCTTCTGTAGGTTTCAACGATCTTTTCTCCCACTGTTCAACCCCTTTTGTATTTTCACATGCTTCCCAATCTCTTGAGATACAAAACTGGCAAAAACATGCAATTTCCCTTGTCCAAATAGTCCATGTGCTTGTTGTCACACTCCTAAATGAATGCCATTTAGTAGATCCATTGATTGTCTCACAATCAACTCTAGGTACAATGTTCTCTTCTTCCACCAACTAAAAGAATCGATGAACTGTAGAGTAATCACTCAAACTAGGTGAAAATAATCTTCTATTACACCAATCCACAATCTCACGTGCATCGTTAAATTTTACTGAATCCTCGAATTTTAAGTGTTCTCTAGCAAGAATTCTTTTGACACACACACCAACTCCATCATGTTCTCCTTTACCATGCCCAGCCTAAAAAACACTCCATATATGTTGGACATTAAGTTCCTTGTGAACCCTACTTAACCAATAGAACATTCGAGCATTCTTGAACTACCTCGGACAATTATCTGACCATATGAGGTGTTCTTTCATCTGGATTCCTCTTTCTCTTAAATTTCTATAAAATATATTGAAACAATATTGAATAAACTCTGACGAGTGTAACCGATTGTCACTCAAATAAAAATGATACTCCCTCAAAAAATTTCTAACGTCTTCAATGCTATAATTTGCATGTCTATAAACAATATGGACAAACATAGCTACTTGCACTGAATTATAATATTGAGATTGAATTTCCTCTTGCGGAGCAAGAGTATAATTCTCCGCAAAATCAACCACTGAAAGTATAGTACCAATTGGAAATGTGTTTGTACATGCGCGAAATTGGCCATCAAGCCATCAAGCATGTTTAGAGTGCATGACATATTTTGGTACAATTTTATTCTTAAATTCACTCATGAATGCATGCAAACTAACTTTTTCTGTAACTAAATCAAAATGCTTTCCTATTTTTCCATCTTTTAAAGAATTGTGAACATTCTTAAATATTTTAACATCTACTAATTGTTGTCTAAAATCATGATCAACACTTTCATGCAAACAAATTCTTAAAAATGAAATATTTCCACAGTTAATGAATTGACCAGAAATACAAGAGCTTAAATAAAATAATTTATCATTAGATTTTTCACAAAAAAAACCTGAAGTAAACTCTCATATTGCTTCAGGTGGCATATCAATACCACACTCCTATATAATCATGTTAGTATGCAAGGTACAACGTATATATCGAAAAGCATCATAAAAATAACAAAATTGAACATGTATTTTACAGCAACAAGATATTTGTTGCTTATTAATTTTTACATACCAAGGTTTACATTTTTCAAAAGACCTTTGACTTATTTTAATATTACCAGGTAACACTAAATCGCTGCAAAATTTTCTATAAAATTCAATTTGTGTTGTATCTAATAGGTGTTTTGGGTGAGGATCGTGAAATTTGGACCCCACCCTTAATTTTAAAACATCTCTAGCATTAGATGAAACCCTAGTATTATCATTCCAATATTTTTCAATCAAAGATTTAATTTCAACAATCAATTTCATATCAGACCTCGGTAGTCGTCCACTGAAACTCCAACATTGATTGATATGATCATTTCCTATACTTTCACTTCTTTTTTCCGCTCTTAGCAATGTTTTAGGATGTATTTTTAAAACTTCACTAATATTGCTTGCCATTATTTTATTCAAAGTTGCTTTATTAACTATAGCAGTTGTTATAGCTCTTCTTGTTGCGTTTTTATCTTTAGATCGACTATTTTTCCCAATAGATTGAATGGCACTAGCAACAGTAGACATAACATGTTTTAATGATTGATCTTTTCTTTTTGGTTTAACATAAAAGCCTAACCTTTTCATTATTTTCCTCATTTTTTGCATTATCATCAATTGCATCATTAGTTGACATTGAAATGCAAATTTTTTACGATAAAAGAATTTGGTGTATAGTCTATTTACATGTGTTCTTATTTTCCTCCAAGAAATTTGACCAAGAAGATTATTGAAAACAACACTTCCAATTTAAAAAAATATATTTTCATTAAATTCAACATCACATTCTAGATTTTCATCTTCATCTTCATTTTCATTGACATTTTCATCTTCATTTTCATCAACAAAATGGTTTTCATTTTCATTTTCATCAAAAATATAGGTTTTGTTTTTTTTTCGAGAAAATGATCATTCTTATTTTCATTTGCAACAAAATATTTTTATTTTTTCATTTTCAACAAATTCTATAAAAGTTTCATCTCTTTGAATATCATCAATGTCAACATCATTAAGTCCAGCATCTTGTAAAACTTCTACATACAAATTTACCATTTCACCTAACATGTGGATTTGAAGACGTACTTGGATTTGTGCATATTGAAACATTCTCCATAGCATTCAAAGAGGGATTTGAAGACATAGTAGGACTTGTTTGTATAATCATATTCTTCTCCAAATTGACTCCTTGTAAATTAGCTTCATCTACAACCATGGTATCCTCAATGTTTTCATCTTCAATAGTTGTGGAATTGAATGCTCCACCATCATTCATTGATTTCATTCTCATTATTCTTTGTCTTTGTCTTTTTCTCTCCTTCTCTCTCTTTGCTTCAAATTCTTGAGGATTCAATGTCCTCCTTCTCTTATTACGAGCTTTATCTCCCATGATTATAAAATTCTCAAGCACAAATGAATTTCAATAGTGAAATTCTTTAAAATATTCAATCCAAATTGGAAAATGAAGACCTATTAGGAGAAAATTCTTCCTCTTGTGTTCCTCAAAACAAGTAGAAAACTAGCACAATTCCACTTTAAAAATTGTTTTCTTCATGCCTCCTTTGAAAAATTCAATCCATATTGCAAGTTGAAGACCTTTTGTTCCTCCAAACAAGTACAAAACTAACACAATTCCACTTCAAAAACGGTGTAGATGATGCTTTCTTTGAAAAAATCAATCAAAAATCAAGTTCACCACTTGTAAATACAATAGCTCATGAAAAATAGTTCAATTTTACTGCTCTCGGCCGTACATGTGAAGTTGAAGACTTCGCAGTATTTTTTGGCAGTAAATTTAAATAAAAGAAACAGGATCCCGTTTATAAAAGTCAGGATCCCGTTCTATAATCGAGATCTCGTTCCCCAATATTTAATGTGGGGACCTTTGGAAGGAAAACGGGATCTCGTTTACAAAACGAGATCCTGTTTCCCTTCCAACAATCCACATATTATAAATTAGGGAATGAGATCCCGATTATAAAACGGGATCTCGCTTTTAATAAACGGGATCCCGTTTTTTAAAATTTGAATTTCTATTAGCTTTGTGGTCGGGTTTTTGCCTAGGATTTTGGTTCGGGAAAAACATTAGGAATCCGAACCTAGGCCTTCAACCTAGTTTGACCTGCAAGTTGAAGGTCCTAACAATGTCAGAGAAAAATACTGAAATTGGACATATGGCTGACGACTTTTTTTGCAAAATTTTTTGACAATTAAAACCCATTTTAGATGAGACAATGCAAATTCTAAATATGTAATTTTTTTACAATTGGATTATTTTTTTTATTTTTCAATTAATTTCTAATAAAATTGGTTCATAAACTTTAAATATCAGGGTTTTTTACTATTTTGATAACTTTTAATCAACATAACATTTTGACAAGGGGATTGGACAATTCTTTTCAATTTAAAAAAAAATTCAAAAAATGATAAGTTTAGTTCATCTTATGCATGTCATACATGACGATTTTTCAAAACGACAAATCTGCCTAATAAAAATTTAACCAAAAAAAAAAATCAATAAAAAATTATAAAAAAATATCAAGAACAAGCTTTAGTGAGTCAGAAATATTTTCCCAAAAGGATTTAGAAAAATACGATAATTTATGTCAAAATATGGATGTCGTACATGTGCATGGTATGCTAAAAAAAAAGTGACTTTTAAATAATGGTTTTTAGAAACGCCTATTGAAACTCAATTTGTACAATCTGGGTATTGAAATAAATTACATATTTGGAAACTAGACTCCGAGCACTACATTTTATGATTAGTGACTTTTTTAAAGATTCTATCTCTAAGTACTTCAAATTTTAAGGTCAAATGTGTTAAATTATGAAAATCAAGAAAAACACCCACTTTTTGGCCAAAAAGTGGACTCAACTTCTTGCACACACCTGAAATCTATTTACGTTTGCAGAAGAGGATCTAATTACGTTTGTAGAAAATAAATATTAACCTAGAAAGAAATAGTACTAAATTCCATGAACAAATTCCAAACAATCTTCAGTTTCATCTCTCCATAAGTCATCATTGTCTCTTCCATTAAAACTACATTCATTTGAAAATAACCAATGAGTCTAATTTCTATGAACAGTAATTAAATCTACAACAAATGAGTGAATACAAATCTATAGTAAAGCATAATGAATCATTTTAAGAACACAATGAATTTAATCTAAGAATATAATCAATCGCATTCACTAACAATGATTAAACATAGATCAATATTCCTACTTTCCAATTGAGATGAATAGTGCAAAAATCAACTAAATCAAATAATATAACACAAGGTCACCCCCTTCGGTTGCGCGGTCCTTGTTCTTCCTCTGGTGGGACCTAAACACTAAGATTCAAATCAACTCCTTATTTGCATTCCAATTGGCCAAAATAGACGAGTAGTACAAAAGTGTAGATTACCAACATTACAATGTTAAAGCGAAATATTAACTAACTCCCAAACTAAAACTAAGGATGGATATTTATAAGAATATCCACTTATTTGAATACAAAAACTGGCGCAGCCCACCAAGATGCAAAGTGGCAAAAACTAAACTTAAATAGAACCAAAAGTGCCATAAAGAAATCCGCCACATGATAATAGTTGAACATGAAGTTCTCAAACTAACTGAAGAAGTCAATTCAGAAGAATTCATCAGGAGCTGGCTAGAGCAATCAAGAGCAAGACATATTTCAAGTTTGTTAAACAGGGAGTTTAACTTGTCCACCTCATGAAGTCAACATTTAATCAACCGAACATAATCCTCAAAGATAGTGCTATTATGACAACAAAAGATCTCAAATTGCCTAATCACTTAATCATTAATCATCATTAAAAATAAAGACATTTAATGCAAAATATCATTTCTCATATATACTCCAATTAGTTAAATATAAGGAAAAATGAAGCAAACATTCAAGCATATAGTCTATCGCCAGCATAGTTAATTAGTATATAATAAAGTCTTTGAAAACGTAAAAAGGATTAATTAAAGTGTCATTTCATGCACTCATCATTTCTCCCCCTCCTGCTGTCAACCATGTCCTCATGGTTGAGGATCTGGAAAATCCCTATTTCTACCTACCAACCAGATAACCAGATCACCACATGAAGTCACATATTGCAGGAATGTTCTTTGATGAGCATATCCATTTTTTTCTTCAATTCTCCTCCACCAATCTCTCAAAATTTCTCCAATAAACTACGGTGGATCATTCAATGTAGGTGCAGGTGTTATAAGCAATGGTGGTCTGAACCTCATTCCAACCCAATTGGTATTCTACTCCTCAATGACCTGTATCAAAGATCGCACTCTTGTGAGACTCCAAGTGATGTTTCTTGGAGAGATTGGTTCTCTCCTTAGTGATACTGGAATGTTGCTTTACCTTTCTCTTACTATAGTCAAGGCTCTCTGTGGGAGATGTTCTTGAACATTTCTAAAAACTTGAATTCTTTTAGTCAAATTTCTCCTATAGATCGGTGACACATTATCTCTAAGTGCAAAGTATCTAAATGCAGCTCTGAAAGCCATAGACCAAGGAGTTTCATTCCTCATTGTAATGCCCAATTTCATTTGTGCTTCCTTGTACTGGTTTGTCTTGTTCTCCCACTCAACTCAGTTCTGTAATAAAGACACAAAATATCTAATTTGCAACTCCCCAATGTAAACATTCAGAAAAGACTATGGAAAATTACCAAGAAGAAAGCCATGCTGAAAGTATTCACACATTTGGTTTTGAATGGTAGGATGGCAGTTGTAGAAATCTTCAAGAAATTCTCGGTCATCATCATAATCTATTTTTCTTTTTAAAACCAACTGGTTAATTATCCATTGTAAAAACCTTTCCCTCAAAAATAATGCATATAACTCTGAAGGTTTCCTCATTGACAACATTGTTGAGGACATCTCTACCACTTGTTGTAATCTTTCATTTGCTTCATCTCTCTCCTTCTCTAGCTATTGATTTTGGTTTTTCAACTGATTATTATCATGCTTAAGCTTTAATGTTGTAAGGGAGAGGTATCTCCTTGGAGTAGATGAGGTAGAAGCCTCATGATAATGCAATCTACTTGACTATTGTTTTATTCCTCTTTTTGTTGCAACTCTGCCTTCAGTCTCCCTATTTCCACAACACCGAGCCTTGTTGTCTCTTTTTCTCAAGCTAATGCTTGTGCATTAGCCTACTGTAAGGCATTTTCTATTTGATTCAACTATGTTTCCAAAAAGAATTCTTTTTCTATCATTTTTTTTCTATTTTCTTAGTCTTGGATACAGATTGTTGCAATTCTTCTTCCTTTGTTTTTAACTTCTCTTCCAGAAATTGTATTGTATTCTTTTCTTCTTCTAATTCTGCTTCCATTCTAGATACTGCTATGGCCTTATCCATATCTTCTTCTTCTTCTTCTTCCATCTCCTCTTCTTCTTGCATTTGAGGGGATTTTTCTTGTTTGGTTATTGGTTCTTTCCCTTTCCTTCTTTTAAAAACCAAAATAGGTGGGGAAGAAGATTCATCAGACCCTCCAATAGGGTTATCTTCTTTTGACATATCGGGAGATTGTTTTTCAAATGGAGGGCCATGAGATACTAAAATAGGGGTTCTCTGTGGAGATGGAATTGGGGCTTCAGGAGGACTTTCTATTTGTTCAGGAGAATGAACAAGCTCTTGGATTTCTTCACGGTTTTTTAAGGTGTCTTGAGGGGCATCAGGGGCTTCAACCTGTAAAAAATGAGAAGTTGGAACATTGGCATAAAAAACACTAGGGTTTTCTTGTTGTGACACACGCCTTTTCCTTTTAATTGTTTTACGGGCTTCCCTTTCAGTCTCCTATAGCTTTCTCTTTTCCTTTTTGTGAAGCTTCTCCTTTCTCAATTTTCATTTTTTCCACTGTGGGTCCCTTTTTGGATTTCTTTTCACTTTTGACTATGGGGGTTGATAGAAATTCTAACCAACCCTCTCTACCAGACTCTTCATGAAATGGTACTTGATAATTAAATGAATCAAACTATGGTATCTAATGGATGACACACCTCTAGATTTTACCCTAGATACCATAGAAGATATTTGCGTGAATAGAAAGGAAGGAAGGTTAATTCTTGCAGAAGGTTTGGTGTTTCCATACCTCAAATGCATGAGCATTCGCATTCCTAGCCCTAAAATTGTGTCGTATTGCTCCTCGCAGGTGAAAAATTTCATCAACCATGTTACAACTGTCTTCCATGGCTCTTCCAGACTGTTGTGAGCAACTCCCTTTTGGCTACCCTTATGCCATAGAAATTATGGCCGCCTTCTAGGTTCTTCATGAAATGTAGACACCAATTCCTCAAAACCTACATGCCCTTTGTTTACTAGCTCACCTTCAACTGGAATACTAGAGAGTTCACTTATAACAAGGCTAACCTCTATTATTTCCCCTCTTATTCTGGTAACATTCACATGAAATCTCATAAAAAATTCTTCAACCAAATCAAGTTCGAAACCTTCATACATTTGTATAAACTCGAGCCACCCTGCCTCTCTCAATAATCTCTTTGTTTCAGGATCTAAAATGAACTTCTCTAGCTCTGAATTTATTTTCTGGCCCATTTTTCCTTACTTCTGCAATTTTAATAGAGAAAATGGTGGATGCAACTTTTGAGTGAAATGCAAAATGAATATTTCTTTCCACAGATGCAACACTTTTCAAAAAAAATGCATGTCATGTCAAGATGTTGGGCATTTACTTCACCTCACTCCTTGTGAACGTTCCACACATATCAACCAGTACTTTGAATTATGATTCAGATGGTTGGCGGTGATGCTGACATAAGAAGACTTATTTTGAACTGATATGAAATCTCCCTTATTACTTATATTTATTGCAGCAATCACTTCAATGTCAAATCCTTATGTCTCTGCCAGATTTTGAAATGATTAAGACTTATTTATTATAAAATTAATAACTATGGGTGGAGATGTCTATGCTCAAAATATTTATTTAATCTCACATCATATTAACTAAGTCAGAAAGTAATATTTCAAAAATAATATCTACAATAAATGTGCACCTTTTTATTAAATGCAGGAGTCAATCAGAGCATGTGAATTAAATCAACTAGCAAAAATTCCAACGAGTTAATCAAAAAGATATCAGAATTAACAAGAACATCTATTATAGAGAACCTTGGGAATGTTAGAAATCATCAGGAGTCATTAGGAGACCGCCATTTATGGTTTTCAACCATCCTTATATATATATATATATATATTATTTTTCATTTTTTCTAAGAGATAAACTGCCATTTCTGGTTTTCAATCTATCTCCTTTATTCATAAGGTAATCTACCATTTCTGGTTTTCAATTTATCTCCTATATTCATACCTTTTCAAAAGATTATCTAGGAGCACATTCTCCTATGGAAGGAATATCTTCCATCAGAAAATGTTCAACTCTATTCTGCAATTCTGATACAAATTCTTTTTTTGACGTAGGTTTGTGATACATCTTCAAACAATGATCATTAACCAACATGATTCTTCTTTATCCATCTATTGGTGTAAATTGAACAACTCCATTTTGAAAAAAAATGATAAATTTCATAGGGTCCCAACAATCTTGTATGAAATTTCCCTTTGAACTCTTGAATTCTGGAGTCAAACAATAGTGCCCACTCTCCCTTCTTGAATTTTCTTGTCACAATATTTTTATCATGCCATTCTTTCCTCCACTTCTGAATTCTTTTTGTGTGTTGAAGAGCTTCCATTCCCATTTCATCCAATCGATTCAACTGTAGAATTCTATTATTTTCTGCTTCAGGCAAGTCAATAGCAACCTCCAATGTTGTTTTCAATGTTTGCAATTCAAATTCAATAGGCATGACTGGAGTTTTTCCAAATACTAATTCATATGGAGAGAATCCAGTAGTTGTCTTCTAGGTTGTATTGTATGCCCAGATTGCTTCATCTAACCTTTATGCCCAATCTATTTTCCTCAATGAAATAGTCTTTGTCAAAATATTTTCCAATTCCCGGTTAGTAACCTCTACTTGTCCATTCGCCTGAGGATGATATGGCGTTGATTTTATGTGTGTTGAATCTAGTATCTTTGCATAAAATATCCCATCATAGAAGACACAAAATATGGCCCTTGATCTGAAACTATCTCCCTTAGTGCACCAAATCTCTGCAAAATATGCTTGTACAGAAAATCAGCTACATTATCTTCTCTTGTTGCTGGTAAATCTTTCACTTCAGCCCACTTTGTGACATAGTCTGTGCAAACTAGAATATATTGTTGTCCTTTGGAAGGTGGATCAACAGGTCCCACAAAATCAATTCCCCATTTCTCAAATGGTTCTAAAGCTATTCGAGGTTGTAATGGAATCTCCATTATTGGTGTAGGTCTTCCCATGCACTGACATTCATCATAATGCTTAACAAAGAATGAAACATCCTTTATCATAGATGGCCAAATATAACCAGCTCCTAAGATCTTATGAGCGGTTCTGACTACTAAATAATGTCATCCTTATGGCTCATGATGGCAAGCATGTATTACATCATAAACGTCTATTTCAACAACACATCTGCAAAGAACATGATCAAGACACATTTTAAATAATAACCCATTTATCCATTGGAACCTAGAACTTTCACGAATTAATCTTCTTTTATGTTTAGGATTGAAATAATATGGACACTTCCCTGTTACAAGATAATTCATAAGATCAAAAAACCATGGTGGATGAATTGATATTGCAAACAAGTGCTCATCTGGAAATGTGTCATCTACTGGCTCTTGATCACCTTGCAAAACAATTCTAGAAAGGAAATCAACAACAACATTATCTTTACCAGGCTTATCTACAATTGTTACATCAAATTCCTATAACAATAATAGAAATCTTATAATTCATCCACCCACTATAGCTTTATTCATCAAATATTTAATAGCAACATGGTTTGTGTGAATGAATACCTTGTAACCATTAATATAATGCTTAAATTTATTGAAATTGCATATATTACTGCTAAGAAATCTTTTTTAGTTGTTGTGTAATTCCTTTCAGTAGGATTCATATTTTTACTGATATAGTAGATAGCATGCATTGCTTCATTCTCATCTTTTTGTCCCAAAACTGCACCAATAGCAAAGTTAGATGCATTAACATGTATATGAAATGGAACTCCCCAAACAGGTCCTTTGATAATTGGAGCAGTAGTTAAGGCATGTTTAATTATTTCAAATGATTTTTGACAATCACTTGGCCAAAGAAACTCCATATCTTTCTTGAGCAATGTAAACAAAGGTTCAACAATTTTACTAAACTCTTCAATGAATCTTCTGTAGTAACTAGCATTCCCAAGGAAACTACGAACTTTAGTTTGACTTGTAGGGATCTCAATCTTTTGAATGATTTCAATTTCCTTGGGGTCAACTTTTATCCCCTCTTTTCAAATGTGATATCCCAGAACAATCCCTTCTGTCATCATGAGGGAAATATTTTCATGATTCAAAGACAACCTAAGATCCTTACATCTTTGTGAAACTTTATTCAAACTCTCAGGTGCTTCCTCAAATTTTTTGTGCATGAACTATGAAGTCATTCATATAAACTTCTACACATGAGGTAGTCAAATCTGCAAAAATTGCCAGGACAACTCTTTGAAAAGTTGCTAGTGCATTGCACAGACCAAATGGTAATAATGTATAAGCATATGTTCCCCAAGGAAATGTAAAGGTAGCCTAATCCTGGTCTTCAAGAGCCACTTGAATCTGATTATAACCACTAAAGCCATCTAAGAAAGAGAAATAACTATTGCCAACTAGGTTATCCAGTACTTGATCAATAAATGACAAAGGAAAATGATCTTTTTTAGTGGCTTTCTTTAATTCTCTATAGTCCACACATACACACCATTTTCCATTTTTCTTGGGAACAATAACCAATGGGGAAACCCATTGACTATCATATATTGGATAAATAAACCCTACTTTCAGTAGTTTTTCTATCTCTTGTTTCACAATATCTTGTAGAGTAGGATTGATCCTTCTTTGACCTTGCCCTACTAGTTTAATAAATATGATGAGTATAAATAGAAGGGTGAATTCCTCTCATGTCTTTATATTCCCAAGAAAATGCTTCAAAATTATTTTCCAAAGTCTGCTTTGATTCCTTTTCTTGGGAAGAAGATAAGGATGAATTAATGAAAAGAGGTTTATCCCCTGCTACTGTTATTTCTTTGGTCTTATTCTTAGAATCAAGTGGATATCCAAAAAGTGTGTTTAAGGGACAAGTGTGTGAATTTTTCTGGTGTATTTGACAATTCTTCTCTTTTCCTTGACAAATCTCTTCAAAATTAAGATCTTGTTCCTCATATTCTTCAATATGTTATACCAAGGTAACCATAGCTAATTCTACAACACCATCTCCTTTTGAATCCATATCCTCATCAACCCAAAGTTGAGTATTCGGTTGAAATGATGGTTGGGTAGGAGGAAAAAGTGACAATTCCTTCTATTTTTGACCATTAGAAATGATCATACTTCCTGATCTACAATATATTAATGTTGTTGCAATAGCTAACCATGGTCTACCTAAGATAATTGGATAACCAAAATTCTTCTTTATAGCTTTAAGAACTAAAAATTCAACTCGATAATCCCATGTATCAATAGTAACCATAATGTCTTCAATAACACCTTCAATTTTAGTAGTAGATTGATCTTCCAACTGTAAAACAATTGTTGTGGGCTGAACAATTATCATACCCAACAATTCAACAGTGTCTGATGTGATAACATTGATAGCTGCTCCTAAATCAATTAATACGTTGGTTATCTCAATCCCTCCAATACTTAAAGTTATCACAGGACTACCAGGATCATTATATTTTTGAGGTAGTAATCTTCCTGATAAAACATCAACGAGTTTAATCCCTATCTGTATTGTAGGAGGTAATTTCTTCTTCTTACTTGGCATTTTCATAGAAAGAGATTTAACCAACTGATTTATTTTTGGTATGTCTTTAATGGCCTGCAACAATGGTATCTCAATATTGATATTTTTTAGTTCATGGAGAAGTTGAGAATCTACTACACATATATAGTTTGGTTGAGATTTGTTAGGAGCTACTTGTTCTATTTTTAAACGTTCAGGATAAGGTGCTTGCTTAACCTTTTGTTCATCATTAGAATTTTGATCTTCCTTCGAGTACTCTTCTTCTTTCTCACTTTCCTAATCTTGAACATTTGGTATGAATGGAACATTTTGATTCCTCAACTGAATATCATTGGCATCTATCACATTTAGAGTAGGAGGATTGACATCATTATGATTTTTTTTGGATTTGAAATAGGTTGTACTGGTAACTAAGGTTGGTTTACTTGTTCACTAGAAGGATTAGGACCCGTGACTAATGGAGGTGACTTTCCCCAAGGATTCCTTGGTACTTGATTTTTCCATGGTTGAAATTGTGTTTGATTTTGTTGCCATTGTGGTTGGTTTGATTGGCATTGTGACTGATTTGGTTGCCAATGTGTTTGATTCCACTGAGGATTCATCCATTCAGTTTGACCCCAAAATGTAGGTGGTGGTTGTGCTTGGTAAGGAGTCCATTGGTTTGCATTTGGCCAAGGATTTTGATTCCAATTAGCTCTAGGACCATATTTCCCTTGATTAGAATTATATCCAGTATTTTGGGGTTTTTGTCCAACATAGTTAAGTTCTTCTACTTCAGGTTGTTTCTTCAAATGATTCTTACTTCCAAGCAAAAGATTACAAAAATTTTTTGCATGATGTTTTTCACATATTTTAGAGATATCAACTTGATTTAATGGAAATTCTCTCAAAAGATGTTTACCTCTACATTTGGAACAATAAATGGATAAGGGCTTAGTAGTCTTTTTATCTCCTTGCATGTTAAGATGAAAGAGTAAATCAGTTTTCAAATTTGCAATTTCTTCCATTACTTGAGATACATTAGGAGTAAGTACTTTGTTTCTTCGAGAGTTTCTAGTCCCTACTCTAGTCCTAGAGTAGTTTCTACATATCTCAATAATTTCTTCCAAATAAAGCTTATTGATGTCTCCTGTCCCCATAAGATTTAAAGATTCTCTAGATTCATCATCAATTCCTTTCAGAAAATTTGTCTTACTAATCTCATTATCTAAACCATTACCACATATGTTATGCACAAACTAAAATCTATTAGCATAATCTTCCAGGCTTCCATCTTACAATTGTCTCATTCAAAACAATTCCTCTTTCCTATCTCTTACTCGATGGTAATCTTGATATTTATCCAAAAAATTAGTTTTCATTTCCTGCCAAGTTGAGATTGTTCCTGCACCTAAACCCATGAACCAGCGTAAAGCCTACTCTTTCAATGTAGAAGGAAATAGTTTTAACTTTTGGTTATCAGCTGTATAGCCATAGGTCTGACATAAAACCTTAAACTCATAGAGAAATTGGTCAGGATCCTCAGAAGTTTTTCCTCTAAAGGTAGGTAATACAAGAGGTGAAATGCTTTTCATAGGAGGCTCATCATTCTGCATATTAAAATTAATAGGATAAGAAAAGGTCCTATTACTTGGTGGAGGATCATTTCCCAGTTGATCACCCATTTCTTCTTGATGTTTTTCCTGATTCACTTGTTGATTTTCAATCTGATATTGCTAAACTTCTTGTTCTTGATCAAAATTAATATTTCATGGAAGAAATATTTTGAGAGGGTCTCTAGCTCATCTCATCCACAATCTAAAATTTCTTCCTTATCAACACTAAGGCTTCAAACTTAAATAGCCAAATATTTTAATTCCCTGACAATGACACCAAAAATGATGTGCAAGGTCGTTGATGTCACTTCTTGCATCATTTAATATTTCAATTATCAAACTGGATGTGTCTTAGAGTTGTATGCAATAAGGGTGTTTCCATGAATTGGGGGGTTTTGCACTATAAACAGTGACTTTTGGTCACAGTTTAGCTTCGTCAGGAGCCTTCAAGAGCTCACATGAACCTATCTTAACAGCTAGGTTCTAACTAATTCTAAAGACTTAATCCTAATTTATCTCTTAACTAACAATTGTTCAAACTCCAATAACTCGGTAGACTTCACTTGACTTAATCGCAATTGATTCATGGAAGAATTAAGCTAAAAACCAAATTTACTTTTAATCTAAAATTCAGAATTGAAATGTACTTGGAAAGGAAATCTATTTATGTTTGCAAAAGAGGATCTAACTATGTTTGCAAAAAATAAATATTAACCTAGAAAGCAATAATACTAAATTCCATGAACAAATTCCAAACAAGCTTCTGTTTCATCTTTCCATAAGTCATCATTGTCTCTTCCATTAAAACTACATGCATTTGAAAATAACCAATGAGTTTAATTTCTATGAACAGTAATTAAATCTACTGCAAATGAGTGAATATAAATCTATAGTAAAGCATAATGAATCATTTTAAGAACACAATGAATTTAATCTAAGAATATAAGCAATCGCATTCACTAACAATGATTAAACAGAGATCAATATTCCTACTTTCCAATTGAGATGAAGAGTGCAAAAATCAACTAAATCAAAGAATATAACACAAGGTCACCTCCTTCGGTTGAGCAGGCCCTGCTCTTCCTCTGGTGGGACCTAAACACTGAGATTCAAATCAACTCCTTATTTGCATTCCAATTGGCCAAAATAGGCGAGTAGTTCAAAAGTGTAGATTACCAACATTACAATGTTAAAGCAAAAGATTAACTAACTCCCAAACTAAAACTAAGGATGGATATTTATAAGAATATCCATTTATTTGAATACAAAAACTAGCACAGCCCGCCAAGATGCAAAGCGGAAAAAACTAAACTTAAACATAACCGAAAGTGCCATAAAGAAATCCGCCACATGATAATAGCTGAACATGAATTTCTCAAATTGACTGAAGAAGTCAGTTCAAAAGCATTCATCAGGAGCCAACTGGAGCAATCAAGAGCAAGATAGATTTCAAGTTTTTTAAATGGGGAGTTTAACTTGTCCACCTCACGAAGTCATAATTTAATCAACCGAGCATAATCCTCAAAGATAGTGCTATTATGACAACAAAATATCTAAAATTGCCTAATCACTTCATCATTAATCATCATGAAAAATCAAGACATTTAATGCAAAATTTCATTTCTCATATATACTCCAATTAGTTAAATATAAGGAAAAATCGAGCAAACATTCAAGCATATAGTCTACCGCTAGCATAGTTAATTAATATATAATAAAGTCTTTGAAAACATAAAAAGGATTAATTAAAGTGTCATTTCATGCACTCATCAAACACCACCTATATTTTTTAATAGAAAGAAAAATATTTTGATTAATATTGATGAGAATATTTTTCAGCCAATGGAAGGTAAGATTCCAAAACACACTTGTAGAAGATATGCTCATAAGTTTTGGAGAGTGTTCTTTGAAAATTTAAATGAGACCACAAGATGACAACTATTTGTTGAAATGATGCGAAGTATAAAGTATAGGTCTATCATGAAGGTTCTTGGGTTGAGAACATTGGATGCTTCAAGTGAAAAAACTATTGTGAAGAATCTAATGAGTGCATATATGAGAGTGTGGGTAAGACCTCATGCTCAAAAGATAGTAATGTCACACAATGTTTCATTACATCGACAATAGTAATTAATCAAATGAGGAAAGCTCATCTCATTAGAAAAACTTTTTCAAGAGCTATTCAAAGGTGCCAAAGAATTGAGGACACCGATTCCATTGAATTATGGACATTCTCAAGGAGATTACCACGAAAAGATAAACCAATTGTTGAAGCATTGAGAGTTGAAACCACACGAGCCACATCCAAAGCATTTTTTGGATACAACTCAAACACAGTTTTTTTGTAAATTTCTAGAGGAGTGTCAAATTAAAAATTTTCAAAGATATTTTGAAATGCTAAAACCTTTTTATGTCAAGATAAATCACACACACAGTACTTGTTGTAGATTACATATTGAATTTTCTAACCATTTTATGTTTATTGTTTTATATGTTTAGATTTGCATACTAACAATATTTTGCAAGATTGTGGCATACATGCCCCACCAACATCTTCAAGAGACTTCATATCAGCAATTTTATGTAAAAGAGAGGACGATCAAATATTCTACAGTAAATTTTGCTTGGATGGCACATGTCAGCATTGTGGTGGCTTGCAACGTATGTCAATGTACATGAACATATGGAAAGCACACATGCGGTTGGAAAATAATTAGTAGAGTTTGGTAAGTATAAAATAGTGGCCTACAATACAAAAGATGGTAAAGAAGAAAAAGGGTGTGATTTGGTTGTTCAAAATATTCCAGTGTATCAGTTTATGTCTACATTTCATGACAGTATAGTGTATGAGTATAGAAGGCATACCCATAGAGCTCGACGGTTGGACTTTCAATTCAAGTTATGCAAGGACATGTTTCCACTTGGTAGCATTTTTTTAGTTACATTAGTGATGATCACACACATTCTACAAAGTTCATGCAAGGTTTCTTTCAGTTGTTCTACAATGATTTGGCAAGGAGGGGAATAACATATAGTCAACATATAATATGGTCGGATAACTGTGCATCACAATTCAAGAATTCACGAATGTTTTATTGGTTGAGAAAGATGCATGTTATTACATGTGTTCAACATATGTGGAACTTTTGTGAGGCTGGGCATTGAAAGGGGGAGAATGATGGTGCAGGAGCATGTATCAAAAGAGCATTGGCACAAGAAGAGTTAAAGTATAAATAAAATGCAGTTGATAGATGCAAAATCAATTGTCGAGTGGTGTAATGCTTCGATGGGTCTAGATAATGAAGGAAAGTCTTTAGTTTGTAGATTTTTTTGGTTGATAGATGATACTAAAATTGCACCATATGAGGATTTTTGTACACTAATAGGATCAAGTGAGCTAAACTCTTTCCCTAGCTCAAATGTAAGTCCATGGAGTATCCATACATGGAAGATGACATTCTTTTTTTCTTCATGTACAATTCAAGTCTAGAATGAGTGCAAGTCAAAGGAGTGGGTTGACTAATTGTGGTTAAGTTATCTTAGCTCACTTCACAAATATCAGCCCCCAATGATATTGGAACTAACATAGATAGAATCATCATTTGAATTTGACCACATATCATATCTAGTTCAACCAGGTAATATATCTAGTTGCATAGTTTTGAAATTCCTATTGTTATCTTACTTTGTAGTGTTTTTGTAATGTTGACTAATTTCATCTAATTTACTGCATATATCAATGTAGGGAATGTTTATGTAGTTATTGTAGATGAAGACAACAAAGAGGGAACAAATTATTACTTGTGCCATTGTGTTGAGGCAAAAAATAAATTGGAGGCCCTAGTTACAGATGGAGAAAACATTAAATACCCTATAGGCTTGGTGGTTGTTAGTGGAACATGGCTTAGAAGGTACCCACATAAGAGTGTTAATGTTTGGATGTTTCAAGACTTTGACACACATCAGAAGATTCTTCATTACTTGAACCTTGTCATGACATCCAATGTTCATTTAATCAAATATGGGGGTAGACCTTTGAACAAGACCTTGTGGAAGGTGCGTGAGTCTAACCATGAGGCAATACTTGACACAATAAAGAGTAGAGAAGACTCAGATGGTCCGTTGGATTAATTTATAAGCATGCACATTGGTTCTTATTAATTTTTAAGTATGCACATTAATTTGTATTAAAATTTCTAAGTATGCACATTAATTTGTATTAAAATTTCTAAGTATGCACATTAATTTGTATTAAAATTTCTAAGTATGCACATCAAGATTATTTGATAGAACTAGACCTTTAGTTTCTATATTTCAAGTTTATATATGTTTTGGTCCCATGTTTACATATGAATACTGAGATTTTGGTTCAATGTGGTAGCATAGACAAGGTAGTGAGCATTGAAAAGATCACTACATTGTCAATGTGGTAGCAATGACAAGGTAGTGAGTTGTTTGAAAAAATTCCTCAAAGAAATGGGGTCTCCTGGTGATGTACATCACCAAGAGACATACATTACTAGGAGACCCCATTTCTTTGAGGCATTTTTTCAAATAGCTCACTATCTTTTCATTGTTGCCGCATTGACAAGCCCACTACATTTTTAATGTGCTAGCATATACAAGGTAGTGAATTGTTTGAAAAAATGCCTCAAATAAATGGGGTCTCTTGGTGATTACACAATATCCATACAACACTTCCTCAAACAACAATTATCCTCCGCAATTAGCGCTAGCACGTCAGGTTGACCAAACTTGCACTAACACTAACAAGCAACTCCAAACAAACCTGTCAAGGTTTGAAAACATCTCATGGACTACACAAAAACATTACACAATATCCATACAACATTTTAGAATATTCCACACCATCATAATATTCACCACAACTGCTACAACCACCTAAAAATCAAGAACACCTTCATTATGTGCAACCAAACACACTAACACAAACATCCAACACACCAGACAACTTTGTGGAGCACCACAACACTTGAAAATTCAAGGGAAGGTAGATATAGACATTACAAGCACATTCTTGGATCTACAACACCAAAACCTTTACTATGGAGAAATGCGGAGCAATCCCATTTCTCCTAGACACCCTATTTCACTAGACAAACATATTGTCAAACACATCTTCTACTCTAGTACGATCTAGAAATTGATACTATAGATATGACTCCTTTGAACAACTTTGATCATCACATCCAAACCACATGGGAATATCTTCAATCATGAAGAAATACAGAGAAAAACACTGAACACCACTTTGTCACACTAAACTCTCTTTTATTCAAATTTTCTCAAAAGAACTTGTAAACCAAGTGAACCAACTTCATCAACAACATTACTAACATCTCTACAACACATGTATACAACATCTACAACATGAAAAAATACAATAATCTCCCCAAACACAAGTCATACGAACAACTTTTGCAACTATCAATGACCACACCAACAACATTTCAACGCTCTCTTCATACAAGGGGTTGACATCAATGACAACACCCAAACAACTTAAGCTTCCAAAATATCCAAAGTTCCAACAATATCCCCCTTTTTCATTAATGGCAACACCTACTTTCTGAAAAATCATCAACAAGAAAAGCAACCAACAACAATATTGCAATAAGTAGTACTCCCCCTGATTGGGACAACCTTTACTCTTCATAGAATTCTTCTCCTACAACATTAGCAACACCTGCACTCTAGATCACCTTTCCTCCTCATAAAATACTTTTCCATATGCTCTCCCTCTATGGTCTTCAGACTATATTCACTTCTGTACTATCAACTCTCTCCATGTTTTTCAGATTCTCATATGGTTTTTCAACCACTTTAATTCTCTCCAAGTTTTTCAGATTCTCTCCCCCTTTGAGATCAATGGAAAAGGGTCATCAACACATCCAAATTTCTTTCTTGTATTGAACTCATTTTCTCCCCCCCTTTGGAAACATTAAAAGGGAAACATCTGCATACACCAACAAACAACTCTACTCACTCTTCTATATTAAACTCACCAACCAACAACCACTACTACCTACTCCCCTTGAGAGGTAGCCTTCAACATTAGTCCAAGACTGAGAATGTGTCTTGAAATGCTTCCCTAATAGATGCACATACCTCTACTCACTCTTCTATATTAAACTCACCAACCAACAACCACTACTACCTACTCCCCTTGAGAGGTAGCCTTCAACATTAGTCCAAGACTGAGAATGTGTCTTGAAATGCTTCCCTAATAGATGCACATACTTATTCATTTAGTTGAAAGAAGGAGGGGCAATGACCCCTAACTTCTCCTAGAGATACTCAAAAGTATCTTTTGGAAGAGCCTTTGTGAAAATATCGGTAACCCAATCCTTAGTAGGCATGTATACTCCAACTTCACCTCATTCTTTGTAACTTTCTCTCTCAAGTATCAGATTGAGATATGTTTTTTTCTTGAATGGATTATCGAATTCTTTAAAATATTGTTTGCACTTGTATTGTCACACATGATAGGAATAGGTTTAGCATATGAAACTTTGATATCATTCAATGTTTGCTTTATCTACAACACTTGTGTACAACATGATTTTGCTACAATATATTTTTCTTTTGCAGTAGATAATGGTGTTGAATCTCGCTTCTTACTTAGCCATGAAACCAACCTACTTCCAAGAAATAAAGCACCACCACTTGTACTTTTCCTATCATTTTCACATCCAACCCAATTTGCATCTGTATATGCACTCAAGGAGAATTTAGTATCCTTAGTCCATACAACAAACCATACTCCAAAGTGCCCTTCAAATATCTAAATATCATCTTCACTATTGCAGCATGAGATTCTTTGGGATCTTCTTGAAATATAGCTACAAGACAAATTGAATGCATGACATCTGGTCTAGTAGTAGTAGGGAACAATAGTCCATCAATCATTGATCTATACTTTTTATGATATGTCTTATGAGATTCACCATTCTTGCTCAACTTACAACCAATAACCATAGGAGTACATACCATTTTAGAGTCATCCATTCCAAATTTCTTCAACATTTCCTTAGAGTACTTAGATTGTGATATGAATATACCTTTCTTTGATTGCTTGATTTGAAAACAAGGAAGAAATTCATCTCCCCACACACTGACATTTCAAATTATTTCTGCATTTCCTCTGCAAACCTTTTGCACATACCTTCATTTTCTCTGAAGATTATGTCATCAACATATACCACCACAATTAATATTTGTTCTCCTTCAACTTTGAAATACAATTTTCTATTTGCAATACCTTTTTTGAATCCTTGCTACAACAAGTACTTATCTAAAATTGCATACCAATCTCTGTGAGCTTGCTTCAATCCATACAATGCTTTCTTCAATCTGTAGACCATATTTGCATCTTCTGACAATTGATTCTTCCAATTCACCATTCAAGAATGTAGAGTTCACATCCATCTGATAAATTTTGAAATATTTATGTGTTGCAAAAGCTAAAAACATCCTAATAGCTTCCATTCTTGCAACTAGAGAAAAATTTTCCTCAAAATATATACCTTCAACCTATGAGTAACCCTTACACACAAGTTTAGCCTTACTCTTGACAACTTTTCCATCTTCATTTAGCTTGTTTCAAAATACCCACTTAGTACCAATCACATTCTTGTTTGTTGGTCTTGGGACAAATTCTCAAGTCAAATTATTCTCTATTTTTTCTAACTCTTCCTTCATTGCTTTGATCCAATTCTCATATTTGCATGCCTCAATCACTATTTTTGGTTCCACCTCAGAAAGGAAACAAAAATTTACTTGTTCTTCTATCATACTATCTTTTCTCCTTTCCATCACACCTTTTCTCTTATCTCCAATGATCTAGTCTTCTATTTATGATTCTTTTTTTCACATACTTAGGAGTCTTAGGATTCTTTTTCGGAGCTTCTTCCTCTTCAACTATCAAGTCTTTACCTTTATCTTCAACCTTTTCTTCTTCACTACAAGGAGATTCATTAGATTCATATCTTTCTATCACTGAACTTTGATGTGCTTCTTCATTCAATTTAACACTCGCACTCTCAAAAATATTTTCAACCTTTTATTGTAGCACTGGTAGGTCTTGCTTCTTGTAGAGTACCCAAGGAAGATTATTTCATCAGATCTTGCATCAACCTTTCCTAAGTTTTATTCATCTCTTCTGATATAACACTTTCTTCCAAAAACTCAAATATTTCATAGTAGGAGGTTTACCATACCATAACTCATAGGGAGTTTTTGAACTGTTCAGTCTTGCTTGACCTTTGTTAAGAATGTAGATTGTAGTATGAATTACTTCTCTCCAATTGAAATTTGAAAGATTAGCTTCCTTCACCATTGTCCTAGTTGCTTCTTGAACTTTCTATTTTTCCTTTCCACAACTCCATTATGTTGAGGAGTTCTAGGGGCTGATAAATATCTTTGTTATCTTCTGAAATTACACCCTGATTAAGTTGCATGATCTAACATGTTAAGTTGCAGGACCTAACATTTTAGAGAAACATGGGAAGACCTCTAAAGCTATGGGTTACTTATAAGTAGAGGTCAACCTCTAGAGAAGGCCTACTTCCTTTTGGTATCACCTAATCTAATCTACTAAATCTTGCAAAGGAAGAGGGTAGAAGGAGATGGTTTTCTAAAAATGAAAACTAGAAAACAGTAACTCTATGGTGATACACCTAATTGAAAAGATTATGAAATTTAGAGTTTTATGCACTTGTTATACTGACAAAGATTATACCTACACAACTTATTGTTGTACAATTTTTGCATAAATGTTTCACAAACAGGTCCTAATGCTCAGAATTCAAGAAGCAAAATAGTTTCACATCCAAAATCCATTAACACCTCTTGACACAATTTGTAACCTGCATTAGTAGAATTTTTGCATAAAGGTTCTAAAACCTGAGACAAAGCTACAAGGAAATAAATATTACCTCACTAATAACTTGATCAATCAACTGATGAACACAATAATACAAAGAACAAGTAGAAAAAATCTTCAAGTCAATAATAATCAAGGCCTTTGCTGTATTTCATATCCAGAACTGAGTTACATAAATTTTCTTTTCTCTGTCAAAGGACTGCAAAATTCACTCACTCAGAAAAAGCATCCAGTAAGAACTAACTCAAAATGAGTCCAAAGATGAATATATGCATCCACTCTCCATCATCCACCAAAAAAGGATCTAGAAACTTCTTGGGTTGTAAGCCTCCAAAAAGCTTAAAAAATAGCAATTGATTTTTCTTCAAAAGAGTTCTATTATGCTGAAAAGGTCAACTTTGACCATGTCCAACCATAAAAGCACCCCAAAAATGCTCCAAGTTGCTCCAAAATCCTTCAAAATGATGAAAACAACCTCCTCCATTCTCTCCAAATGTTTGCATAATGGTCAAAACAACATTATATATCCTTGGCACTTGTTTGCCAACTACAAATAATTGCCCCTATATGCTAGCAAAGGTATAAGTCTTAACGAACTCATGAAGCGACTTACATGGCATAATCTGCTTAACCTCGCATTTAAAATAGCAATATTAATTAAGTGATTTATAGATTATCACTTAACTAAAATGCTTTACACTTGAATTTAATTCAAATTAAAAGTAAAAGGCTCTTGACCCTTGAATATTAAAAGTATTAAAGACTAGTAATTTGAAGGACCTCATGAGATGAAAGGAAAAAAAAAAAAACTAAGGCATACGAAAGTAAAAGGCATAAGACAAGGTCTTAGCCCACATGTATGTATTAGTCATATGATTTAGGTTAAAACAAAAGATAAAATACCTTTTTCCCATCGGTGAATTAGGGTAAAACCCTAAGCGTGAAATATGTAAAAAAAATAAAATGCAAAAGCATTTTCATTTCACCTTTCAAGCTCTCTAAAAATTTCAATTCCACCGCCATAGGGTTTCGATGATAGCACTTTGGGAGGCTTTTATGGAGGATTTCTGGAGATTGCAGGGGTGTCCCTAACTTGTTTTTGACAAATAGTGGCTCCTAGATGCTTTGGTAAGCATTCAATGAAATCATCCCTAAGATGTTTCATTACATTTTCTGAAGAAAACTTGCTTGAGTTTGAGCCACTTTACATAAATATAAAAACATTTCGATATTCTTTCTTTTCTCTATTATTTCCATGCGAGCTCCATACATTTCTCTGCATTTTTATGATATTATAATGGAAACTCAATTTTCTTTATGTATTTTACTTAATTTGCAAACATGGAGCACTATTACTTTTATGGCCATGACCATACATACTGTAGATATTGAGACTTTTTCCTCTGAAAATGATCATGGCTCGACCCCTTATCTCAAAATCCCAGCACTAAAAAACGATTTCACTCTCTTTTCCTCATAAACAAAATTTCATTCCTAGAAACCCTATTCAACATTTTTCCTTTGAGTAGATTTCCTTTCTATTCCAGTATAAAACCCTCTGGTTTTTAGCCACCACATCATTTTTTATCATCCATGATAAAATAGAGTGGACAATACACCTGCCTTGACTTGAAGATAAATCCTTTAATTTTTCTAGAGTAGAAAGAAGTAATTGCATTTGGTAATCATTGGCTAATTTTCCATTTCTTTTTAGCAGAAGGTGGCAACATTTTGCATTTTTTTGCACAATGTCCTGGTCAAAACACGTACCTTTCTCCTCTTAGATGGTTCTGGTAAAAATAAAACATTACGTATAAAAATTCTCTACTTATTTCCATGACTATGAAGCTTCCCAACCTTGCTAATCCCTAGTGTTTCAATCCTGGTTGTTACTGTACTTTGAATGAGTGCCCTGTAAGTTATGGTGGACATCATTTATCACTGTATGTTGCCTTTTTTTACTATCAATGGACTAGTGAAAATTTCTCAAAAACTACAAAATGGGTTTTCACAAAATTTATTGGGTTTTTTTCTTCTTTTGTTTTCTAATTTCTACCAAAAAATTGCAAAGACCCAGTTTGTAGTTTTCTAGATATGGCAGAAACACGACCGATCCCTTTTACATTGTCATTATGTTAACTCTTGACGACTCTGTTTGATAAGCTTTTGTGTTCTTATGATTATGACATAGTCCATCTCTTGTGCATAAATATTCTTTGTAACTAGTGACTACATACTTGTATTTTAAAAGAAAACCCACATAATGGAATACCTTTGTCTTTTGTGCATTTAGGTGGCACTCCAAAGAGTCAAACTTCCTTTGATCATTTGCACTCATTAAACAATATCTTGGAAATGTTGTTGGCATCCATGAATATGACAAATGCAAACATTCTTTACCTCACCATCCCATTCATGTGATTAAATTTTTGATAGCCATAGCATAATAGACTATTTTTGTGAAAATCTTATGTTCAATCTGCACTTTAATATACATGTTGTCCTATGTGCACACTTCCAATATTAATTGCAAAGAGGTAAATCCCCCACTTCCTGTAGCATCACTTGAGACTAGTGTATAATGATTTTCATTGTCCTCTGCTCATTGTATTCTTGGCATATATTATTGAGAACTTGGATCCTCCATTGGTTCATGATCATTGTCTCTTTTTGATAACCCTGTTTTCATATTAGTGCTCTCTTGGATTAGCACATCAATTCATTTATGCAATATGCATTCTTTATGATTTTACTAAGTATATGTCATCTAGGATAGTGAATAAAACTCATTATCATAAATGATGTATACTTGTTTGAGTAAAATATAAAGAGATGATTTATCTTTCAATGTCTCTTTTAAAGCATAACAAAACAACACACCGAACTCAACCCTTGTGGGAGCCACATTTACCCCACATGTTGAAATTTGATGAGACAATAACATTGTTTTTCCTATATCTGTACATGAAGCAAACAAGTTAGAAAAATAAATGCGTATTTTGGATGTTTTTGATGGTCTTGTTGCTTTCTTGGACATTTACAGTTTACATACTTGTTTAATGAGCTTTGAGGACCAATTTATACATTCATGGGTGAGTGTTAGAGACCTTCATTGCTCAGAACACTACTCTAACATCATTGTTATTGCTAGATGCAGGAACTAGGAGGAAGGAGCTAAGGAGGACACAAGGCAACTCAAGGCAGGAGACAAAGCAAGACAACAGACATTGAACTAGTCATCAGGAAATGAGTGGCATCTTCCCCTATATGTGCATTCTTTTTCTTTATCCATCAATGTTCAAATTGTTCTTCATTTTCATTGAAAAAGTTAAGTTTCACAGCTTATGTGAGACAAATATGTACTTTTGTATTAATAAAGATTACTTTCAGAAAGATTTGTGCAAATCTTTTCTGTGTTGCATGCACTTGTATAAATGCAATGATTTGTTACTATAATCTTGTAATCTTTCTGATTTTTCTGTTTATACAATTGAATGCAATGAAGGAAAGATAAAATATGAAATGTATCTCACTTTCAATTTGCAAATTCTTTAGCTCAATCAACTTGAGCAAGTAACAAAAATGGGTAACAATCTTATTATTCCATGATCTTCACAAAAACTATTAAACTCATTTGAAGTAAACTCACCACATCGATCAGATCTCAAATATTTGATTTCTAGATACGTTTCATTCTCAACCATAGCCTTAAATACTTTAAACTTTCCTAGAGATTCTGATTTTTCTTTGAGAAATGTAACCCAAGCCATTCTAGAATAATCATCAATTAATAACATGAAATACCTATCACCACATGAGCTTCTTGTTCTGGTAGGTCACATAGATTTGTATGTACTAACTCCAAGGGACCTATGGTAGAATATTCCTTTGTCTTGAACCTTTTCTTTATTTTCTTTCCAACTTAACATTCTTTGCAGATTGCACCGATAAGCTTTGTAATCTTTGGAAAATCTCTCACAATGTCAGTAGAACTTTTCCTCACTAGGCTATCAAAATTAATGTGACCCATTCTTCTATGTCATAGCCATCTTTCATTAGTTTGAGACATAAAGCACTTTGCACCATTACCTTTTAGTTGATAGACATTACCTCATGTCCTTGTTCTAGCAACAACTAAAATACTAGAGCTTCCTTTTTTGATTTCACAACCACCATTTTGAAATACAAGATTATATCCTTTGCTACACATTTTTCCTACACTTAGAAGATTATGTCTCCGGAGACCCTTGACATAAAGAACACCATCTGTATTATGATTGCCATCAAAACTAATTAAACCTTTTCCACATATCTTAGTAGATGTATCATCACCAAACTTAAAAAAAATCACCATCATACTTTTCAAGCTTAACAAACTTACTATTATCACCTGTCATATGATTTGAGCATTCATTGTCAATAATCCAGTAATTCTTCCCCTCTTTAGTATGAAAAGCAGTTAACATAGTTCCTTCAATGTTATGACCTATTTCCAAAGCACTTTCCTTCACACATCTTTCAAGAATTAATAGAATTAGTTCCAACATTTAAAGCCATGAACAAGCATTCATCACATCCTTGATATGGATAATCTAATTCTTCATCATCAAATACACCATTGTCTTTTTCAACATAATAACTCTTGACAAATTTACCCTTATGATCCTTTTGTTTGTCATTAGTAACTTTGATTGGACATTCAGATGCATAATGACCTATCTTTCCATAATTGAAAAATTTGAAAGGTAGCTTACCTCTGTATTTTCCAATATCCTTTTTCAATCTCCTCACAATTTTTTCTTCTAGCTCATCAAGATCATCTAGATCTAATCCATCATACTTTTCCACTTTGCAGAATTGAAAATCCATTTCTTTGTTTGTAGTATCTTGACTAAACTCTCATTTCAAAAGAAGTTAAAGCACCAAAAAATTGATATCTAGAATAATTATCCAAATTCTGAGCTTCCTCAATAGCAAAAACTTTAGAACTATAAGCTTTACATGTAATTCTTAATACATTTTTCACAACTTCACTTTCATCCAGATTTCACCCAAGACCATTGATGGCATTGAAAACTTCATCAACTCTGAGCATGTAGGCAGTAATATCTTCTTCTTGAGACATCCTTAGGATTTCAAATCTAGCTTGGTAGTTTTGCATCATTTCTTTTTTTACCTTGTCATCTCCTTCATAGATTCATTCTAGCTTTGTCCAGATATCTCTAGTAGAATTCAAACTTATCGCCTTTCCAAGTTCAGAATTAGAAAGACCACTTAGGATTGCATTCCTTTCTTTTCCATCATTTCCATAATCCTTAATCTTATCATCACTTGTTGGACCATTTGTAGGCATAGTATAGCATTTTACAATAGACTGTCAAACACCAAATCCAAGAGAAACTAGAAAGGACTCTATCCTAGCTTTCTAGTAGGTAAAATTTGTTCCATCGAACAAGGGATATTTGACACCTTTCCTATGCACCATTTTGATCTACCTCAAGCAGTTAAGCTTGTTCTTAGGGACCACAGATCTGATACCAATTATTAGATACACAAGGCAATTGAGAGGGGGGTGTGAATCAGTTGTATACTTTAAAATATAAAAAATCCTCATTAACATTTAGATTTGCATTAGTCCTCAAACCATTATCCACCATTAAACCCTTAACAAGTATTAACAAAATGTAAGCATGTAAAGCAGTAATACAGACACATCAAACAAATAAGAACACTAGATTTATGTGGAAAATCCAAGAAAGGAAAAACCACAATGAGGATTACCTCACTAATATATGAATTGTAAAACCAAATACAATAAGGCTCATTGCCAAGGGCTCACTACCCAAAAAGATAAAGAAAGGCTCACTGCCAAAGGACTCACTTTCCAGAAGAAAGAAGAATAGAAGAAGGGGTAGCTCAATTCCAATTTGAACTACTAACAATGCATCTCTCATATGTCAAAGGTACAGTTCCACTGAAGCACAAACAACTCATCAAACAGACTGAAATGTAGACACCTTTTGCTCATTACATTAGAATGCCATATGCATTAAGGATCACACTTAGATAATCTCAATTGATCACATTCACAGATTTTGCATCACACGCTCTTCTCTTAATTTACACAAGAATTATCCTTGCATTTATACCCTTTGTGACTTAAAACAATCTCAATTAGGTCGGCCTTAAGGAAATGTATTGTTATGCCTTGCATAACCAACCCATTTTATTTTGGAACAAAATGGGTCCCCCTTTTTCTTTCGTTTTCTTCACCTTTGGTTGTTTGGTTGGGTCTTAGGAGTTCTTTTATTTTCCTCCTAAGTCTGTCTTTTGTTCTGTTGGAGTCAGGTCTAGAGCTGAATCTGAACGTTGAATTCTTTCAAGGTTTCTGGTTCGTTTTCCATCCCGACTCTGACTCCGCTTTTCTATTTCTCTCTTCTTCGTTGGTCATTTTCCTTTGGTTTGGTGTCCTGTGTTGGAATTGTGTGCCTCAATCCCACAGGCTGAAACTTCTTGTGGGAAATTTTGGTGAGACTATGGAGATGTCTGTCCGACCTACTAGTTGATCCTGACTATCGCTGTGACCTCCTGAATGTCTTGGCGATTGACATTTGAAACCTTCGGTGTACCCTTGGACAGTCGAGATGATGTCTCGGTGACAATAGGAAGTCTTGCCGATATCAGCGCGACCTTTGGTCTGTCTGGCCGATGTGGTAATCGGCATGACTTGCTCCTATCGATGTGAAGTCTTGGCGATTGGGAGATGTCTGGCCAACAGTTGGTGTCAAGCAGATGTCGAGGAGAACCTTGGCCGAAAGGCTTGCTTTGGTGTGATGTCTCACCGACAGTGGTAAGTCTCACGGACAGGAGTCTTCGCGGTAACACAAAGACTTTGGCGTGAAGTCTTGGTGACAGGGACATGTCTCATCGACATATGGAGTCATCGAGGTAATGAAAGGGGTTCGCTATGACCTCTTGGCGACAGCGGTATGTCTGGCCGACAAAGCCACATGTGATCGGGTGTTTTCGGTGAGCCTCCTAGCGAATGGGGTCATCGGAGAAACACAAGGACTTTGGTATGAAGTCTCAACGAATGTGGAATGTCTGGCCGGCGGTTGGACTTTTTGATATGACTTGAAGGCATTGGTATGATGTCTTGGCGAAGAGGGTTTTTCTTGTTGATGAGAATCCTGATGTCAGTATAACATCTCAGCGATAGCCTAAGTCTTGCCGACTGTTGGATGTTTTGGTATGACTTGAAGGGCTCGGTGTGCTGTCTTGGTGAAAGATGATTGTCTCACGAATGGAATACTCGTCGACATGACTTGAAGACTTCGGTATGAAGTCTTGGCGAACTGCGAGTGTCTTGCTGATGGAAAAGCTAACATCGATATGACTCTTGAACTTCGGTATGATGTCTCATCGAATGGCGATTGTCTCGCCGATGAGAATACTGAGATCGATGTGACTTGAAGACTTCGGTGTAATGTCTGGGAAAAGAGCGATAGTCTTGCCGACTGATGAACTCTTCGGAATACCTTGTGATCTTCGGTGTGAGGTCTTGGCGACATGACAAAGTCTTAGTGATAGCTCTCTAGACTCGGTGTAACCTCTTGCCGATGAGTAAAATCTTTCCAATCATAGGAATGAAATGGATGTCGGTGGTTTCGGTATGACTTATGGCATTCGCTATATCGCCTTGCCAACTGTTTGGAACTTACGCCGATATCGATATGAAGCTTTTGAGCATTGGGGAGACACTTCTTGTGTCTCACCGACATGCAAACTCAGTTGAATGTTTCTTTGACCATTTGACTATCCTCTGTGGTGTCTCATGGACCAATCAGAGGAAGCGAATTTCAAATGGTTGGCGGTTGGATTTTTTCAACAGTTACGACGTTGGAGCTGAACTGTATGCAAGGAAAAATCTACACAGGAGTGGAAACATCTATGATGCTGAGCTGGATGATTCGATAGTTGTGATCCAAAAGTTGGAAGCAAACCATTTCACAGAGCCTGTTGAGAATGAATGCATATATGTATGCATTGGATGTTCTGTTGGGATACGGTAAGAGTCGAAGAGAGAACAGAGAGAGAGGACCGAGTGGCTGGCTGAAAGGCCGAGGCCATGAGGCCGAAGCAAAGGAAGAGAGAGGTAGGGGTATGTTGCTGGAATCTCTCCTAATCATGAATGCCATGGTTGATCTCTCAGGGAGAGTTTTCTACCAGTTGTATCTAGATGAACAAGATGTAATCTCTGAAAAGGCTAAGAGCCTGAAATTGTATTGTAACCATTTTGTTGCTGAATAATACAATGGCTCGATCTTTGGAGTGTGGGGTTTTTTACCCGAAAGGGTTTTCCCCACGTAAATCTTTGTGTTATGTTTTTTTGTCTCATCTTTCATGTCTGTTGGTTCTTGTAGTAGAATTTGTTAATGCATGATTTTGAATTTTACATGTGCTTCTCTTAGAAGGATCAATGTGGGAAATGAACTATGTCTATTTCCGCTTTAGGACATAGTTGTATGTGTCTTTGAGGCAACCTAATCAAAATTAAAGTTACCGAAGGGACTACTGTTCTTAGAGGTTTCTCTGAGATGCACCAAATTTACCGTACAAGTGGTATCAGATCCTTCTTCTGGTTCTTAGTTCAGGGTATTTCTCCTATGAATATTTCTTAGCTTGTGAGGCTAGAGGAAATCTAGAGGAATCGTATGTTTTATTGATCCTTTGGTGAGTGGAAGTCTTGTGATATTCAGAGATAGCACACAGCTTGAAGGATGGTGGAGATGGAAAAGGGAGTTGATCATGTTGTTTTGTTGTGATTTGTGTCTCCTAGTTGGTAGTGGTATAACCTTGGTGTATGAGGTGGATTTTCTTGCTCTGTGGTTGTGTAGTTGTAAATCTTTCATATTGGGTGTTTGTGTGAAAGACTCCTTGATAATATGGAGAAGCCTAGTTTGTTTCTCAGCCATGGAGGAGAGTGCTTATGCTAGGCGGTGTTTTCTGGTGTTGGAAGGCACTGTTTCCTGTTAACCTTGAATACATAAAGGCTATGAAGTTAATCATTAGATGATTTGCAAGCTTCTGGAATAGCCTTTCTCTCTTTCTCGGATGCATGTACATGTTGGTTGTTTAGATTTGGCCTGATAAAGGCCTGGATTTCCTGAACTGTTGTTTTCCTTTTAAGGATGTTTTGTACTTGCATGGCTCTGTGGTTTTGTAGGTTTTACACGGTTAAGAAAAACTTGTGGTCATGTGGAGTTGCTGTTAAACTATTTTCTAGACCTTGGCTTTTGGGGTGTTGTTGGATGAGATAGTTGTAGTTCTACATGCATGCTTTGTGCATGGTTTGAGGAGGTGTGATTTATTCTCTGCATGGGAGTGTTGGTACGTGATCTGTCACTCAACATTCTTGTGGTGGTACTTGTGGGTTTCTTGATTATGGTGCTCATTGTAGAAATGATTGGAAAATTAGGTTTGGAGTGATTTGGTGTTTGAGTAATGGTGTCTACATGGTTATCCTCTTTAATATCTTAGTTTCCAATGCGATAACGGGTTTGCATGTTCGATGTTTGTGGTCTACGAGTTATGCGGTTGGTGGATTAGCTACCCATTGGCTGAAATGAGATAACTTGGATGTGGATTGTCTTTATCCATGAGGTTGATTCATTGATGGTGCAGACTTGTTAGCTGGCCTTTTCTGTGGTCACTTGTGCATTGGTGTGATTGTTTTGAGATGAGAGGATGGATATTCAATGAGTACCTGAATAGTCGTATAAGGGAACCTGTAGCAAGTAGTCATGATGCTTGGAGAGCTCGGGTGTCACTTTTCAGTGGGAGCTCTAGCAGTGACTGTGGATTCATCACATGGTGGTGAATGGTCTTCTTTAGTGTTGCAAAAGGGTTCTTTCACATTTTCATGGACATTACTTGAAGATGTGCAACATCTTGGAACAATGGAAGACGCTTGGAGTCTTTGGTTGAGGTGTTGGTGGTGCTTGACAGGTGATGTTTGTTTTTTAGTCTATTTGTTGTATGTCATGGTATACTCTTGTTTGCGCACTACAGTTTTTGGCATTGTGCATTGTACTTGAGACAATGGTGAGGTCACTTGAAGCATGGAATCTCCTATGGGGATGTGTAGATCATGGTGTCATGATAAGTTCCTGATTCAGATGATTGGATCTTTGACAGTGGTCTGGTGATTCTTTGTGTATTGGGTGCTTTGATTATTTGCTTGGTACTTCGTGATAGTACAGTAATGCAGTTGAAGTTTAGCATGAGATGATTAGTTGCTAGTACTCATGGATACATGAAGAATAAGGTGAGGTTGTCTTTCTCCTATGAGAGAAGTGTTGCTGCTTGTTATTCTTGGTGAAGTTTTCAACAGAAAGTATGAGAAGCCTACACCTTGGTTGAACGTGAGTTCAATAAGATACCTATGAGGAGATTGCTCTTGGATTAGTCATGATGACTTGTTTATCTTAAGGGAGTATTCTCATTCCCACTCTTGGTCTACTCGGCAGTTTATCTAAAAGGTATTTGGCCCATTATATTTTGCATATGTGTTTTATTAAGTTCACTTTCATGATATGGATCTTGAATTGTTGTCTAATGGTTCTGGAAGATTCATAGTGAAAGATGTGCAGTTTTGTTTTATCTCCTTGTTACTAATGAGAATTGGTAGGAGATGTTGTATGGGCTGATTTCCTGAAATGGGGAATGAAGTAGCTTGATCTTCTTTGAGAAGCTTACATCCATGTTGGTTTTAAATTCGGTTTGATCTTGGTGATTGACCAGATGGATGTTGTTAAGGCTTTTCTTTTAGGATGTGAAGAAGATCATTCTTGACACAACTGGTTGTTAGAAGTGTATGTAGGAGGATGTTCTACAGGAAGATGATGTGCATAGTTTCTCTCTGTGGCCGTGAAGGTTTGTGGTGAGAGAAATGTTTCTTGTAGCAGTTTGTTGTAGGTTGTGCACATCATTGTGGATATTTCCTTGGTACTACATGGTCACATGTTCTATGTGTTGTTATTGGTAGACTTGCGATGCCTTTTGATCTTTCAGATTTGGATTACTCAGGCAGTGGGAGTTCCTGTATGTGTCTTGTCTTCTTCGACTGGTTGGCACTTGGAGCTTGTATTTGTTGTTAATGAATTGATTATGGTTTGGAATAAGTTTACTAATGTTGATACCTGTGAGGTATGTGTGATTGGATGGAATAGCCCGAGCTGTGGGTGCTATTTTCAGTCGCGTGGGTTTATTAGTTGGATGGAGGCAGTCAATCTGATTGTTGTTCTAGCTGGTGTTTTTTGTCTTGTTTCTAGAGAATGACTTCACTAGTGTGTTATGTTTGAAGCTTTGAAGTTGATATTACTTATGTATAGCATTTGAGCACACTGAAGTGGTAGCGGTATCTGATTGATGATATCACTGGGATATTTTGCTTGTGTTTGTTGGAATGGTGCTCATTCACCTTGGCTTGTATCTTTCTTCCACATGTGCCATGTTGGAAGATGACAAGGGTTTATTGCCTGAATGGTGGACATCTTGGATGTTGGTGTAGAATTCTTGATGAAGCATGAGAGCATGTTTGAGGTCTATGTGGTTTCCTGGAAGGCTATGATCGGTTGCATTTTGGTTGCTTCGTTGGACAGTGAGCTGCAGTTGGATGCCTGGTCTTGGTTGCAGATTGTCTAGTGGACTGAATCTGTGGAATCCTGTTGATTGGGTGTCTTGAGTGTTGCGGGGTCTGAACTGGTGGAGCTAGTGTGATCTTAGTTTCTGGTTGCTTTGGAGGTGCTTGTGTGATCTTCATCAAGTGGGAGATTGTTGGAATTGTGTGCCTCAATCCCACAGGCTGAAACTTCTTGTGAGCAATTTTGGTGAGACTATGGAGATGTTTGGCCGACCTACTAGTTGATCCTAACTATCGCTATGACCTCCTGAATTTCTTGGCGATTGGCATGTGAAACCTTCGGCGTACCCTTGGACAGTCAGGATGATGTCTCGGCGACGATAGGAAGTCTTGTTGATATCAGCGTGACCTTTGGTCTGTCTGGTCGATGTGGTAATCAGCATGACTTGCTCCTATCGGTGTGAAGTCTTGGCGACTGGGAGATGTCCGGTCGACAGTTGGTGTCGAGTGGATGTCGGGGAGACCCTTGGACGAAAGGCTTGCTTCGATGTGATGTCTCACCGACAGTGGTAAGTCTCACCGACGGGAGTCTTCGCGGTAACACAAAGACTTCGGCGTGAAGTCTTGGCGATAGGGAGATGTCTCGCCGATAGATGGAGTCATCGGGGTAACGAAAGGGGTTCGCTATGACCTCTTGGTGACAGCGGTATTTCTGGCCGACAAAGCCACATGTGATCGGGTGTTTTCGGTGAGACTCCTAGCGAATGGGGGCATTGGAGAAACACAAGGACTTCAGTATGAAGTCTTAGCAAATGTGGAATGTCTGGCCGACAGTTGGACTTTTCGATATGACTTGAAGGCATCGGTATGATGTCTTGGCGAAGAGGGTTTGTCTTGCCAATGAGAATCCTGATGTCGGTATAACATCTCAGTGACAGTCTAAGTCTTGCCAACTGTTGGATGTTTCAGTATGACTTGAAGGGCTCGGTGTGATGTCTTGGCGAAAGATGATTGTCTCACTGAATGGAATACTCGTCGGCATGACTTGAAGACTTTGGTATGAAGTCTTGGCGAACTGCGGGTGTCTTGCCAATGGAAAAGCTAACATCGATATGACTCTTGAACTTCGGTATGATGTCTCATCGAATGGTGATTGTCTCGCCGATGAGAATGCTGAGATCGATGTGACTTGAAGACTTCGGTGTAATGTCTGGGTGAAGAGCGATATTCTTTCCAACTGATGAACTCTTCAGAATACCTTGTGATCTTCGGTGTGAGGTCTTGGCGACATGACGAAGTCTTAGCGATAGCTCTCTGGACTCGGTGTAACCTCTTTCCGATGAGGAAACTCTTGCCGATAGGAATGAAATGGATGTCGATGGTTTCGGTATGACTTATGGCATTCGCTATATCGCCTTGCCGACTGTTTGGAACTTACGCCGATATCGATATGAAGCCTTTGAGCATCGGGGAGACACTTCTTGTGTCTCACCGACATGCGAACTTAGTTGAATGTTTCTTTGACCATTTGACTATCCTTGTTGGTGTCTCATGGACCAATCAGAGGAAGAAAATTTCAAATGGTTGGCGGTTGGATTTTTTCAACAATTGCGACGTTGGAGCTAAATTGTATGCAAGTAAAAATCTACACAGGAGTGGAAACATCTACGATTCTAAGCTGGATGATTCGATAGTTGTGATCTGACAGTTGGAAGAAAATTGTTTCATAGAGCCTGTTGAGAACGAATGCATATATGTATGCATTGGATGTTCTGTTGGGATACGGTAAGAGTCGAAGAGAGAACAGAGAGAGAGGACTGAGTGGCTGGCTGAAAGGCCGAGGCCATGAGGCCAAAGTAGAGGAAGAGAGAGGCAGGGGTATGCTGCTGGAATCTCTCCTAATCATGAATGCCATGGTTTATCTCTTAGGGAGAGTTTTCTACCAGTTGTATCCAAATGAACAAGATGTAATCTCTGAAAAGGCTAAGAGCCTGAAATTGTATTATAACCATTTTTTTGCTGAATAATACAATAGATCGATCTTTGGAGTGTGGGGTGTTTTACCCGAAAGGGTTTTCCCCACATAAATCTTTGTGTTCTATTTTTTTGTCTCATTGTTGATGTCTGTTGGTTCTTGTAGTAGAATATGTTAATGCATGCTATTGAATTTTACATGTGCTTCTCTCAGAAGGATCAATGTGGGAAATGAATTGTGTCTATTTCTGCTTTACAACATAGTTGTACGTTTCTTTGAGGCAACCTAATTGAAATTAAAGTTACCGAAGGCACTACTATTCTTAGAGGTTTCTCTGAGATGCACCAAATTTACCTTATATCCTGTGCCTTAGGTATTTTCATTTTGGCGTTGGGCGTTTTTCTTTTTGTTTTGGCGGACCCGGAACCAGAACGGAAACCAAACTTGGAATTATTTCCAAGTTCTATTTTTTGTTCCTTTCCCGATCCCGGTTCCGCCTCTTTTGTTTTTTTTTGCCTTGCATGTCTTTGGTTTTGTTCTGGCGGACACAGAACCAGAACTGAACTCTGGAACTTTTCTAAGTTCCAAGTTCCATTTCCGCTCCGATTCCGGTTCTGCCTGTTTTATTCTTTCGCTTTATTCCTTGGGCTTTTTCGTGGGATGCTTGCCCCCCTTTCTTCCTTCTTCCTTTAGTTTTTCTTCGTCGCCTTTTCGGTTGTTGTCGAAGGCAGGATCAGAACGAAACCTAGACCTGAAACTTAAAAAAGTTTCAGGGTCGGATTTGGTTCTGGTCTCGGTTCTGCTTGGTTCGTTTCTTTGTTTTTCTCTGGTCCCAGTTCCATTTTGGTTCCGCCCCCGCCATAGTTGGGTTTCCTTTTTGCTAAAAATATGTGAAAGGCGAGGTGGAGAATTATGTATTTTCTATGCTTTGAGGACTAATGGAGACCTTGTTTTGCAGGATTAAATCATGCACATGATGGTATTTCTCAAAGAGCTCAGTTGGAAAGCATCCCCCAATCCAGTTTGGCATAAAATTCCTCTATGGCAAGAGTCAGCAAGACCTTCCAGATGTCTTGCCAATTGGCAGTGTGTTATCCACCAGTCGCCATGACATTTTAATCACCGTAGGTTTTCATATGTCTCCCCGACATGTTGAAGTCTTGCCTACCGGTTGCACAAGGTTAGCGTCGCCGAAAGATTTGTGCTTGGCGAAAGGTCTTGTCGACTAGGTGGAGTCTCGTTGAAAGACGAAGGCCTCGGAGAGAAGTCCTACCGATCAATGAGGGTCTTGGTGAAAGTTTTGAGCTTGGAGGAAGGTCTTGACGACTAAGAAAAGTCTCCCTGAAATGAAGTGAGCTCTCAGTGACAGGGGCGTGACTTCGGTGAAATGTCTCGGCGAAGGAAGCTAGTCTCGCCGACATAAGATGATATCGGCATAAGCTCTCGCCGATCCGTCGGAGTCTCGATGAAAAGGGGATGTCATCGGAAAGGTCTCGCCAAGAGAGACAACGTCGGCATGAAGTCACACCGACAGGGTGGACTCTTGCCGAAGTGGAACAACATCAGGAAAATATTTTGTATTCGCCATAAGGTCTTGCCGACTGGGTGGAGTCTCGTTGAAAGACGAAGGCCTTAGAGAGAAGTCCTGCCGACTGATGAGGGTCTCGGAAAAAGTTTTGAGCTCAGCGGAAGGTTTCGCCGACTAAGCAAAGTCTCCCCGAAATGAAGTGAGCTCTCGGTGATAGGGGCGTGACTTCGGTGAAATGTCTCGGTGAAGGAAGCTAGTCTCGTCGACATAAGATGATATCGGCATAAGGTCTCGCCGATCCGTCAGAGTCTCGGTGAAAAGGGGATGTCATCGGAAAGGTCTTGCCGAGAGAGACAACATCGGCATGAAGTCACACTAATAGGGTGGACTCTTGCTGAAGTGGAACAACGTCGGGAAAAGATTTTGTATTCGCCATAAGGTCTGGCTGACTATGGAGGGTCTCGCCGAAACAAAATGAGCTCGGGGAGAATGGAGGAGCTCAACATGATGTCCCATCAACAAGCAATGGTCTCGATGATGGTTGTAAAACCTTCAGCGTAACTAATGGAACCCGTCGTTATGTCTGGCCGACCCGATGGTGTCTCGTCGAAGGAAAGGGGGCTCGATGTGATCTCATGCCAAGGGAATAAAGTCTTGCCGATAGTGACGAGCCTGCCAATGAAAGGATGTCAGTATGACTCTTAGCGCCCGCTATGACATCTTGCCGTCCGTCGTGTGTCTCGCCGAAGGAGGAAGCCGTCAGTCTCAGGGATAGTTGTGGCATCCGCTGGTAAAGGTAGATCAACATTAATGATAATGCTTTAGACCATTCAAAGCGATTCGACATGAAAGTTCGAAGATGGACACGGAGGCATGGAGTTAATGTTGTGATTGTAAAAGGATCTTAAGGTTTCTCCTGAGGGCGATCTTTCACCGACATAGACAGTAGGGATTCACATTGAATGCAACATTAACTCTATTCAAAAGATCTGAGGGCCGACTCTCCTGTAACCAACTGATATTTTGTGAACCCTAAAATAGGGGCCGACTTTCTTTTTGGCACATTTTGTATATATGGCATTTTTGCCTCTTTGTAAAGGGGTACGAGTTTTGAGTAGAAGTTTCTTAGAAAAGATAGAGGAGACAGAACTGCATCCTATTTCTTTGTAATGGGAGTTTTGTTTGTCTTCTTAGTTAGGAGTTAGATTTAGCATAGGCAAGAATGTATCTTTCAATTTTTCTTAGTGTAGATGGAAACAAGCTGAAGATATATGTTTTTTGTACACTGGTGATTGTGCCAGAATTGTAAATGATGCTTATCTATTTCACTAACAGTAGAAGCAACCATATTCAAATCTACTTCATGTTATGTTCCTGAATGGTATTCATCTTCAGTTAATCATTAGATTTTGAAAAAGATTTTAAGGAATAAAATCTTATTTTATGTTTTGTTTAAATGGTTAGTTACAATCTGTTGTTGAAATTAGCACTATGAATGAATGAAGCTATGTGTTAATCACAAGTTGATTTTGTTCTCCAGTTTCAGTTAGCAATTCCTTGAAAGGTAACAAGTCTAGTTAAGTTGGATGAATTATTATTCTCTTCAGTCCCAAAGCTTTGATATATCTTTTTTTGTTTCTTTAAAAACCCCAATTAAAGTAGGTTTGAATTTATGTTTGATCTTAGAATAATTGACAAGCTCAACACCAGCAGGCCCCTTGAACATTATAGTTCACATCAACCATTGAGTGAAATCAACACAGTCGAGAACCGATTATAAAGACCTTGGGAGTTAAGATATCCATGTGTTATTCTTTCTCTTTCAGGAGAAATAGAATAGTAATATTTTGTTTAGCTGTTGTTGTGCTCATCAGAACCATCAAAATGTATACACCTCAAACATGCAACACCAAATAGGTTGGCACCAAACACTTCCAAAATATAAAGAAATGAATTCAAACCACACCACTACTTAATTGGGACCCAAATCTATATCAACACACTTCTCAACAATTCCTCAAAGGACAATTAGTGCTAGCATGCTAGGTCACCCAAACCTACACTAACACTAACAAGCGACTTCAAACACACCTCTCAAGGTCTAAAAACATCTTGTGCACCACACAAAAACATTCCACAATATCCATACAACATCTTAGAATATTCCACATCATCAGAATATTCACCATGTTGAAACTACTAAACCACCTAAAACTCAAGAACACCTTCATTTTGTGCAACTAGAGACACTGGCATAGACATCCAACACACCAGACAACTTTACAGAGAACCACATAGACATTATAAGAACATTCCCAAATATGTAACACCAAAACCTTTACTACAGAGAAATGTGCAGAGCAATCTCATTTCTCCTAGACACCTTGTTTCACCAGATAGGCATAATGTCAAACACATCTTCTCCTGTATTATTATCTAAAACCTAAAAATCTGGAGATGACACCCCTGAACACCTCTGATTATCACATCGAAACTGCATGGGAAAATCTTCAAGCATGAAAAACTTTGAAGCAAAAAACTGAAAACCACTTTGTCACACTGAACTCTCTTTTATTCAAATTTTCTCAAAAGAACTTGGAAACCAAGTGAACCAACTTCATCAGCAACATTACTAACATCTCTTCAAAACATCTACAACATCTGCAATATGCAACACTACAAAAATCTCCCCAAACACAATTAAACTAACAACTTCTACAACTATCAATGACAACACCAACAACATTCCAACACTCTCTTCATACAAGGGGTTGACATCAATGACAACACTCAAACAACTCAAGCATCCAACATCTCCAAACTTCTAACAAAGGTGACATACAAACCATAGGGAATCTTGTATGAAAATTTGGCATGCATGAGCTAATGGAGGACCTCACTCTTGACATCTAGAATCACATGTGTTGGATTCTTGCAGAGGGAGCTTATTTCCTTACAAATAATAGATTAACTAGATTGATGAATATAGGTCACTTGCATCCATATAAGTGTTGAATTCTTTGAATTTATCTTGCAATAGGCTTTCAAGATAGATTCCTAATAATCTAAAATATTTAAAGTTGAGGTTACTTAATTTCTCTATAAATCAATTAAAAGGATCAATGCCTAAGTAAATGATCAACAAGGCTAAAAATATGAGATTTGCCTCAAATATAGGCCCCTGTGGGTAATAACTAGAATATCTACAATGTCATGACATTCATAGAAACTGTTCACTAATGAAGAAAGATGGATTATTGAATACATTTTTTGGGACTTGTGTGCACTAGATTTAGAATAAAACTAAATTTAAAAACTTGATATTAAATTTCGATTGTAAAATTGCTACAAACCTCATATTGAGCTTGATTTGGATTTTATCATGCTTTAACAAAGGATTTTGAATTCTCAGTGAAATGTGAAAGTTGTCTCGCAGTGTGTTGATCACTTGCTTCAAAAATTTAAAGTTTCTAAAGATGGAAAAATAATATAATTAGTTTTTCCCCTAGTTAGGAAGATGAAAAGTTACCATTTCATTTATAGGTTTTTCAGTGAAAATATAAATGACCAAGATTTATTTAATCAATATTAAGGACTAAAGAGTTGATTTAGAGTTAACTAGTTTGATTCAAGTTAACTAAATTGATTGATTGGTCAACTAACTTAAATGATTAATTAACTAGCTTGCTTGATCTATTAGCTATTCAATCAACTACTTTGATTGAGAGTTAATTTGATAAACTAATTAGTAAAATAATATTGGTTGATGAGTGGAATGTGGAACTCACTATATTGATATGAGTGAAATGTGGGACTGACTTATTAGTTAAATGACATTGATTGATGAATGAAATGTGGATGTGGGTAATTAAAATTGTTTATTTATTTTAATTAGATATGTGTATGGATTAACTAGGAGCTAATTAATTAATAAAGGGGGAATGAGATTAGTTAATTAATTAAAATATAATTAGTTGATTAACAAATGATAATAGAATTGACCAAATGGAATTACAACACTAGTTGAAAATATGAGACTAGGGTGATTAAAATGGGATGATCATGACAAAGTTAACATGGCAAAATTTGGGTGTCTACATAAGCATCTCCATGATTTTTATGATTGGATGCCTCCTTGTGCAAACAAGGAAGATAAACAAATGAGGAAAACATGGTGGACGTTCAAGCATTTTGGGATACCAAATCCTTTCACAAGATCAACTTTAATATAGCACATATTTTGGACTCCATGGTTGAAGAATATTTCATTAACCATGAAGATTCTAGCATTGTGTACATAATTGATCTCAATAATTGAGTGTTTGTTGTTATAGAAAAGATTTGGAGTTGCAAGGATGGCTTAATAAATATCTTCCACAACCTCTAAGAGCAACTTAAGGCCAAGGTGGAGACCTAAGGAACAATCCACCACAAGAACATTACTAATCTCTAATATTACTTCACTAATGATGACTAAAATATGCTTGTTTACTAATACATTTTCTTCAAGTGCATGTATGCTTGATCTCCAGCAAAATATTTCTAGAAAATATGGATTTGCAAGCAAAGTGGGTCTTAATGGTCATAGTGTGCTCTTCAAAATTATATTTACAATCTTGATTTTTTATCTTTGCATATCTACATTGAAGACTTATTTCTATGTAGTCATTAGTTTTTTGGAAATGAATAAATATTGGGGTGCCCAAAATATTATTAGTGGATTTTTGTTGATGATTAAAAACAAATGAGTACAAAATGTTACTCGACACCTCACAATTTTCTAGTAATTTCCTAGCTAATTTTCTTTTTCTTAGCATGAGACATTTTTGGTGTGACACTAATTCTCATAACTAAATTGTTGGTGGGAATAATCCCATAATAAAATCCTATCATATAATAAAGATAGGAATTGAGTAGTAATTAACCTAGTAAATGAGTTAGTATTGGAAACAATAAATCATAATTTGACATGATAGGAAAAAATACCTCCTACTTATCAATAAATGATTAATTAAATTTAGAATTTAATTTAATTTAATTTCAATACTTCTAGCTATATTCTAAAGATGAGAAAATGGTGTTGAAGACATTGGGAACTAATTCACCATAACACTAGAATTTCATATCATGTTAGAAAGGTGTATTAAAAACTAGGAACTAATATATTTGTGCTTTGGTTTGGATTCACACCTGTAGAACTAATCTTCATGAGTGTAGAAATGATCTAACATGTATGACTAAACCATGCCTCATGGAAATGAACTAGTAGAAAATGGACTATCCAAATTCGTTCACCTCAATTTCCTTATATATGAATATGTGTATGGATAGCCAATCTTTAACAAATAGGTGGTGTTTAAGAATACCTTTGGGTAATTTGTTAATTGCAAGGATCACACTCTCTTTAGTTAGACCTATAGTTGGATTGATTCAATGATAATGAACCAAGGTTGAGGATTACAAGCAATCATACAATGGACCTAAGATGATATGTACTAATATAATATTTTGATAATGTTGTTATATTCCTTTAATTTCTTTTTTGCAGATTAGACTCTAAATATACTAAATAAATTCTAAGTAATTTTCAAATGACTAAGTGAATGCCTTTAAATACAATAGTATTTAAATCAACACTAAACATGAGCTAGATTGACTAAAAATGAGTAGTGAAATGGTAAACAAAATGTAAATTTGAATTTTAAAATAAAATATAATATCTAGATTTAGAATTGCAAAAATAACTTGTATCAAATCTACATAATCTAATTAATAAAAAATAAATCTAAAAATTATAAATATAAATAAAATTATTTCATCTTTAATATTTTAAAAAATGACTAATTTCAACATTAATTAAATTTTAATGTAACCCATTTACTATACCATAATATTTAAAAACATTCAATATTAGTTAGAAACATTCAATAATTTTTATACCATAATATTAAAAAAATTCAATTCAATATACAATTAATTGACATGTAATTTTTTACAAATGATTTAGTACATGTTTCAACATTTTAATTACTGGGCTGATTACAAAGAGAGATTCGTCAGCTGAATCTTTGATGTTCAGGACTAAATCGCAGAGTGAAAGTCACAATGGAAGGAAAAACATGTACTTTATTGTTAATTGAATTGTATTTTACACTGCAAAATTACAAATACAAAGGACAAATTTCTTCGGCCGCCTCGTGATCACGACTCTAAATAGTGTAAAGGAAGGAGTCAGACGAATTGACCAAAAACATGTGGGAATCAATTTTTGGCAGTCATCCTCCGCTTCCTCGAAAGTTCCTTCCGGATAAGAAAACTCATCCTCTCGCTTTCCCATTTACAGCTACACAATTTTGATGCTTCACTTTGACGAGCTCGCATACGGAATGACTCTGTTCAGTCTGCACAAATACCCCACAAATTTGTCAAAATTCACCATTGAAATGCTCTGTTTTTAAAATCTACACCACAAATCCATCAAGGAACTGAACATACCTGTCCTTTCGTTTCTGCAGAAATCGTTGAAGGGATAACTTTTTCGCTATAGGAAGTTCTGCATAACAAAGTTAATCGGTCATTAATGTACTGCATAATTCTTTACATTCTGAACTTTCACAAATCTGATCGGAGAACTTACTGGTATTTGATGTCTCAACAGCCTGGCTTTGATTTCCCCCTTCTGTGGATTCTCCTAAATTTGAAACACTTTTACTCAGACAATTTGAAATGTTTGAAGCAGTGGTGGAAGGCAGAGCATTTCCATTAGCCGCGGCCAGCATCATGATCGCCTCTGCCTGTGGATGAATCAAACTATGAGCTCAATCTTTAAAGGAAAATCAAACTCCATAATGTCTAAAGGTTGGGAAAACAACTTACTTTTCCGTAAGAAACGTCATTGCACACTTTCACTGCCCCGCCGTAGAAAATCGTTAGTTGTGCAGACGATGGATTGGTTGTAGCAGCTTCAGAAATTTCAATTTGTGTATCCAGCAAAGCCGATTGGCTGTTGTCCTGTTTCCCATTGGATTGAAACCCTAGAGACTGCTGCGGAAACAGATCCATGGTCTTAATTCCTTCAGAAACCCCAATATGAGCTTCCCTGTGAAAAAATTCTGAATCGCTCAAACATCCGTGTGAGAGAACTTGTTGCAGCATATGAGGTCTTATCTTTCCCAGGCATGACTGGGTTGCTGTATACATTAAAGCCCAAACAACATCAGGATTCATGAAGGAATTCTTTATAAATTGTGTCAGAAAAAAATTGGTACATTGTGATTGAACAAAGATAACTTACATCGCCTGAGCGGAAGTTGTTGGTAGCAATCCATGGCAGAATCAAATTGGGGGCTGGTATTGTTATGACTTCCAAGTCCCAAGAAATCGATGGTAAACAGCTGAGGTTGAGACATCGCTTACAAAACAAAGGGCAAATAATCCTTCAAAATTTGATGGAATTGAATTAGATGGTATGATGAGGAATGGTATTTAAAGGAGCAAAGGCTGTATTTGGCACCCCAAAAACATGGGGCCAAAAGGGCCCCAGTTTGCAAAGCGGAAATACACGTGAGGAGAAGAAATTTGGTTTAAGTAGGTCGTCCATTTTACATCAAGACTGTCACCGACTCATTATCAACCCACGTGGGGAATATTAACAAATAATTAAATAGATGACCCTTTGACAATAGAAAGTACCTAGTACCTACCTTGTCTTTCTTTCCAAAGAGAGATTTGTCTGTTGCTTAAAAAATGCCTTACTTAAAACTAGTACTTGTACCTTCAGTAAGTGTAATCGATGACTTCATAAGAAAAAGGATGCTCACACATGGTTATATATATATATATATATAAATTAAAAAATGAATTAATTAATAAAAAAAGTATTTACAAGAGTAGAGAAATGTTTGGAGGAGGCACATCCCAATCAAAATGACAGAAAGAGATTCTAATACAAAGAAGCATGATACCAAAAAACATCTCAGCTAAGACAAGCTGATATATATGTATGATTTTAAGATGGGTATTTTAAAAAGCAATCAAAGAGAAGAAATTTGACTTTATCGGATTAATTGTGTAGTCTAGTAAGTTTTATTTTCTTGGTTAATGGATAAAAGATTTAGTGGAGTAATAATAGAACTTGATTAAGATGGGGTAGTATTGAGAATGTAGAAGATGAATTGTGATTTTTTCTATAATATATATAATTTTCATAAAAATACAATTTAAAAATTAGTGTTTTCAATTTGATGTTGTAGATCAATCTTAAGTTTTTTAATATTAAAATAATCGATTAAATTTATAGTTCACAAATAAAATATTAAGTCAAATTTGTGCAAGTGCTTGTTAAACACTTTAATTGTAACACCTTGAAAAGTTACAACACCCTTCAATAATACAAGTTACTCACTTCATAAAAATAAAAGATCACATCTACTTTCAAGATATGGTAACTCATTTTAATAATTATATTTGATGATAACTAACAATCACATTTAATTAACAAAATCTAGAAAATAATGACATTTTAAACCTACTTAATTTAATTCTATTTTTATTTCGATTGGTCCATGCTTCACACCTCCAAATATTCCTATATAAACAAGTAGATTTAAAATCCCCTATTGCTTACAATAATTTTTTAAATAAAGATGCACTTAAAACACCTTATTAAAACAAAAGTGAATCCTCAAAGACAACAAATTCAAATCCAATTCTAATATGTTCCAAGCCAACGTAATTGCTCAATCTAAATCATAAATTTACATGTCCCTAAGTGGATAAACAACTACAAGCAACCATTTTAATTGGAAGCATTATCATTTAGTAATAAATTATCAAGAAAGAAAATGAGAGATCATAAAAAATATTAAAATTTTAGAATAATATCATAGTTTTTTATCAATCAGTATTTTTGATGTTGTGGTTCACATTAAACATAAAATAAGGAACTAAGAGACATGAATCGATATGTTGGATTGGAATGTGACCTATTTTCTAATTAATTTTATCCTCCTATTTGTTGGAGAGTAAAAGTTTAGAAATTTCTTACATGTCTAGGAATTTGAGCTCCTATAGTGAATGTTTTATAATTATGTAATGTTTAAATCAATTTGACAAATAAAAGAAAATTTGATATATTTTATTAGGATTACTATGTTAATGGACATAAACCCACACATCAAGCCTATTGACTAATTATCTATCCTAGTTAAATAAAGAAAGAAATTATGTTATAATTATTCTAGATTTAACAAATTAGGATTGGAAATAATAAATGGTATATTAAATGTTGAATTTACTTGAATTTTAATTTCATGTCCCCTTTCCCCATTTCCCATTGGCTTAGGAAAAGTAACATATAGGGAAATGAAAGTTTTTATACTAGATGTCAAGATTATAGGGGCCACAAGTGTTATGTAACAAAATGATTATTTAAAAAAAAAAATGTTGGTCAAGGATTATGTATGAGTATATTTTGGAGGGAAGGGAGAGTAATTTGAAATTTACATACTTAATCAAGATATTAATCAAGAGAAGGCATGCTTGTCTATCCATTAAAATTATTTGAATAGATTGGATACATCCATCACTAGAGATTGGATGAAGAAAACCCTGATTTTTATAACTGGCTAGTAGATGAATCCCTCTTGAAATAGTCATGAGAAATTCCATGTAGGGATTGTAATTAAGCTTCATTGATTTATTGTTTAGGCGACTTATAATTCATGTTTGTTTGATTTTACAGTGACTCTCTTAGTGTTGAGGGTTTGTAATTATGAGGTGGCTCCTATAGCACCATTAGTTATAGATTCATCATATTTCTTGATAATAATATTACTATTATTTTCCTCAATATTGGTAAATTGAATTGATTGTAAGTGCACTTTTTTTGTAATAAGAGGAGTAATCAATTATTGTGAGTTGTTATGTTGAGGTAAAAAATCAAGGTGTCCAAAATGATGTACCTAAATCTTATTTTAACATCATCTCTCACACAAATTTTGTGATAGCCTAATCTCAAATCAATCTTTAAGAAGTATATTGTTCCATGTAATTTGTCTATCAAATCATTTGTGCTATAATATATCTATTCTTCATGGGAATCTTATTCAATGTCCTATAATTAATACACATCCGCATAGTACCATGCTTGTTTTTCATAAGAATCAATGAAGATGTAAAAGGTCTGGAACTAGGTTTTATGTAACTCACTTCCAAAAGTTCTTGAATGGGTTTTTTAATCCTCTATTTGTAACCTTGTGGATGGTAGTATGGTGTTGTTATAATATGATTTGAACATGGTGTAGAGCAGGGGGATTCATCACCCTCAAGGTTCCAGGTCACGAGAGAGCCAAAGGGAACAAACAGTCCTAAACTACCTTAGATTGATTAAAACAGACTAAAAAGGAAGGGAAAATAGAACTATTTTTCCCTTCTACTAATGATAGGTGTTTAACCAATTGAGCAGATTGCAAGGGTCTCAGACTGCGAACCAGATAACTCTCTATCTAAGATTGTAGCGCGAGAACCAAAATTCAGTGCATCACATTGGATTCTCAAGGAAACGCTGGTGTCTTGTATGGAAAGAGGGTCAGATGGTAGTAGAAAACACTCAAGGTCTACTTACAACCCAAATACTGGAGTTTTTACAGTTTAACAATTTAATATGAAAATATGAAAATAAGGAGTACAACAAGAATACTAGAAAGAATTATTCTAATGATGAAAAAGGATAAGGAAAGAGTAGGAAAGATACCATTCCATGCACAATCTAGTTCTCCAACTGGCTTTGAGTGGATGAACCTGCATCTACACACACCAAAACAGGAAAATTGTTGGGCTATGTTTTGAGGTATGCCTCAGTCAGACCCCTATTTTGGTGTTCCTACCTCCATGGAAAACTAGATATGCAACGATATAGAGTAAGTGATAAAGAAGAGAGAATGGAAATGACACAATAAGGTAGGGAGAAATGACAAACTGAATGCTACTCTACAAGATGATAGATGTAAATAAAATGAAACTTGACACAATGTTCCCTTCCCTGCTATAAGCACTCAAGGCCAATAGAGGAAGGGAGAGAACAGTACCACCACATTAAAGAGATAGAACTTCAGTAAATCTACAATGATGATGATGTTGAAGTAAGAAGACACTATAGAGAACCAATAGAAAATTGGTATCAGCAAGATAGAGCAAGAATGATCAAGAAGTGAGAGAGATTGAGCTTAAGAATGAAATAAGTGAATAGAAAGTGCAAGAGAATGTAAGAGAGTGATAGATGAGTTTGAATGGGTAAAATGGAGATAAATAGTCATTTTTTGTTGGTCATGACCCAACAAGGAATGTTACATTTGCGACCAACTAGGAAATATAATGCTTTTGCAAATTCCAAAGGTAGGAATCTGACATGACTGTAGCGCAATGCGTGGATCCCCAAAAAATATTCCTCCACTAATGCAAAAAGACAAGGACACACAGGAAGGTTGAGAAGACAATGATGGATTTATGCATCGCCATACTTGTAATTCTAAAGTAAGGGTAAATAAATGGAAAATTTACCTAGGCTACAAATTTATGCCATTACATTTTTCCCCCACTTTAGTGGGTGTACATGTTAGTGTGTATGTGAGCTAAATTAGAAAGAGGTTGAAGAGATTATACCGATAATTTCGAGGAAGCAGATCTTCGATTTGACATACTTGGACATGAAAGAGGGAGCTCCACCAAGATGTGAAAATGACACGGGTCGTTGATCTTGCAAATCTAGTTATGATCTCACCACAAACATGTTAGGCAAAAAAGCTAATCATAAGACATAAGAAGACACAAGCCAACATTGTTTGAACAGATAGACATAAGACACACAATGATCAGATAGATAAGCATGTGGTTGCTACAAACTATGTTGTAGGATAGTCACATAAAAGATGGGTCTAGTCAGGCTTCCCCCAAGCTAGACGCTAAGATATAAGATGTTTGACACAAAGATATGTGTCATCCAATATCAGATAAAAGACATGCATTGCAAAATACAAGAAATAATTCATTTGAGAAGAAAGCTTTCAAAAGGGGGGTTCCTTCAACAAGGAACCTATTGTGTAGTCTCATAACATGCCCCAAGACTATAAGGCTTGGGGACCCAAGTGAAAAAATAATGCTTATGGCAGGTGTTGGTTGGCAAAAAGGATCACCAAAAGGCCATGTTAAAAGGAATTCTTTGAAGTAATTCACGAATTTGAATGTATTGGGTATTGGGTATCGGGTATCAGAAGGCCAAATTGGTTGGAAGGTTAATGTGAGGTTTGGTAAGTGTTGCAGTCCGAAAGTGAAAGTCTAGGGAAATATGAAGGTTTCAGTAATAACTAGGATTTGAATTTTTTTGTTCCAATAAAAGATGAAGTTGTCGTGTTCTGGGTACTGGGTAACAATGTTGGGTGTTAAGGTTGATTGTAAAAGTTTTGCCGAGAAATTCAAAATGTTCAATAACCCTCCTAAAGGGATAATTACACAAGAATGTATTAAAAGCATGTTATTTATGATTTGTTTAAAATGATGATTTATTAATGATGGTTTTATTTTATTGATATTTTTATTTTTAAAAGGGATTGATATGTGGAATTTTTATGTGTAGGAGGAATAGATTGTGATGTAGTATTCGAGTATGGATGGTTAAGAAAATTTGGATCATGAGTAGTGATATAACCAGGTTGGGTCATACACTCCAAGGGTCCATGTGAAGGACGAGCTTGAGATGTCGAAATATCGGGAATCCTGGTATTACGAATGCGGTGAAATAGTGCGCCTAGCTCTGAGATGATTTACTTTTGGGAGTTGTAAGCCCAAGTCAAAACCTAAGTATAGGAACCAAAGTGTTGGTGGACTAGGATATCTATATCTAGTTCCCCCTAATCATTTTAAATATCTGATAGAGGAATTTCCTACATTTTGTTTGATAAATCTACACGGTTCCAAGTTAATAGCCTAATTATATTTTAAAGATGGAGGTCCCAAAAGATTTTAAAGTGTAGAAGAAGGTTGACATCCATTGACTTATTCAAAAATTCTCCTTCCAGTTGTCATATTCCACGTGCCTTGTTGTGACTCATCCCTCTGATTCCCTCTCATGTGTTGATTCAATTCCTTGAGCATCTTGTTCTTATAAAAGGCCAGGAGATGTTTCATTTTAAGTTAAGTGAACAAAATTTGTGGATGTCGGAGAACCACAACTTTTTCAAGTTTGTTCTTTTTCCTATTTTATGTTCCATTCCAGATTAAAAGCTTGTATGTTTCATTAGAATTTAATCAATATCAAAGCCAATTTGAAAGCAATTTCTTGATATGAAATATTGCGTAGCTAATTTTTTGTTCCTATTGAACAAGACTATGTGTTGCGCCATTTAAGGGCGCATACTAACACTATCCGGTGGAAAATAATCCCCTTTTTTTTAAAATCTCACATAATTTTGTGCCTAGCTATGAAGCAATCTAGTGACGTATGGAATGGTTTGCTCTGGGTTTGTTTATTTCTTGAGGCATGCGTGGGTAATACTTGGGAGAAATTTTACTTTTTTAAAGTATTTTTTTATGCTTTATTTTAGAATAGGTGTTTAAATTTTAGAAAATGTTCCAAAAAAGTGATGAATGCATGGATTTTTATTTCAAATCTTTTGATTCCATGATATTGTTGAATGATTAAAGCTAAATCTACTTGGATAAATGTAAGTTGTTTGAAGTTCATGAAATATTATTGCAAATTTGTTGATTTCATGAAGTTGTTGAATGACTGGACCGAGATTATTTCATATCTCTATGCCACCTTTTAAAACTGGAAGGACCATTTACCCCTCGTGCGTAACATCATTATCACAATGAACCCTGAGCGAACCTAGTGTAGTAAAGACCTGACATAAACAAGCCTTGGGATTAAGTTGAGTTAGTCTAAGATTTAGGTTGTCTCGATGCAATATTTCAAGAAAGATAGGTTCTTGTAGTGTGTCTGTGAGAATTTTATCTGTTTGTTGGTGTGCAACTAACATCCACGTCAACAGGAGTGGCACTAGAAGGAGCGATACCTCTGGTCTTATTTGGAGTCTGTATTATTGTCCCAGTTTTGGGTTTGGAAAGTTGCTTGTGAGGCAAAAGCTTAATCAAGTCTGTATTGGATAATAGAATAGAAGTTGATAAGCTCTGAAAAATCCTTAATCAAATACTTTATCCCTTAAGTCTATTCACTTCCAATAGGGTTACTGAGTGCTGAATTCATGATACAATTAATCATGGTGAACTTGACTGTGAATTTTTTTTAACTAGGGTAATTTTGGTCACTTATAATGTGATTTCGTTAATGGAGGAATCTTTAACTGCTAGAAGAAAAGAACCATTATTGGAGAGAGGTTTGAATTTGGATAAAAAATTTAACCCTAGTGAAATTGGAAATACTGTAGATTTAATTGCTAGATCAAAAGGATTTATTAACTGTAATTGCCATGAGGAATTTCTTGAAATTTTGTAGGAGAAAAAGCAAAGTCATCAAGACTTGGAAACAACACATTCAAAGCGTGAATGTGAAAGGAACGATTCACCGATCTTCTCACACATGGAAGGCGGCAACAAAGAGGAGTGGGGAGAACAAGTGGGAGACATGTGCTTTTCGCCCCTAATTATGAATCCACAACTTAAAAGGGAAGAAATTTTTATTTTTACGCAAAATATAGAGTAGCAAGTTTTTACTTTCTCTCTTTTTGATGATGGTGTAAATTGTATTAATACTTGGTCTAACAAAATGGATAGTGATATTGAGATTAAAGACGAGGCCAAGAACCAAAGAAACCTTGGAGGGAAAGAATATCAAGAAATGAATACATTCATTCGTGGAATAGGGAAAAGTAAAATGGAAAACCATGAGCCATGACTAGAAGAAGGTAGGATGACGAGAAGCCAGCGAAGGTGTGTGCAATCAACCTTTAATGAGGTTGTTTCCATACATTTTAGCCAACGTGTTGGTAAGTACACATTTGAATTTTCATTTTTTCAAAAGTAGAAAAGTTAAAATAATTCATTGTTATAGTAGGATATCCAAGATATGTTCAAGCGAATTTAAAGATAAGCCTACTATAATTTGTACAAAAAATATTATGCATATAGTAGTAGAGATTAGGGTAAATTTATTGATTAGGGTTAGTCGCTTAATTAGGGTAAATTTTAGTTAGTTAGGGTAATTTGTTTTAGTCGGGTTTGCTTTCTTTTTGTTTTTTGGTTTTGTTCCCACAATTAATGAATTATGCTTAAGCTAAAGCACATGAGAATTGAAATTTTCTTAAAACCATGCAAAATAAAAACACACTTGATGTATGGAAAAGAAAAAAATTTCATTATATTTTGTATGTACATGTAAAATACAAAATTACCGTCATAAAAGAACAAAAAAGGAAAAAAGCAGCCACGTTAAAGAACAGTAGGTTGGCCAGTTAGTCAATTTGGTCTACTTTGTCCATGAGGTATGTGTACCATAGGTAAGCACTGTCCGTATAGGCATCAATGTTTGTGGTGTGTAGATCAATAAGAAAGGGCTGAATGGGAACTATTTTCCCTCACTCCAAAAATAGAAGGAATTCCAATGGCCAAGTGAGCAACAAAAAGAACATGGTCCAAGTTCCCCAGAAAGTTAGGGCGTACTATCATATTAGCAGGATCGTGCACTTTAACGATAGAGAGGCCGAGGTCCACAAGTGAGGCTACGAACCGCGAAGCCAGGTTTGAATTCAACCTATAGTATGCTCTGGAATTCACATAAGTTTCCCTAAGGACTAGGAGCAATTATGATTTGGTGCCCAAATTTTGAAGAAAGAAAACCTTTTTGAGCCTTTGGGTCGTGATTCAATCAAGGATGCCATTCTAGTGGTGAACATAGGTCAAGAAAATGGGAGTATCCATAGGCTTGGAAGCAAGAAAGCCCAAGCAGAGAAAAAATAAATAAAATTGAAGAAGGAAAGAAGTGAAGAATTTGAAGGAAAGTGCAAAATTTATAGAAAGTCATGAGAAATTTGTGGTACATAGTTTCCTAGATAGAAAATATTGGGAAATACAAGTTGAGGTGGCACCATGACACTTTTCTCCAGAATTAATGGTTAAATCAAATAAATTCTTACAAAGCTAGTGGCCATTGCTTCAAATTTTTCCAGTACGAAGATTACATATCAAGCTGCAAGTTGGATATTTTAGAATTAAATGGTGGTCATTTTAGTGCATTTTATCGAGCCATATTAATCATGAAGATGTCCATGTGTGCCTTGAAGAAAGGAAAATTAAGCCAGTGAGATGGCACATGTCGACATGTGGAGAGTTTGAAGGAAGTAATACATGTGTGTTAAGGTGTGAGAATTAAATGCAAAGTATGATGGTCAGGCTTAAGTGTAATCATGACAAGTCTAATGCATTAATGTTAGTGTTGTGCCGTAAAAATCAAAATTGTTGGCCAAGTTTATTTTAGTGGTTGCCATAAAATTTAAAATGGAAGGGTGGTAACCAACATTTCTAAATTTATAATTAATTTGGTGATTTGATAACTTGTTGCTAATTTTAACTTATGTTTATGTTTTAGGCAGATAGTGAATTGTAGTTAACTAGAATTTAGCATAAGGGTGGTAAAATTTAGCTGGAAAGTTGCACATACAGGGAATAATTAACTGAGTCTTTTGGGAATTGGTGAAACAATGAAGGGATTTGCATTGATTGAAAAATAAAAAATTAACCTTCGCTACCGCCATAATTCCCAACCTGATAGCAGGCTTCATTGCCTACAAGTTTAAGCAAATGAGCTTACAAAAAAATATTAAATGAAAAAATGAAAAAATGAATATCGAAGAAATATCAAAAGAGAAAATTTAACTCTTTAGGCTATCCAAATATCTCTATCGAGGCTATGGATGCTTGACTTGCAGTAGAGCTATGTTTGGGGGAATTACAGAGATAACCTTGTCGGGGTTATGAACACTTGACTAGTAGCAAGGCTCTATCAAAGGTTGGCTTTGGAGGATTACTAAATTATGTAGTTCAATGTCAATGAACTAGTTTTTTCACCAAGTTTCGGTGACTAGAATTAATCAAAGCACACACTAATGCTTTCCAGAGAAATTTTATAATTTTTATGCTAGAATTCAAGTAAAGGTAAGGAGCTATTGTTGGACAATATGCATAAGTTAGAATTTATAGCGGGCGACCTGGTCCCAAGTTTCTTTTAAATTTGGTTTTGTTGGTTGCAAGTTGTTGTGTGTTCTCACAACACGCCCCAAGACTAAAAGGCTTGGGGACCCAAGTGAAAAAAAAAATGCTTATAGCAGGTGATGGTTGGCAAAAAGGATCATCGAAAGCCCATGTTAAAAGGAAGTCTTTGAAGTAATTTATGAATTCGAATGTACTGGGTACTGGGTACCAGGTATCGGAAGGCCAGATTGGTTGGAAGGTTAATGTGAAGTTTTGTAAGGGTTGTGGTCTAGAAGTGAAAGTCTAGGGAAATGTGAAGGTTTTGATAATACCTGGGATACACAAAATTTTGTTTTGGTATTTAAAGCTGAAGTTGTCGGGTTTCGGGTATCGAGTAACAATATTGGGTGTTAAGGTTGATTGTAAAAGTTTTCCCAAGAAATTCAAAATGTCTGGTAAGCCATCTAAAGGGATAATTACATGAGAATGTATTAAAAGCGTATTATTTATATGATTTGTTTAAAATGTTGATTTATTAATGATGGTTTTATTTTAATGAGAGTTTTATGAATGTTTTTTAAAAAGGGATTGATATGTGGAATTTTTATTTGCAGTCCTGAGGAACAAATTGTGATGCAGTATTTAGGTATGGATGGTCAGGAAAATTTGGATCGTGAGTAGTGCTATAACTAGGTTGTGCCATACACTCCAGGAGTCTATATGAAGGAGGAGCTTGAGATGTCAAAATACTGGGAATCTTGGTATTACGAATGCGGAAAAATAGTGCACCTAGCTTCGGTGTGATTTACTTGCAGGATTTTTATGCCAGAGTCAAAACCTAAGTGTAAGAACCAAAGTGCTAGTGGACTAGGATATCTATATCCAATTCCACCTAATCATTTTAAATATCTGATAGAGGATGTTCCTACAGTTTGTTTGACAAATCTACTTGGCTCCAAGTTAATGTCCTGGTTATAATATTTTAAAGATGGAGGTCCCGAAATATTTTAAAGTGTTGAAGAAGGTTGAAATCCATTGACTTATTCATAAATTCTCCTTCCAGTTGTCATATTCCATGTGCCTTGTTGTGATTCGTCCCTTGGATTCCCTCTCATGTGTTGATTGAATTCCTCAAGTGTCTTGTTCTTATAAAAGGCCAGAAGATGTTTAATTTTAAGTTAAGTTCAAAATTTGTCGATGTCAGAGAACCAAAACTTTTTCAAGTTTTGTTCTTTTTTCTATTTTGTATTCCTTTCTAGATTAAAAACTTGTATGTTTCATTAGAAGTTGTTGGAAATAGGATGCCATTTAATTGCAATCCTAAACATTATTTATTTCATGTATCTCCTATGTCCTTGGAAAGTGTTCTCAAACACTAGGATTAGAAAGAGATTAATATTGAATGAAATAATCATGTTAATTGACATTTGTAATTAATTTTAAATGATAGGAGCATGTGAGGGCGTCCAAGATGAAGCACATGGGGCACCCACATGGAAGGTGGAACCCACCTTGAGTTAAGTTAAAACTGTTTGGAGAAAAAAGATAACACTTCTATAATGCATGTAAAGATCCTAGAAGTTAGGGATTAATGTTTACATGCATGAAGTTCAGTTTAGTTTAGTTCAGATCAGTTCAGTTCAATTTAGTCCAGTATCAGTTTAGTTCAGTTCAGTATCAATTTAGTTTAGTTTAGTTTAGTTTAGTTTAGTTTAGTTCAGTTCAATTATGGTTCAGTTATCTTCAGTTGCATGTAGTTAGTTTCATTTGAATGCTAGTTGACTTTAGTTGACTTGGAATGCATGACTAATGACTTGAGTTGCATGATAGATAATAGGTGACTAATTTCAGTTAACAGGGGATGATCATTCTTGCATGAATGGTGAAGAGATATGTTCCAGTTAACAAAGATTGACTTGGACCCACCTTGGGCACCCAAGTTGGATTCTTGGAGTTAACACTTTTGCATGATAAGATATTTCAGAAGGCTGAGTTAAGTGGGCCCATTCTTGGGCGCCAGCTTTGAGGATAAGCTTTGAAGATATCTTCAAAATAAAGGTTGAATTATGACTTCAGTTTGGGATGTCGAAATGGATGAGGGAGTTGATTTGACATTGTTCTTCACGGTTGAACTCTACTTGCAAGAGATATGTGTAGGTTTTTGGTGATAAGATTTGGGCTTTGTAATTGTAACTCTTTGGAGTTTACAAGGTTGATTATTGCCTATTTATCTCAAGCAAGTTGAAGAGAGTTTGTATTAGTTTTTATTGTAGGTTGTGAAGAAGATTTGTTGAAGGAAAAAGAAGCATCTCAAGCAAGGATTGAAATTATTGTAATCTTATTCTGAGATTAAATAATACATTGATTCTTGGTGGAGTTTTTTCTCGAAAGGGTTTCCTCCATGGTATATGTTGTGTATCTTCTATTCTTTTGTCTAATTCTTCTACAACCTTATGTCTTCATTCTACAAATGATAAAATGAATTAATCAAATAATCACCCACAAATAATCTGTAACAAAGAATACATATTTAGATCAACAATCATAAAGTTTTAGAAAGTATTAAGCTAAATAAACACCTCAATTTTCAATAGAAGTTAATCAATATTAGAGCCAATTTGAAATCTATTTCTTGATATGAAATCTTATGTAGCTGATTGTTTGATCCTATCGGACAAGACTATGTGTTGCATCATTTAAGGGTGCATACTAACACTATTTGGTGGCAAATAATCTCCCTTTTCTTTAAAATATCCCATCATTCTATGCCTAGCTGTGAAGATATCTGGTGACATATCAAATAGGTTTTCTCTGGTTTAGTTATTTCTTGAGGCATGCGTGGATAATTTACTTAGGAAAAGTTTTACTTTTTTTTCAGTAATTTTTTATGCTTTAAATTTTAGAATAGATGTTTAAATTTCAGAAAATGTTCCAAAAAAGTGATGAATGCATGGATTTTTATTGCAAATCTTTTGCTTCCATGATATTGTTGAATGCTTAAAGATAAATATACTTGGATAAGTGCAAGTTGTTTGAAGTTCATGAAATATTATTGCAAATTTGTTGATTTCATGAAGTTGTTGAATGACTGGACTAAGATTATTTCATCTCTATGATGCCTTTTAAAACTGGAAGGACCATTTACCCCTTGCGTGTAATAGCATTATCACAATGAACCTTGAGTGAACCTAGTGCAATCAAGACTTGACATAAATGAGCCTTGGGATTAGACTAAGTTAGCCTAAGATTTAGGTTGTCTCGGTGCAGTCTTTCAAGAAAGATAGGTTCTTGTGGTGTGTCTATGAGAATTTTATCTATCTATTGGTGTGCGACTTCTCGTGGTGTGTGTGAGAATTTTATCTGTCTATTGGTGTGTGACTAACATCTGTGTCAAAAAAAAACTTCAAGACACCAAGGGTCCCATTCAAAGGAATGCTCCAATTGAAAGACATCGCTTTTTCCACAATTTATTCTATCATTAAGGGATCCTCTTGAAAGTTCTTTAGTCAAGGAATCCATTGGAAAGAATGCTCCTTTTCAAGGGAAAATTTTCAAACTCTTTCATTTTAGAAAAGAGTGCTCCTTTTTTAAAGGAAAGTTTTTAGACTCTTTCACATATGAGATCGTTTTCAAAAGAAAATTTCATGCAGGAGCCTTAAGAGAATACAACATTTTGGAAAATGAGAGATTTCAATAAGGGATTCTTTCAGCAAGGAATTCATTTTAAATAATATTTTACATCAAGGAATCCTTTAGAAAAAAATTTCCTTATTGAAAATTAGAACAACATGGTATCCCCCCCTTAGGATGGTATGTATTGCACAAAGGAGCACATGGAATTGTAAGGAGAGAAGAAATACAAGAGATGTTGTGGCATGAGATACATGGCAAGATGTATTCATGGTATTTTTTCACACATGCGAGGGACAACACATGAAGCCACAACATCAAGAAGCAGATAGAGATGAAGAAATCAAGAGATAGGGGGATCTGAGAATTCAGGGTCACATATATGTTCATAGATACAAATAGACATAATATGGTGTATGAACGAACAATCATCAATCCACAGTTTTTAGAACATGAAGAAGAGCCTATGAAGATAAAGTGAAAATAAAAATCGGTTCAACATGGAAGAAGGCCTAAAGGCCCCCAATGCTTTGTGTCATCCCCAATATTGAAAAGAAATATCATGACACATAGAAGAATGATCATACACATAGAAGTGTATGACATATTTTTCATGCCTGTATCCAAGTACCTACAAGGGTAGAAAGGGTCCTCCAGGTAGGATCACAAACACAAAAAGAAAATCATGGGGAAACACAAAAACACAAACAAATCTATGCTACATATAAAGAAAAGGTACCACCCTAGTCCTCATCGACCAACAGGTCATCTTGCTCCCAACCTATATCATTGTAAGGGGAGGGTGGATAGGCCTACAAGAGCAGGATAGTGAGGGTGGTACCCTTCGAGTTGCTTGCAACAAGGGTCAAGGAAGAAGGCCCCTCAAGGTCTTCTTCACCGAGCTCTTGTGAAGAAAAAGTCATCAACCTTGCAAAGATCAAAGATAGAGTTGAGATATCATCCACTGAATTGAACATGCACTTTATTGAATTACCATGTGTTAACCGGGTGGGAGAAGGATGAGGCACCCTAGAGTCATTTTCGACCTTATCAAAAAGGGAAATGGAAAAATCCGGGGATGCGGGGATTGCCTCCATCACAAGGACAACACAAGCCAAGACAAAACTAGCTTTCGAAGAAGATGAACCTGTCTTCCAACCTCCACTTATAGTGAGGTCATCCTCCAGCTTGTGCTTTAACGGAGGATGTGGTGTTGGAAATAGGTTGCCATTAAATTGCAAATCCTAAACATTAATTATTTCATGTATCTCCTTGTTTCTTGGAATGTGTTCAACAACACTAAGATTATTGTGAGATTAATATTTGATGAAATAATCATGAATATTGACATTTGTAATTAATTCTAAATGTAAGAAGCATGTGAGGGCATCCATATTGAGTTCCTAAATAATAGGGACACATGAGACACTCACATGGTAAGGTGAAACTCACCTTGTGTTCAGTTAACTATACAGGAGTTAACATACGAATGCATGTAAAGATCCTAGGAGTTAGGATTTGATGTTTGCATGCTTGAAGTTCGATTAAGTTGATTAAGTTCATTTCGATTCGATCAGTTGATTCGATTCGATTCGAGAATTTTAGATTGATTCGATTCGGGTTCAGTTCAGTTCTTATCTTCAGTTGCATGCAAGTGCATGTTGCATGCATGTTAGTTATTTTGAGTTGCATGTAGTTAGCTTCAGTTAACTTGGAATGCATGGCTAATAACATTGAGTTGTATGACAGATAACAGGGACTACCTCCAGTTAACAAGGGATGACCATTCTTTGGGAATGGTGTTGAGTAAATGTTTCAGTTAACAATAAAGCACTTGAAGACAACTTGGGTGCCCAATATGCTTTATTGGAATTAACTCCAATGCATGTTAAGATATTTTTGATGGCTCAGTTAAGTAGCTTTAATTGTGGGCGCCATCTTTGAGGAATAGCTTTGGAATTATCACCGAAGTGAAGGAGAAGTTGTAGCTTCAGTTTGGGACACCCAAATGCATGAAGCACATGTTGTAAGCTTTAGTCTTCACTGAATAACTCTACTTGAAGGAATATGGCGTACCTTTTCAAGGGCTTGAGATTATGCATTGTAATTATCACCATTTGGAGATTACAAGGTTGCATATTGTCTATATATCTCATTCAAGTTGAATAGAGTTTGGAGATTGGTTATTGCAGGTGTGAAGAAGATTGGTAAAGATAGAAGAAGCATTCTCAAGCAAGAATTGGAGCTATTGTAATTCAGAGTTTGAATAATAGAATAATTCTTGGTGGAGTTTTTCCGAAAGGGTTTCTCCACGGTATATCTTGTGTGATCCTTCTATTATCCTGTCTAGTTCTTCTTAATAATTCTCTCTACATTCTACAACATAAAATGGATTAATCAAGATAATCATCCACAAAGAATTTATAACAAAGAAAAGACTTACTTAGACAAATATTAAAGTTTTACAGTATTAAGCTAAGAAAACACCTCATTTTTCAACATGTGGAATCCCCACAGAAGAAGCAAAAGCTAAGGAGGAAGAAGACAAATCTGCAATTGACACCACCGTTGTATTCGACATGTCTATGGGCTATGAGAAAGGAGGGATGTATGGGAGGGACATCAAGAGAGGGTGCTCCATGGAGGGAGCAATGAAGACCCACACACCCCTTTGGGGTGAGCATCATCGAAACCCACCAGAGGACCCAAAATCAAGACAAAGGAAATGGGAACCAAGGTAGAAACAATAGGAGAAAGCATAACAACAATAGAAGATACAAAGATAGACGCTACTAGCTCCCCCACCATCCTTTGTAAAGGAGCATGCTCTAAGGCCAAAGCCTTTTTCTTGCACTTGTGCTCACGTGCAATCTAGTTACATTGGTTGTAGACACTGGAAGATGTGACCTGAGAAGAGATCGAAGGCTTTTGCTCACTTGTAGGAGTATCCTTCATAACCATTTCCAGAGGAAGGATGGTCTCCTGAGCAGGAGCAGGAGCAGGAGGAGGAAGCATAAAAGAAGAATCAACCATAGGAGGAGAAACAAACACATGTACCTCTTATTTCTAGTTGTTTTGTTGATGCATGCTATTCTTTGTATGCTAAAACCATGACTTTCTCTAATGTGTTTATGCAAATTCAGGTGCAAGATCATCAAATTGCACTTAAAAGTTCATCATTAGGAGTTGTTGGATCATTGGGGGAATGTGCCCTACATTTTTGCTAGAGTTTTTCTTGATTGCCTCTCTCCTCAATGAGAGTGCCAATGTTTGCACAACTAGCTTATGAGTCATGATATTGGATCTCATCCTTGTGCTTATGTAGATTCAAGTGGAAGATCATAAAATTGCACTTAAAAGTTCATCATTACAAGTTGTTGGATCATTGGGGGAATGTGCCCTACATTGTTGCTAGAGTTTTTCTTGATTGCCTCTCTCCTCAATGAGAGTGCCAATGTTTGCACAACTAGCTTATGAGTCATGATATTGGATCTCATCCTTGTGCTTATGTAGATTCAGGTGGAATATCATAAAATTGCACTTAAAAGTTCTTCATCATTACAAGTTGTTGGATCATTGGGGGAATGTGCCCTACATTGTTGCTAGAGTTTTTCTTGATTGCCTCTCTCCTCAATGAGAGTGCCAATGTTTGCACAACTAGCTTATGAGTCATGATATTGGATCTCATCCTTGTGCTTATGTAGATTCAGGTGGAATATCATAAAATTGCACTTAAAAGTTCTTCATCATTACAAGTTGTTGGATCATTGGGGGAATGTGCCCTACATTGTTGCTAGAGTTTTTCTTGATTGCCTCTCTCCTCAATGAGAGTGCCAATGTTTGCACAACTAGCTTATGAGTCATGATATTGGATCTCATCTTCATGGTCACCATGACTCTTAACCTCTAACTTCCAAGAATATTGTTGCTCGTGGAGGGTGGGAATGGCCCTCCTATACACCCTCTACCTCTCATCATTTGCATCAACCTCCAATAAACCCTTCTGAAGAAGAAGAGAAAGACATTCTTAGGAGCTAATTGATGATACTACACTTTGTTTGCCACCGTCCCTTTCTTTTATAAATATTGCACTATCCTTTTATCAATAAAATTATAAAAAAAATTCATTATTTTTTTACTCTACTATTTTTAAAAAATCAGTGTGCTGGTTAAGCCTATCAGTCCAAATGTAATAATTATACACCAATAAATATAATCATCCATAAATATAAACTCTCCATAAACCCACCGACTTCACTACCTCCAAAAATACATACATTGATCAAATCGCATAATATAGTGCACGTGAATTATAAAATTGAAAAATTGACCGAATCCGCTTAAGAATCGTGTGCAATGTATCTTGGCGAATTGAACGTGCAATCTTTTCAGATCTCAAAATTTTCTCACATCGAGAATTGTATTTAAAAATTGAATTCACCAAAACATGTGGGAATCGTTTGGTGGAACATCTGGCAGTCGCCATCTCCGCTTCCTCGAAGTTCCTTCCGGATAAGAAATCTTATCCTTACCCCTTCTTCCGCTTTCCCTTTTACAAGTTACCGATTATGCTCTCTCCTTTTGATGACGTCGCGTAGGGAATGAGTTTGCTAATTCTACACACACCGCGCACAAAATTCGTCAAATTCACCATTGAAATGCTCTGTTTTCTAAATCTACTTCACAAATCAAGCAAGAAAGCTCAACATACCTGTCCTTCCGTTTCTGCAGAAATCGCTGAAGGGATAACTTCTTCGCTATTGGAAGATCTGCATGACAAAGTTAATCAGTCATTAATGCACTGTATAAATATCTACATACTAAAATGTCACAAATTTGAGTGGAAAACTTACTGGCATTTGATGTTTCAACAGCGTGGCTTTGCTTTCCCCCGTCTGTGGATTCTTCTGAATTTGGAACACTTTTCCTTAGACAATTTGAAATGTTTGAAGCAGGGGTGGAAGGCAGAGCATCTCTATTAGCGGCGGCCAGCATCATTATAGCCTCTGCCTGTTGATGAATAAAACTATGAGCTCAATCTTTAAAGGAAAATCAAACTCCATAATGTCTCAACGTTGAGAAAACAACTTACTTTTCTGAAAGAAACGTCATTATACACTTTCACTGCCCCATCGTAGAAAATCGTGAGTTGCGCAGACGTTGGATTGGCTGTAGCAGCATCAGAAATTTCAATTTGTGTATCCAACAAAGACGATTGGCTGTCGTCGTGTTTCCCGTTGGATTGAAACCCTAGAGACTGCTGCGGAAACAGATCCATTGTCTTAATTCCTTCAGAAACCCCAATTTGAGCTTCCCTATGAAAAATATCTGAATCGCTCAAACATCCGTGTGAGAACACTTGTTGCAGCATATGAGGTCTTATCTTTCCCAGACATGACTGCATTGCTGTACACATTTAAGCCCAGACAACCTCAGTATTGATGAAGGAATTCAATATAAATTGTGTCAGGAAAAATTGATACACTGAATACCTAACATAACTTACATCGCTTGTGCAGAATTTGTTGGTGGCAATCCATGGCGGAAGCCAATTGAGGGCTGCCATTCTTATCACTTCCAATTCCTAAGAAATCCATTGTGAACAGCTGAGTTTGAGACATCTCCTATCAAAAGAAACGGAATTCGCTGCAAATGATCCCTCAAATTTTGACGGAATTCAATAGATGCTTTGATGGGGTGCAAGAACGGATTTTAAAGGAATAAGAAACAGCTGTAAAAGCAACGGCTGTCATTTGGCACCCAAAAAACGTGAAGGGCGAATCACGACGAAACTAAAAAAACACGTGAGGAGAAGACGTTGCTTTGAATAATTGTTACCGGCATATTGTCTCTACACGTGGGGGATAACGTGGGGGCATACTATCAATAATAGTCTTTCTAATTATTAGACATAAGATTTAGTAATTAGATTTATAGATTTGATGGGATTGGGCATGTTAATAGTTTTGTGATGTAAGGGTAGTATATTTTTTAAATTTTTTTTGGGTTATAGATAGATAATTTTATCTATTGTTAAGTTTTTAATGGTTTGAAAGATTATACAAAATGTTTAGGTGTTAGTTATCAAAGTCATGGTAGTAATAGTTTTATCAATTTAATTATAAAAAATGGTTGAAGATAAATTTAATCGCACAAGGGTTATATCATACATCTCTAAGTTTTTATATGTGATTTTTTTTAGTTGAATGTCAAATCATATGATAATTGAGGAGATTAAATCCATGTCTAATGAACATAATATGTAGCTATGTTTGTTAATGATAAGGAAATCATTCTATTAGAATTTAGTTTTAAAGGGTGATAAAATAATTTAATTAGCATCATATAGATCATTCTTATGTTTGTGAATGTTACCTTCAATCTTTCATCATTGTTAATTCAATCCATCGAGGAATTTGACCTAAGATAATTTATTGAGCTATCAACAATGTCTACGAACACCATCTTCACTTCTTTGATATCCAACATGTGAAAGAAAACATAATCTAGGAAGACACCTTTTTAATCATTCTTATGTATCACAGATTAGTTTTGTACATCAAGATCAAGTTGCTCAAATTTACTTCACTCCTTTAGTATTTACCACCTACAACTACAAGGATTCAAGAACAAGAAAAAATTAAAAAATTGATGAAAAAATTATATCAATAATATCAATCAAGCTTACCAAGGTAGTGCAACCACTAATAAAATCTCATTAAACACACTAATAAGTAGAACAAAATTTTAATACATGAATATAATGATTGTAAAAAGTGTATCCACCAATCCCCATGGCCAATGCTAAAGAATACTCATGGTACAAAGCTAAAAGAGTAAAAACAATGTTTAAATCATCCAACATTTGAAAAATATGTGACAAATAGTCTATTATATGTAACTAGTACAATTAATAATTGAGCATAGCCTTTTTAATCTAGGAATTAAAACTCATCATCTCAAAGTTATAATTTTCTACTTTTATTGTTCACTTTCAAACATGTAAGTTACAAAAAAAATTAAATGTAAAGAGAAATATTATTTAAAAATACTAGAACTTATGTCTCATTTGTATCATGTTTTATCCTTCTACTATGCAATTCCAAGCATACAAGTTATATTGTCTTTCAAATGTAAAGATGCATCTTATTTAAATATATATATTATATGTGTAAAAAATTCTTAAGGATTATGTATTATGATAATGCATCCAGAATCTCTCCTAAAATTTTGATTATACGATAAAAATGTCTAAATATGGTCACATGACCATCAAATTTAGGCTTTGATGTCTAGTAGATGAGAATTTTGCATTTGAATCTTTAAATCATGAAGATGATAAAATATTGCTTGAAGATGTTACCCATATAATCAAGTCTTCCAATACAATTTGGAATAACATTAATATATCAATCCAATCCTTTTCAAACTAAATATAAAAAAAATTGATAAAATTAGTTACACTTGTAAGTTTTTGCAATGAATAAGGAGTTAATGGAGTGTAGTCTTGCATTTCCATATCAATGCACTTAAGATAAGTGGTACTAGAATAAATCATACAATTGAGTAGTTAAACTCTACCTTAAATGCTAGAAACCAAGTGAAAATAGCTATCACAAAAAAATAAAATAAAATGATATTGTCTCAAGAGAAATATCTCCCTATATTTCCATCTCATTGCACTTAAGATAAGTTGTATTGGAATAGATTATACAATTGAGTATTTAAACTCCACCTTATGCTAGAATCCAAATGAAAACATGTATTACAAAAATAAATTTGAGATTTTCTAAAGAGAAATGTCTCCAATCCTAGTTTCCACCCTACAATTTTTTTTCTATCTTAGTTGTAGTTTCTTCATTTGTCAAACCTGAGGAAAGAGTTTCTTCCTTTGCTACAGAAGGAATTCATTCTTTTTATGAAAGGATTCTTTCATAGTCATTCTCAAATGCATCATGAGTATCCTAATATATACTTATCTATCACTTTGAAGAATCTTGACAACAAAGCAACACTAGAGCCTTTGATTACCTACAAAGGCAACGCCATATATGCCCCTTAGATAGAATAAAAGATCATGTAATAAATAACCAAAAGATCACACAAAACGCAACCAATAAAATTAGTAATGGA
>VDFB02047230.1:579587549-579681554 GCA_007258455.2 Sequoia sempervirens | reverse complement strand
TAACAAATTTAACCAATCTCTCAAGCTAATCAGGATTGGCTTGAAGATACTCAACCTCTGACATTTGGATCTTAGTCTTCCTAGCATGGTCAATAATATCGAAAGCTTGGAAAGAATTTGCTAGAGACGAAGATGATGTATTTTCAGCCAATACTTTAGGATTTGGTAAATTGGTCTTAGGCTCACTAGAAGGAACAGAGGGAGAATTGCTTACTTGATGTTTGGAAGAATCCTTGGTCAAGGTGGGCAATGGCATCCCCTTCTTAGCAATGGTCACCGGCAACTGAACGTTGTTTTTCACCTTTGCTTCTTCATCCTTTTGAGCCAACCAAGTCTAGGATCTTGTAATAACATCATATGCTTGACTTTCAATATTTTCCATTTCAGCTGAATCATCATAATGCATGTATCGTATAGTGGAGTCGCCAGCTGCCTCTTCATCTTCTTGATTAAAGACAACTTCATCTTCTGCTTGAAAATCATTGGAAGATAGTTCTTCTCGATCTATTTCATAATAACCAACAGCTGTATTCTTTGGAGGTGCTTCAAGTGCAAGCCTCTCAAGAGGAGGAGGCAATTTAGTCTGATTTCTGGCAGCATAGTTAGAAGCAGAATTTGGATATGTCCTCCTAGGAATATCCTTGTATGGAGCAGCAAAAGAAGCTTGTGAAACTTGCTTCTTCAAAGCGAGAAGTTCATTAGCCAACTTCTGTACCATAGGATCAGTAGAAGTTGAAGCGGAAGACTCAAAAATGGAATTTCCTTTGAATCGATTAGGATCCTTTCGGATTTTCCCAGCCAAGATCAAATCATCTTCAATCTCTGTAGCAAGGACTTGAGCATGAGCCAAAGTTGTTGGAGTTGATCTTCTCAGTAGAAAACTGACTTCTGGTAGCTGAGTGTTGATGAAGAAACACTTGAGATTTGTAGGAGTGGGCTGAGAATTAGTAGGAATTCTGTTTGCTAGTTTATTAAACTTTGCAATGAATTCATGCATATTCTCATGTGTATCCTTCTTCATTTGAGTCAGTTGAGCCAGCAATGCATGTTCATCTTCGGCAGGCTTGAAACGTTCTTCAAACTTAGTCTTCAGGGTATCCCAACTAGTGATATCACCGGCTCTCAAATTGTAAAACCAGTCAGCTGCAATTCCTTGTAGTGTTTCCACAAACAATTGTACAGCAACATCTTGATGTTCTACTCCTAGAACACCACAAGCCATAGAGAAAGCCTTGATATGCTCATCAGGGTGCTACTTACCATCTCCATAAAACTTAGGTAGATTCTTGCGTGAGCCTTATGGAAGAGCATGAAGAGGTGGAGTAAGATTTAAAGGACCAAAAGCTACTCCCCATGGACCTTGAGCCATTGCTTGGATAGTAGGAACAACTGAAATCAAAGGTTTGAGGAAAAAGGCTGAATGTTCACTTGGGATGGGCTTTTTCTTCTTGGATGGAGGGAAGCTAGTAGTTCGTGCAAGGGAGGATATACTAGTGAGCAACTCAAACTTAGCTTGTTCACCAGGAGATATTTCTTGAGAACTTTGTCCCTTACGACGAATGTAATAATAGATTCCTTCCAGTGTAGAAGCTAAAACAAAAACAAGTAAACAAATTAAGAATACTGGACTTCAAAAGAAAGCAAGAGACTTTCAAATGCGTTCGTATCCCCAGCGGAGTCGCCAAAAACTGTTGGTTGGAAATTTTGTATTCTTGTGAAAGTATACAAAATGATGATTTCAACCACAGCACGGAGATTAAACTCTCCTAATTTAGGGAAGGCTCTCCCTTTAACTAAATAAAACTGATATGGGTAGGATAGCAATCGTTCCTCTTATTTCAGGAAAGATTACGTTCTTCTCTCTTCACAGAAAAGAAACAATACATGTGGATAAAATTTATTACAGCAGCTACACAGTGAAATTAAGAAAGAGGAAATAAAGTTTCCTGAAAGCACAAAGACTTCTGTTACTTCCTCTGGGACAGGAAAACAGCCAATAAGCACAAAGTCTTGAGGAATGAGATCCTATCTACCCTTTTCAGAATAATTACTTGATGAAAATATACAGCATAAAACAGCTCAAAGACTGTAATTACGATGTATCTTTTGACTACTTTAAATGAGAAATACTATGAGCACAAAGACTTATAATTCTTCTCAATTTCTAATACTAACTATGAATTCAATCTTCACATTTACAGCACAAAGATTGCAGATATTTAAATCGAATCTCTATCTAGCAATCTTCTACAACTCTCAAGTAATCACAAAATGATGCCCCAAAATGGCATAAGAACATTAAGGATGCAAAAATGAGAATTCAGCTCAAAGTCTGAAATTCCAGCTTCTTGATATTACTTGAAAATTCACAATATTCCACTATAAAGCTCAAAGACTTTATGAGTACAAAATTCTGCAGAGTTTTCTTGCTTGCTAAAAAGATATCTATTACAATAGACCCCTCAAGTATTTATAGGAGGAAGGTCTGGAGAAAAAGGTGGGAGGATCTCAACCAACTTGAGAAAATCTCTCAACCAATAACTAATTGCGATTGACTTATTCAAAATTACAATCCAAATTGTGATTTGTCTTGTAAGATTTTACATGTAATTACATTTTCGAAAACTGCAAGGAAAGAACACTTGCAATTGCAAAATTTGTTTTTACATATATTTTGTCGAAAGTAAAAATACATAAAACAATCTAAAATTTCAATCTTGTATCATTCCTATCTTTGAAAGATAAGAATTTGTTGATGATGGTTTGCAATTCATTTGGATCTGGACCCAATGTGTTCTTGGCTACTGCAACTGTCTTCAAGATTACATCAAAGTATCTGATTGTTGCCAGTCTATGTTCTTCATAGGAAGTTTGCATCTTATCAAGGATTGTCTGATGATTAACAAGCTTATGAATTGAATCCATAGAAAACTGCTCTGATTCCATTTGTTGACGAAGATTGGCTGGTAAAATGAAAAACGCGTTTTCAGAGTATAAGGCAAAAAATGAAAGAAACGTTTTATGGATGAAGATGTATGGAAGGATAATGAAAGGAAAATTGGATGGAATGAAGGAGAGGGCGCGTATGATTTATGAAGAAAATATAACAAATGAGGGATGCGTATTAAGTAAAGGCGGATTAAAAATGATAGGAAACACATTTTATAAAGGTAGATAATAACATAGAAAACGCGTTTAGCAACATAAAAGCAAATACTAACAAATACAAGTATTAACAAAGGTAGATAACTGTGTAAAAAGGCGTATAAAAGTTAAAGGAAAACGTGTTTTCTGTTAAAGACATTAAAATGAAAAACAAAATACATAAATGAGAATGACGTCTAACATAAAGTAAAAATAAATGATAGAGAAACGTTGAAAGAGAGATGAAGAAACGCGTAACATACCTGGAAAGAAGTTGCAAACGAAAATTAAGAAGATAAAACCCTAGGCGCGTTCAGAAATGAAAAGGGGCGATGGCTATTTACTGATAAAAGTCCGAATTTCAAGCATTAAGGTTGATGAAATCTCCATGAAATAGGGAAGTAAAAGCAAACAAGGATTCAAATAGCTCAAATCAGTATGGTGTTGGACTTTTTGAAGCCTTTTGCAATGAAAAATGTCAATAAAAACATGAATCGGGTTTTTAAGGAACCAACGCAATTTTATTTTAAACAAATTCACACTTTTTTAAAGTTTTTACAAATGTTTAAAATAAAGTCGGACCTTTTTAATCAAACAACAATTTTGCATGAAGCAATTCGGACTTTTAAGATGACTTAACAATTTTGCCTTTTGCCAAAAATATAAAGACTTGTGAAAAATTCGGGTTTTTGAATCACTTTAGCAAATTCGGGATTTTTAGGAACTTTAGCAATTTTGCTTTTGTCAAATATGAAGACTTCAAATAAATTCGGGTTTTCAAAGCCAAATAACAATTTTGTTTTTTGTCAAAACATAAGGACTTGTCAAAAATTCGGACTTTTTAAGTCACTAAAGTAATTTCGGGATTTTTGAACACTTTGGCAATTTTGCTTTTAAGTTAAAATTTCCCTATTTGCTGAGTTGCTTTAAAAACCTGAAATTAGTCAAAAAGACACCAAAAACGACTCAGAAATTGACGAAAACGGAAACAAAAGAAGGAAAAAGAGTAGCCCAAAGGTTAATAAACTTCAAACTGAGATTTGTCACTCTTTGCACCTCGTAATGCGTGCCTTAGAGAAGAAAAGTCTCAAATTTTATGAAAATTTTGATTGGTTATCCAAATGTTTAAAACGAGTCAAAAATTTGGGATAACAGTATGAAAATAGGGTTCGATATGATCAAGATAAAGAGTAGGAATTATAAATTGTAATAGTGATCGAGACAAACCATAGACTATAAGACAACCGACTAAAATCAAATCTAAGACTATTTTCAGTCTTTAAAATATAGAAATTTGAGATGCCTTACCTTCTACTGCTTGCATCTCCAAACTGATCAGGCCTGAATGTCATCACGTTGGGCTGTATATCTAGGATTAGGTAGACATTTTAAGATCAGCTTTACTGCTGCAATTCAATGAGAAAAGGCACAAATGAAGCATAGCTGCTAGCACAATTAAGCCAAGGACAATGAATTAGCTCTGAACAAAAAAGCATGCACAATTTAAGCTTCCTTCTTGAGATCAGTATGTTTTGAATTTGTGCAGTTTTTCATCCGTTCAATCATTGACAGTGTTTCAAGTACAAAATTAGTAATACAAAACAGTATAGCTGTCAGTTCAAAATTTATGGTGGGCTTCATCGTTGTATGATAGTTTGAACATATTGATTATTTCAAAAATTGCATGTATGCTCTTTTGCTTGATTCTTCCCAGTCCCCACAATCCCTACTGATATCTATGTTGTTTTGCATTTGTTGCAGTCATGTCCTTGCAACGTGTTCATCTTGCCTCTGGAATATCGATGGAGAAGAGAAAGAGCATGAGGCCTCAAATTTCTCTCACAATCCAAACATGGAATTGATGGTTCGGCAATAATTACCATGGCCTGAAGAAAAATATTACACATAAAAATGTTGAGACCCCATACATGTTGTGAAGGTGCGTAAAGTATCCATTTCCTTCATTGTTAATTCTACACATCACTCTCATATCACAGCTTTTCCACCAAAGAATTACTCTGATCTAATTAAATCTCATAGTTCATTCATATTGTTTAATTTTATTTTGTCAATACCCTGTATACCTTAACCTCTTCTATTGAAAATGTTGACCCTCTCCCTATAGCTATTTAAGCAAGGATTGCATTGACCTGCTTATTAAATTCTCAATTCATCAGTTCTTTAAATTCCAGATTGTCAAACCTTAGCAAATATACATATGCTAATATTCAAATTATTATCTTATTTGTAGTAATTTAATTTTAATATAGGGCACCAAAATGCACAAAGAAACTGAGTTTAAAACAGGGGAACAATTTAATTTTGCAAGTTACTTATTAACCTTAAAAGCAATGTTTCCACTTATCTCATTAGAATGTTCATTAAATCCTTCTTCAAGTTCTCTGCTTGAAGTAGTACAGAGCAGTTACAATATTTTGTGCTTAAGCTTTAAAAGTAGATTTCAACTCAATTTATTGCTACAATTATGGTGCACTTATATTCAACATTTGATACTATTTTTGATGATATTCCAATCTCTCTGCTACTTGAGAGCAACGATGCTATTTTATTGTCAGAGTTCCATTGCTCTTGCTTATCAATTTTTGGTGCAAACTATTCTAACAGCATTTAGCAGGGACTTCAGCTGCACATCAGCCCATGTTTAAGATCAATTTATTTACCGAAGGTAGTGACAGCAAAGTGAGGCCTTATTAGAGCATGCCTGTAGCAGATACTACTACATTTAGAATAAAATTTATTTTAATTTCCTAATTTTAAAATAACCAAAATAAAAATCATTTATTTGAAAAACTATGAAATTAAAACTAAGGTCTTATTGTAATCTTCAGGTAAATCCTTTAAATTAATTAAAAGAAATCAAATAACGACTTATGCGGAAGCACATTTGGTGTATAATAATATTTTAAAATTTCATTCTCTCAAATCTATCATAATTGGAATAAGTGCTTCGAGTTAATTAATAAAAATAAAAATATAGATAGTACTTCACAAACATTGGGGCCTGCCGCTGAATTTAAAATTACATTAAAAATAATTAAAGAATACAATCTTTTGTCTCCTGCCGCCTGCCGGCATATTACTGACGGCGCGTGCGTCTCGGATATTTCTGTGTATGTTAAGTTGACGTGAATTTCAAGTTCATTTGTTTTTAAATTTTACCTGAATTTCGCGTCTGAGCTATGAAGCAGCAGTGTTTTTGGCAACGGCTATAGAGGCAACAATTTCTACCGCTGCATCCATGCATGGCATGGATGCTGCCTCTCTCATTTCTCTCACTGCGGGCAACACACAGACCTGACCTGCCCTCCTACAACTTCTGTGCTGTAAGGTTTGTCGTATCTAGTTTTGTATTTCCAGTCACTTCATCTTTATAATATATAATATTAAAATTATATAAGTTAGAAACTTTTAAAGTTTTTTTTTAATTTTTAATTTTTTAATTTTTTTTAAATTTTTATTAACATTTCTATCTATATTATTTATTATAATTTTTATTTACATAGAATTAATATTTTTATAACTTATAATATTAAAAACATATAAGTTACAGGGCTGAAGCTTCAAAGATTTTTTTTTAATCTTTTATTTTTTTAAATTTATTTTTTTTGTTATTAAAATTTCTATCTATATTAAATTTTACAAACAAAAAATTAATATTTAACATTAAGATATTTAACATTTCTAGGTGATTAATAATTTTATAATATTAATTTAACAATCTTTAAGATTAGAAATGTTAAATATAAATAAATAATATTATATAGATTTATATATATAAATTATATAAAATTTAATATATTTTTGTTTTATTAAAGTAATAAACAAAATTATTTATCAAACATAAATACAACAAATTATTAATAAAGGTAATCTCTAATTAATTGTAGAGTATAAAAGTGTATATGTTAATTTTTTTTTCTAATTTTACATTATTTTAAGTTTGTGTCTTTGATGCATGATAATAGGTTGGTGTCTTTTCCAGTGGAAAAAGAAAGTTGAAAATTTAAGTTAGTAAAATATTTTTTATTAAGATATTAAAAGGATATTTGATATACATAGAATTATTAATAACTTAGAAATGTTAAATATAGATAGATAATACTTTAAAAATTTATATACATAAATTATACAAAATTTAATATATTTTTTATTTTATTGAATTAATAAACAAAATTATTTATCAAACATAAATACATTCTTAAAAATGATGAAATATGTCATAATTATTAGCAACAAATTATTAATAAAGGTAATTTTTAATTAATTGTAGAGTATACAAGTGTATATCCTAACATTTTTTTCTAGTTTTATATTATTTTAGGTTGGTCATTTTTTCTAGGGTATAAAAGTGTATATCTTAATTTATTTTAGGTTGGTGTCTTTGATGCATGATATTAGGTTGGTGTCTTTGCAAGTGAAAAAGGAAAGTTGAAAATTTAAGTTCGCAAAATATTTTTATTAAGATATTTAAAAGATATCTTGATATACATAGAATTATTAATCTCTTAGAAATGTTAAATATAGATAGATAATATTATAAAGATTTATATACATAAATTATAGAAAATTTAATATATTTTTATTTAATTAATTTAATAAACAAAATTATTTATCATTAAAAAAAAGTTATAATTTTTAGATATACACTTTTATACACTAGATTTATGTTTGATGTTTGATAAATAATTTTGTTTATTAATTTAATAGAATAAAAATATAATAAATTTTATATAATTTATGTATATAAATCTTTACAATATTATCTATCTATATTTAGATAATATTTTGGCAGCTTTTCCTTTATTTTAGATTTTCAACTTTATTTTATTTTAGATATATCTTAGTTATTAGATTTTCAATTTTTTTTTCCACTTAAAAAGCTTCCCAATCATATAATATTTTGTAACCTAATTTATTTTAAATCAACATTTGTGATTACTCAATAATCTATCATAAGAAAGACAAAAGATTTTCCACAATAAAAAAATATATTTTTTTTTAAAAAGATAGAAATGTAAATATTATTTTTTGTTTTTAAAATTTAATATAAATAAAAATATTAATTCTATGTATATAAAAATTATAATAAATAATATAGATAGAAATGTTAATAAAAATAAATAAATTTTAAAAAAATTAAAAATTAAAAAAATTTAAAAGTTTCCCGCCCTGTAACTTATATAATTTAATATTATATATTATAAAGAGATGGCTGACGACATAGCTTATATATAATATTAAAATTATATATTATAAAGATGGACAGCATAAACCCCAAAAATAGAGCACGACAAAACACAACACGAAAGTTGTAGGAGGACAAGTCTGTGTTGCATGAGGGCAAGAGAAATGAGAGAGGCAACATCCATGCCATGAATGGATGCGGCGGTATAAATTGTTGCCTCTATAGCCGTTGCCTCAAAACTGCGGCAAAGTGCATCGAAAAAGTTGAAAAAATGACTTCTTTTCATAACTATTTGCTAAAAGCTTTGTTTTGTGTAAAAAATTTCTGAGTTGTGTATAATGATCTCTTTAAGCTTCTCTTAAAAGGAATTTTCTCTAGCATCTACAAATCTTAAAAAAATAAAAATGTCGTAAAATCACCGACATCAAACTGGGAAGAATTTTTTCCATGAAACCTTCACCAATATGAGTGAAACACCTTTAATATTATCCCCATCAAAGGATTTTTCTTTAGCCTTCATCAATTTTGAAAAATAATTATTGTTTTTCTAAAATTGTAAGTGTAAAAATTCCAATTTGTAAATTAGAAAAAATGAGATGTTTTGTAATGTTCAAAAATGTCAAGAACACCAAGTTACATCAAAATACACACCAAACTTGGGAAAATAAAATGATTATTTTTTTGGTGATGTAGGATAGCCAATGAATTCAGATGCTCCTACATCAGACACGTCAGGTAAGAAGAAATAGAGTGAGATAATAGGATTACCCTTCCAGGTTGATGAACTCCATTGCTGTGAAATGTGCACAAGATTAAACCCTTTCCCTTTTCTTCCAGCACCATGCTGGAACAATTGTCATCTTCCTCCAACAACTCCATTCACCACCCTTCTTTGCTCTCGTGGATTCACATCGAGCATGTACCATCCTTCTCCACCAAATTATTCCTTCTCTTGGTTCCTCATTCATGGGATCAATCCCACCACAGACCAACCACTTCCACCAAAATCTTACAATATCCTTGACAATTTTTATGCACAAACTTGTATTTCCTCCTCTTTCGTTGCAATGTGCATCTTCTCATCTTCATGAGTGATCTTCTCAAGCCACTCTTCTATCGCCAAAATCCATGCTAATAAATCATCTTCTTGACACTTTACTACTGCAACCTCTTCATATTCCATTATTACATTTTCATTTTTCTCCTCTTTGATGACCTCTCTTGCAAGCTCCTATTTGTTCATTCCATCCCCATCTTCTTTCCTCATGTCTTTCTGTTCACTCAGTTGTGTCTCTAGCTTATCCAATCTCTTGTTTATATTTTTGATCATCCTCCATGTCTTGTTTTCTTCATACCATCTCCATGCTTCCCAAATCATGGGCCTCTTCCTTATGACTATACCCATCTTGTTTGTTGCAATCTTCCACAATTCTCACCTCATGCTCTGTAATTTTCCATCACACTCTCAATCTACAAAAATATTCTTCACGGCTTCAAACTCTCTTGCTGCTTAGGACTCCTCTTGCAACAATCCTCACGATGTTCTTCTCTACTACTTTATCACTCTCTACCCACAGGTCTTGGTGCAAACCACTTATCAGTTAGTGCTCTATCCACACACTTAGAATCTCTGGCTCTGATACCAATTGATGCAAAGGGACTTCCTCTATCAAACACACACACTCACAACTCACAAAAAAATGATTTTGACAAATAGATTGCAAACAACACACATGCTTCCTTTTATTGAAATTTACATAAAATATAACATCATAAAAATATGCAACAAACTTGACCTCTCATGGCCTCTCAAACTCTACAAAAAAAACTCCTCTCTTTTCTCTCACACTCTCACAACAAATTTCTTTCGCAAGCCACTCTCATGGGTTGAGATCTCTCAATTTCCCTAGGAGAAATTTGTCTCAAACCTATATCAACATTTTCTTGTTATTCGCTTCTTCAATTTGTAGTTTCTTTTTAAATTCTAATGTATGAGAGATGAAGTGTCTTCAAAAACCTTTCATTTCTCTTGTTGTATGTGGTGCTTAGAATGCAAAAAATCTCCAACCAAATTGATATGTCAAAATATTAATATTAAAACAATGAAAATCCCTTCAATAAGACCTTTGAGTTTGCATACATAAATTTTTAAAAAATCCTTTATGCAATTGCGGCGAAGTGCATTAGAAATGCTAAAAAATGACTTTTTCCATAACTATTTTCCAAAAGCTTTTTTTTGCGTGAAAACTTCCCAAGATGTGTATATTGACCTCTTCAAGCTTCTTCTAAAAGGAATTTTCCCTAGCATTTATAAAAATCTTCAAAAATTAAAAATGTCATAAAATCACTGACATATTATTATCTCTCAAATCATGATGAATTTTTCCATGAAACCTGCACCAATATGAGTGAAACACCGTTAATATTATCCCTCTCAAAGGATTTTTCTTCAATCTTTACCAATTTAAAAAAAAAAAAAAAATTCTAAATTTTTTCCCGTAGGTGAAATTGTGTAAGTGTGGAAATTCCAATTTGCAAATTTGAAAAAATAAGATGTTTTGTAATGCTGAGAAATGCCAAGAACAACAAGTTAAACCAAAATACACACCAAAATTGAGGGATTTTTTTTTTTTTTTGTGATGCAGGATTGTCAATGAATGTGGATGCTCTTACATCAACAAATTAGTGGTTTATGATCATAATATTGATATCTTTATTTTTTTTAAAAAAAGATAAGAACTTTTAAAGTAAATTAACAATGATATCTATTTTTAAAAATAAAAATAAAATTATAAAATAATTTTTAAGTAAATAGACATTGAAATCTAAAAAAATAACCTAATAAATATACAATATTTAACCCTTTTAAAAATGTATTTATGAATTTTGAAAATACACACTAGACTATAATTTTAAAATTATTTACAATATAAGTTATGAAAATAAAAATATATTATTATATAATTCATGTTATATTGTTATGCAAATTCATATATATATATATATATATATAGCAAAGAAAAACACTCTTGTATGCTTGCTTATTAGTAGCAAGTTAGATTATATATAAATTGTTAGTTTGAGATGCATACAAACTTCACTACCTCATAAAATCATAATCAACTTTTCATTGTACAAAATAAATGCTATTCTTGAAAGTATGTACTCATCACTAAGTAACACTTGTTTAAGTATTTCTTGTGAAAAAATCTCTCATGCCCCAATCTCATTAAAAACATCTCTCATTAATGTATTTTTTGGGCCTCAAAGTAAAACAAAACCCCTTCTTATCAGTATTTTCCCTAATATCATTATAAAGCTCATCACAAATAAAATAATGTGATAGCTACCAAAGGAACAAAGAAGTAAGAAAAAAAGGTTGACAATTTGACAAAAGGAAAATGGGATACTTTCAAACATTCATTTACCATCCCAATAGACCATTTCAATTAGCATTTAGTGTGGATTTTTTATGGTGTTGACATTGTGCCAAATGATTATTTTTTTTAAAAGATATACAAGGAAATAGTTATAGGCATTTATTACTTTCTAGTGGTTCTCGACTTGAAATATTCCTCTTTTTTTTTTGGTTCTCTTCCACTCTATATATTTTATGGGTTTCATTAGAAATGGGAGGAAGATTTTGTAGGCCTATGCTTGTTGCTAATTTTTATCTATAAATTTATTTTTCTTATTTCAATCTAGAATGTGATATGTTTACTCATGTTTCTTGAAATCTACAAGAATTATGTTTCTTTTGTGCTTTTTTTATTTAGTAGCTTTCATGTGTCTAGAGATATCCTAGTTTACTTAATGTATAGTTGTGTCCTATAAAGTGAATAATAGAGAAGTTGTGATCAAAATTAAATTTCATAGTTCATTCATATTGTTTTATTTTATTTTGTTAATACCCTGTATACCTTAAATCTCATAGTTACAAATTTACTCTTATCAACAAGAAATAAATTTACCATTGAAACTAATAAATCACTTGTCTTGTGATGAGCTCACCCTGGTTAAATTTTTCATTCATCACAAATGTATTCAATGTATATGGCACCCCATTCAAAACAACCCTATATTGATCAAGCCTTTGAATATAAATTGTATAGCTTAAAAATAATGTCTCCCAAAAATAACCCCCTACACATCAAGAGGAATGCCATAAATTAACCCCTCATCCATAAAATCAATAGGTATCCCAAATATATTAGACTTTAATTCTTAAATAAGATATCCACTCCTTAAGCCAATTGAATAAATATGGATGAGGGTGTTCTAGGGTTTGTAATCACATTTCATCTACATATGTAGTTTTTGCACTCTCTTTTGATATCTTGTTTGTGTTCTCTAGGCTTTAATAACATTCAAATTCTCAATGCCCTCCTCCACTCTTGAAACATGTTCCTTTAAATGATCTTCCATCATTTCTACCATATTTTCCCCACCTCTCAAATATCCATGAGAGCTATCATTACAATATGAATTATTTACTTCTCTACTGTAATTAATATAATCACTATCTTTGCAATAAATATTACTTCCTCCTCCATTGTGATTAGTACTATTATCTTTAGTATATGTATTATTATCCTTGTTTCAACATATGGTTTTCTATTGAATTGCATTAAGATATCTCTCTTTAGAATCTTCCTCCTCTACTTTTTTTTTGGTTCTATCTACTCTCATATGTTTTGTTTAGCTTCCATTACACCTTTATTGATAATTATAATGCTTCTTCTATTATTGTCAATCTTGCTAATCTTAGTCGTCCTTGAATTTTTCCTCTAAATCTATTGATATACCTCAAAATCTTTTCCTTTATTGCCTCACTAATTTATCTTATCATAATGACCATCTTATAAAATTCTTTAGTATATTACTTTATGGTCCTATCTTTTTGTCTCAAATTTAGTAGTCTCTTCAATAATTCCAATTCTCGGTTAACAAGTATAATCTATTTCTTTAATTTCACAACCATTCTATGCCACTTTTCTATATTCTCTTTTATCTATTTCATTTCTTTCTAATTGTACTTGTTTCCACCCAACAACACGTCCTTTAAATACTTAAGTAAATATAACCCTTTTAGGATCTACAATTTCTTCATACTAATAATACCCATCTAAATAATTTATTCAATCAATCAAATATTCAAATCACCTGTATGAGTAAAATCTCAATCCTAGATCTCTTACCAATTTTAGAAATAGCCTTCAACATGTGTTACCTTATTTGTTTCTTCTTATAGGCATTTTAGATCTTTCTTAGTAACTTGCATATCTCCACTTTCACTCTCATCTTCATCACTTCCATTATCATTTCTAGGGTTTAGACCCCCTTTTCTAGATCTTTTTCCACGTCATCCAATTATACTTTATTCACCCTTGGATCATCTCAAATTTCATCGAGTTGGCATTTATTCATGGGATCTAATTATACAAATGATCTCAACTTGACTATTAATCTATAATCAATTCTTGCGTTCCACCTCTTAGTTAGTGGTTTGGTGTAAGGTACCTTAATTCAATGATCTACTCACAAGAAAAAAAATTAGTATATCATTTCTGTCTCTTTTTAGGACTCCAAACTTATGAATTGTTCCACTTCTAAGATTCTAAACCTTTTTTTGTAAAACTAGTTGATGCAATCATGGGTATAGATGATCTAATGGAGAATTGTCTAACCATGTAGTTAGATGAAACAAAAATAAATTACACAATATAATATCAAAAAAATAATCATATAAATTTTATCAAATTTCTGGTAATGGGATTCCCACATGGTAGGCCTTGGTTGTTTGGTTCGAAATTGGTGAATACAAAATTCAAATGATATTACAATAGAATTCAAGATGTCAAACTAAAATGCAAACTAAATTCTCCATCAAATTGACTATCTTCTAATGACCTCGAACAAAAAATCATATAATAGGCTCAAGCTATATGATTGATCTAGTCAACCACAAGGTAGCACAAAGATCAATGCCAAATGAAAGGTGTAGTTGGTCAAGCATTTAGAAGATTCTTTTGAATTGAATTCAATGACAATGGATTGATGAATCTTAATGTGATCCCCAACATAAGCACTCACGCATCCAATGTATTTTGACATGTGTTCCTTTTTGCCACAAACTTTAAAAAAATTATTGCAAGCCATTGCAAGCCATGAATAATGAAACTAGTGTAAGCTTAGTAAACCTAGTAGAAGATCACAAATTAAATCATGTGTTTGTAGTGATTAAAAAATTTAGGAACTAAGTGCAATGTTGATGGATTAGTGTAGAAAATATGTTTCCAATTCCAAAGCGAACATATACAAGTATGGTGAAATGTGGTAGTATCAACAATAATTGTTTATGATTGAAAGATAAATACAAATCCACAACCAAACAAATAAGTAAAATAAAATATTTTGGGATGATGCAAGATCGCTCATAAACCTTGGGATGCTCCCACCTCAATTCCACAATCAAATCTTTTTTGGTTGGTATTCTATTTGCAAAAAGCTTCACCAAGTGTTGTGCCTTGTGAACCATATAATATGAAGCACCTTGAATGATTGCTTCATATAAGTGATATTTTCATTGTGCATGGATTATTTAATGATTTATCATTATATTTTTTAGTTAGTTTTCATTAAACCATATTTTATAATTAATTATTTAAAAAACCCATTTCTTATGACCTCAAATAATTTACTCAGCACTCATCATATCTAAATGATATTCTCAACTCAGAAAAAATATTAAACATGCTAAAAATATCCTTTGATTTAACACTCATTACATCCAAATAATATTCCAATATTTTAAAATATATAATTGAACTAAAATAATATAAAACGGGATAAGAATAGAGTTTGATTTAAATTCGGTACGATCTGTTGGAAGTGGCCAATGAGAATCCGGAAAATACTAGCTTTAACTTACATATCGAATAAAGCGAAAATAACATGCCACGACTCTGTCGCAGCTGATCCAGTCGAAATATATTAGTTTTCTTTCAATCATCTCGTTTCTTCTAAGCTGTTCCGATGTGGTTTAAGGGGATGAAAAAATGGAGGATTATGAATGAGTCAATATATGTATATGCTGAACATGATTGAATACAATTGTAGCAATACAATTAGAAAGGGAGCTGTTAGAACAGCGGCAGCGTTACTAATTTCTTTGGGGCGAGCTCTGTAACCTCCTTTTGGAGAGGTAGTTCCCCCTGGAGCCCCCCCACTTCCTGCATTCCCGCCACTTCCTGCACTCCCCCCAGTTCCTCCGCCGCCGTTCCCGGATCCTCCATGTCTTAAACTCCGATTCCTTACCACAGATCTTGCAATTACTCTTATCATAACTTTCTCGCCTGATTTACAACGATTAGAGATCCTCGACATAAAATACCAGCTTCCACTCGTATTCAGTTCAATGACCTCCCCACTTTTGTATCTAAACGCCTTTGAACCCTCCGCTCTGCACGCCTCGTACTCGGATATCGACATCACTCGAGCAATACCATCCTTTTCATCTTCCATCCTGAATACTGCATCATAACCAAACATACCCACGTATTATAAGCTAAGAAAGTTAATAGACATCCGATCCCCATAATGGGTGGTATGATCGGAACGTTCCCAAGCTATTGTACAGGTCCTTTAACAGAAATATAATTTCCCCTCAATATTGGACAGTGGTAGCCTAAAAAATCACAACATTTACAACTATTCTAGGGTCAATCTACATACCCAATGTGTCACCAACAAGAATGTTTGAGCCATGACCCCAATCTCTGTCAAAATTCTGATTGTTGCAGATTTTCCAGCTTACTGTGTGGTTACTCCCGAATACTCCCCCCAATGTTGTAAGCAGAATCCCTGCAATAACTGCTAGAAATATAGAGATTTTAATATCCATTGTAGGTGTGGTTGCAGCTGTAGATCTTTCTTTGGTGATTATACTCTTGAGATCCTAGAAGTAGATGGGAGTTCTATTATGATCATCGTAAGAAGCAATAAAAAAGCAAAGATGTGACTTGCCTTTGGTTCTTTCCCTTGTACAGAGCCAAGACACCCGGTCCCATTCCTTATTGCCATACTGATTATCTTCAACTGAAGCCCAGACACTAAATGATAGCATTGAATAAGTGGCACGCACTTCTAATGGTATTGGAATGTTCTGATGCCTGTCATGTCCTGCAACACTTTATCCTTTACATTGTTCATGGAAGTAAAGCATATTTTATTAAAGATGCTATCTCGTTTTACTTTTGGAAGTCCCAGATGTTACTGGTTAAGGTTAAGATTGAAGGTTGAACTATGAACTTCCTGTCTCTAATTTCCTTGCCTTTTTGAGGAGTTATTTGACTGGGGGGTTCTTTACCAAGTTTAGATGGGTAAAAGGTAACCTGTAAGGTTCATTATGCACATGTTTATATGAGAGCTACTTTTCCATAAGATCGACTGGACCTTAATGCTAACCCCTCCTATTTTGTATAGGAAGATTATTATAGAATTTAGGGAAGTAAAATATAAGGGCATTGTGATTAATATTTAAATAAATTAGATTTTTTTTTTTTTTTGGCTTTGATCTCTTTTATCAAGTTATTATTATTTTTACATAAAATAGTTTATTTGTAAAGGTAATATGGGCAACAAATAACTTATCAGAGATTGAGCTTTCTTAAATATAAGGACTTCATATTCTTAAAGCACGAGGATGGTATTGTGTCTATAGAATGAATACCCCTCAAATTTTGATTCTAAGATTATTATTTTTGATTTGATTTCTAAAATCAAAATTTAATTTAATAATTGCTGAAGGATTTTATATTTTAGTTAGGCTCTTATCTCCGACACCTAATTTGTCACAGGGCTCAGACTAAAATCCTCTAGTCTAAATCCTAAACTAAACCAAAATTGTATATTTGACCAATCTTCAAATTAACATATCACAAATCGTTGAATGTTTCAAAGTCCAATCGGATACTGCAAAGCCCTGAAAAATTGGAATCAACAATATTCATCTGTTCACTGATTGCATAGCATAGAGAATCATATCATGAGTGTAGTTATTATTGGTCCACCATACATGTTCCAATCAATAATCTCCAAGGTCATACTTTCCAAAAGTCATTGATGTTTTTAACAAGGTTGCATGGACACGGATACGGATACGGATACGGATACGGTATCCGATACGGATACGGCATTTTTTAAGACGTCTCATATGGATACGGCAGGATACAGTATTCATATAATATATATATATATATATATATATATATATATAACATAAATTTCTAAACTATTGAGAAGATTTTCATTACTTTATAAACAATATAAACGCATAATTACTACATATTACAAAAAGTTTATTTTTAAATATAGTTTTATTATAGAAACAAAATTTAAATACTTTAATAGTTTGATAAAATCACATGCTATCAAAAATATTTATACATTAATAATTTTCAAAAATTAATTTAAATTTTTTATTTAAATCTAAAATATTCTATTTTTTTTTTAAATAGAATATTTATATTTATATAAAAAAATATTTTATTTTTACATAAACAAATATTCTATTTTTTATTTTTAAAATAAGATATTTTTATTATATTTTTTAAAATAATTAAAATAGAATATTACAATATTTAAATAAAAATTTAAATTAACTTTTTAAAAGTATATGATATAATTATATATTTGTAATTTAAATAATATTTTATTTTGAAAAAAATTAAAATAGAACAACCAAATGATATTTTATGATGTAAACTAAATCAATATTATAAAAAAAAAATCATTGAAATAATGATGAAAGGTTAAAATCACGCAACATAAGAAAAAGAAGATTTTAAATAATATTAATCGAAAGGGCAAAAACCATTGGCAAACTTACCGAAATGAAATTTTTTAAAAGCTTTACGGAAATGAAATATTTTAAAAGTTTTACGGAAAGGAAATATTTTAAAAGTTTCACGGAAATGATTTTTTTTTAAAGCTTTAGTGTAGGTTTCAAAAGAAATGCAGAAACAGCATTCCAGAGGCTCGCGACATGCTAGAAAAATTAACGGTGAAGAGCATATTTGATGAAGTCGTGTCGCTGGTAGCAGGGAAAAACTCAGCGAAAAACTGGGAACGCTGTACAGATTCTCCCAGCAAGGGTTTTTTTTTTAAATTTAAAAAATAATTTTAAGTTTAACTTAGGATTCGGGTCATTTTTTTAAACATCCGAATCCCTGCGAATCCGGCCAGTTAAAATGAGGGTCTTTTTTTCGATACGTGAAGGCACGGTATCCACGCCGTACCAATGCCGTACCGTGTCCGTATCCGTACCAGATACGGTGGTACGCGTATCAGAGGAGGGAGGGTGCCGTATCCTGCAACTCTGGTTTTAATAATCAATTATCCCAATTTCATATTGCCATTTATTTACCAATTATCAACAACTTTAAACTATTTTTCTTTCCCTAATCTTATACAGAAAACAGTGCCACAAGGAAGTTGATGACATGCTGCAGCCATATTTTAGGAAGTGAAAATAGGGGTGAGATAGAGATGCTGTCGTACTCTTCAACTGCCAAAATGTTATCATAAATCTGGAGCGGTGTGGCTTACTTATCACTTTAATAATCCTACTTATGGATGGACATTGTTCAAACCTTAAACCATATCAAACTTGGAGTAAGCATGGCCAGTATATTTTTGGCATGCCTTTAATGTGGAATTTCTGAAAATGAAGATAGCAAATGGCAGGTCTGCACAACATTGTACGTCTTCGCAGATTGCTCCCACTGAGTAGAAGGTGTTGAGATAAGTGTGTCTCAACCTGCATAAACGGTGGAGCGCATGAAGGAGATAAGAACAATGCAGTCAGTCGTGGATAACTAAAAGTATTCATCACGCATGAAGGAGATAATAACAATGCAGTCAGCTGTGGATGTGATAATGACGATCGAGTTAACTATATCTAATTCAATGCATGAAAGATATTTTGCATTGTTTTTAACTACCGCCAGCAGTTATCTTCTTGCTACTTGAGTGGTGATTGTGATATCTCCGTCAGTTTTTTAGTGTATGGAAATATTGAAATTTGATAATGTCTTGAGACACTGTTATGCTGTCAATATTATCCCAGTTCTTGTTGAAGATTGGTGAACACATGGAGAAGCTTAATGTTGCTATTGTATTGTAATTGTTGTTACTGATAATACAAAGTACTGTGCTTTTGGTGTGTGGGGTTTTTTAACTTGGAAAGGTTTTCCCCACGTAAATATGTGCGTTATGGTGTTATTCTTTTATGCGTGTATTTGAATGTGTTTCTTTTATTCTAACAGTTTAAAGATTTGTATGAATCTGGATTATCTCTCCTTCATAGATTAGTGTTGGAAGCGTTGTTTTGCACCTTTGCTTCCTTTCAGAAGGAAAAATAAATTAATGTTGTTGGATATAGTGCTTAAATGGACAACCCCTAGAGTCGGGTACCCCGCTCTTCCTTTTTCAACAATGGTTTGTGTCATATCTCTCAAACAGTCATGCATTAATCTTTATCACTAACATATGAGGGCATTGTGATTAATATTTAAATAAATTAGAAAAAGAAATATTGACTTTGATTACTTTTATCAAGTTTTTGTTTTACATAAAATAGTTTATTTATAAAAGTAAAATGGGTGACAAATAACTTATCAGAGACTGAGTTTTGTTATGTATAAAGACTTCATATTCTTAAGATATGAGGATGGTGTTGTGTCCTTGTAGAATAGATACCCCTCAAATTTTGACTTAGGTTATTATTTTCGACTTGATTTCTAAAATCAAAATTTAATTTAATAATTGCTGAAGGATTCTATATTTTAGGTGGCATAATTTAAAGCCTTTATATCTGACACCTAATGTTGTCGACAGGGCTCAGACTAGAATCCTCTAGTCCAAGTCCTAACCTCAATCCAAAATTGTATATTTGGCCAATCTTCAAATTAACATATCACAAATCGTTGAATGTTTCAAAGTCCAATCAGGTACCTGCAAAGCCCTAAAAAATTGGAATAAACAATATTCATCTGTTCACTGATTGCAGAGCATAGAGAATCATATCATGAATGTAGTTATTATTGGTCCACCATACATATTCCAATCAATAATATCCAAGGTCATACTTTCCAAAAGTCATTGATGTTTTTAGTAGTCAATTATCCCAATTTCATATTGTCATTTATATACCAATTATCAACAACTTAAACTATTTTTATTTCCCTAATCTTGTACAGAAAACAGAACCACAAGGAAGTTGATGACATGCTGCAGCCATATTTTAGGAAGTGAAAATAGGGGTGAGATAGAGATGCTGTTGTACTCTTCAACAACCAAAATGTTATTAGCATGTTAATCTAAGATATAGTGCTCTAAGCTATGGTTCTTAGCATGTTAATCTTAACATAAAAGAGGGGTAAAAATTTATTAAAACAAGAGGAAATTACAGAGCCAAATCATTACATAGCCTTATCAAGCTCCACCAAATGGTCCAACTGTTGAGACAAATCAGGGGGTAATTGACCCCGATCAACCAAATTCCAATCATGAATATGATTAGAAGCCCATTTAGCCAAACAATCAGCAACACCATTCCACTCCCTAGGAATATGAGTGAAAGTAACAAACTCAAGAGAAACACAAAGATTGAGAATTTGTTCAATAATCAAAGCCAGGTGCCAACTAACATCCTCTAACCTCCGCCTGTTCAGCAAGTTCACCACAACCTGGGAATCAGATTCACATATAATCCTGCGCCACCCCAACTTACTGCCATGCTCCACAGCCAGTAAAATTGCCTGAGCCTCCATAAGATTATTAGTATGAAGACCCTTATAAATAGAGAAAATAAATTGAACATCCCCAGAACTATCCCGACCAACACCACCAATTCCAGCATGACCAGGGTTTCCACGAGAAGAGCCATCCGTGTTAATTTTAAGGATGCCTTGAGGAGGAGGAGACCATCTTCCCTCCCTATTCACCTTCGGAGTTGGATGCCTACACCTGTTGCGCATAAGCTGCTGATGCGAAGGAGGCAGATGAAGGCGGTTGAAACAGCCAACATCAGAAGGAGCAATCGAATCAGACAGATCACACTTAGCCGCGATCGTTTCTCCCAAAGAATGCAAAATTTTCCACCACAAGCGAGGGGCCCCCATCATCATATCCTGAAAAATCCGACGATTCCTCTCCAACCAAAGATTCCAAATGATGAAGGAAGGGCCAATCGCCCAAGCAGCTTGAAGAAAGGAAGTAGAAACAGGGGCCCTACTCCCCCGATCCACAAACTCAGCCAAAGAAGAAACATGTTACAGGGCATATTCCACACAGATATAGTTTTAAAATTAAATAATTATTTTCAAAAACTGCAGGAGCTGAGGGCAGAATGGAGGTCTACATTTTAGAGGGATAAGTTAAATAAAAGTCATGAGAAAAATTTTAGGTGCCTCCCTAACTTAAGAGTTTATAGAGATAGATTCTTCTTATTGTAGTGACTGCAAGCACATAAATAAGACCTTAGGCCCCTATTTTATAAACATAAATTTATTTTATTTCAGTAATTAATTATATTTTTCCCAAACCTGTTTTCCAAAATCTTATTCTTAATAAGTGAAAGTATTATTTAATAAAAATTAATAAAAATATTATTTATCTCAAAAACTATTGGATTAAAATATTATCAGCAAAATCACATATCACATATTCTTATTTAATGAAAAATAAAAAAATCATTTATTTAAAAAATTATTAAATTAAAACAAAGGTTTATTGTAATCTCGAGGCAAATCCTTTAAATTAATTAAATGAAATCAATAACGACTTATGCAGCACATTTGGTGTAGAATAATATTCTAAAATTTCATGTTCTCTGAAATCCATCGTAATTGTAAAAGTGCTTCGAATTAATCAATAAAAATAAAGCTGCCCATTAAAATTAAAATATAATAAAGGAAAAATATATAGTACTTCACAAACATTGGGGCCTGCCGTGGATTTTAGAATTTCATTAAAAATAATAGAAGAATAATAATCTTTTGTCTCCCGCCGGCATATTACTGACGGCGCGTGCATCTCGGATATTTTTTGTTTGTTTAAATTTGACGTTAATTTCAATTTCATTTACTTTTTTAATTTTACCTGAATTTCGCGTCCGAGGAATCTGGCCATTAGGCTATGAAGAGAAGAGCAGTGTTTTTAAGAATATTTAATTCTAGAATCGCTCAAAGGTGCAATTTTGCATTCCAAAACTTATACGGGAGCATGTACATGTACTCCGAACTCTATGGATTGATAAGTTTTTAATTTATATAATAGAATCATATAGTATAATTATATTTATACTAGCATACCTATATTTAAAAAATATATATGTAAAGTACGCCGAGAGTTATCATTCTTTAATTTTATTTTTTGATTGATTTATCAAAAAAAAGAATGTAGCAATGATGAACTCTTTTAATATTTCTTGTTTTGTCAAGATTTTAACAAAAAATTTAAACATTATATTAAATTGTGCTAATTTTTATTGTTTATATACTTTTTAATTGTACTACCAAATTCCAACTACCATTTAAAGCCTACAATTAAACACTTTCTAGGACATTTGCTGCCATTTAAAAAAAGTGCAGCTGAAAAGCCAAAATGTTGTAGATTGAACTACTTTGAACCAGTTAGAGCATAACAAGAGCAACAGTGATCTTGAGAAAGGAACTTCAAACTATTATATTTGTCAGTGGTCATTGATTACATAGGGATTCCTTAGTAGACTTTCTCTCTCAATATAGACTTCTCCTAAATAGTTCCCTGTATCAGTTAGTGTTACAAAATTCAGACACCAGTCTTCATAAAAAAAAATAGTAGGGAGGAGACTTGGCATAATGTTCAACCAGTCAGTCAGTCACTACTTTCACTAGTGTCAATACTATGACTTCTCAATTTCTAGTATTTTTCTATCTCCTCTTTTGTACGCCATGGAAGCCTCCCTGCAATCAGTGTCCACCTACAATGCACTGAAACTCCTAGTTAAAAAACCTAAAAACTGAAAGAAAAAAACACCCACAGACAGAGCATAGTCCTAATCATAATGCCAAAAAATGCCAGAGAGCAAAGAAGTCAGTCCTGCAATTTCACCTATCACCCAAAAATCTATGAAGTCTAATAATCAAATCCTCCTCATCTGTAGAGATGTGAGAGTAGTTCCAACATGAAGAAGTTAGTCCTGCAATTTCACCTATCACCCAAAAATATTTGAAGTATAATAATCAAATCCTCCTCATCTGGAGAGATGTGAGAGTAGTTCCAGTCCATGCTGCTCGCCACTATCTGCATTGCATGCACCCACAACACATTGATGCTAGTTATATTTATATATATTAACATATCTTTTTATGTAATTAATAGCATGACTATTTAATGTCTAATTTGTTTAAGATTTATAAACAATTCACAATAAAAAAAATGCAAAAGAGTTTATCTGAAGTCTTGAAACAAACCATAAAAAGTGTAAAACAATTTCTACCCTAGAAAATTTTCTTCCACTTTTGACTACTCACTCACTAAAGTCCATTTTTCCAACCTATACCACATATACAAATAGGAAAAACTTTGTATTCTGCCAGTTTGCAGAAACCGGCTTAGAATGTTCCTCTCAATCTCAACACTTTACTAGGTAATGCCTATTCAAACAAAAAAAATCAACCCAATACCCCATAATCCCTACAATTTAAATCGCCAATGACTTCGAGACCTATGGACTCCCAAAATTCTCCTAAACTTAAAAAAAAAAAAAACTAATGATGCCCTCACAAAATCAACAGATCTGCAAGAAATCCATAGACAATCAATTTCAGTATTTACATTAAACACAAACTATCGAAGTCTCTCACCTTAAATGAAATTAAATTTGCAATGGCTATTAATCTTTTCCCTCACAATAGAGCTAGTAGAAAGACCCCAAAAATTAGAACCTAAACAAACCCTCAGTTGAACCCAAAATGTTACTTGTAAATTACACTATGAACAAACTTTCACTTCAATCTAAAATTAGAAAAACCTTCCCTTGAAACCTTTGAATTCTTCCAATTTTTTAAATAAATAACAGAAAAATAATTTTTTCCTTGAAAACCTTCAAATTCTTCCAATTATCTAAATAAACAAGAGCTGCAGGGTAGCAAAGTTCCTGCCAAATACTGGAGAACAGTTTTCATCTTGGAAAATTTTAAAAAATTGAAGAGATTCATTGATTATTCATGTTGGTAATGGATAAAGCATCATAAAGATTAAACATAGCTATGACATTTCAGGAAATGATATGAAAATTTATCTCTCTATTTTACTATATGGTGTTGGAGGAGGTCTTGGTTTAGCATATACTGATTGATGACAAGTAAAATATGAAGACATCAAATACAACAAAACATATAACATAAAACCAAGAGTTGTGTTAATGATGAAGAGAATCAGTCAGTCCAAAGGTTTTAGTTGCAGAGGTAACAAAGCATGTTTGCAAAAGCATTAAACCTCACATCTCACTTGTGGTTAACGAAGAAAAGGGAAACTAAAGGAGAATCAACATAATACCAAAAAACAAAAACTGAGTGCACAACAAACCCACATTAATTATCCTTACTACCTCTTCTTCATTGTATTCAAAACTCAACAGGCTATCATCTACCAGTTGTAGTAGTTTCTTTTCCTCATACAAATGTCAAGCTTGTGATGTGGAGCCGTATTAGCAAACATATCTAAAAGATAGATTTTAAAATAGTTATGTCTGAAAGTTTTTAACATATGCATGTGTGATTTAAATACACAATGTTACCCATTCAAGAAGGTAATCCCTCTCTTCTTCCAAGCTGGTGTTTGTATGTTTTATGCCACTAACAATTTCAAGAATGAGCACTCCAAAGTTGTAAACATCCGCTTTGTTTGTGAGATGCCCACTTAAGGCATACTTTGGAGCCATATATCCACTGAAGAATTTTTCAAACAATAAAATGATTTTAGAATTGTTGGAAATGAAAAAAGAAAGTTGGAAATATATGTTATTCAGATTTTATATAAAAATCACTTTTAAGAAAACAGGGGGTTCTTCAGTATGAATAAATGCAGTGTTAGTTTCAGTTCTAACAGTTTTTTAGACTCTAACTTTAAGAGGTGGAAAATTACTAAATTAGTTTCAGTTATCTGTCACTTGTTTAGATCAAAGTTTGTAGAAATTGGTTTCAAGTAGAATATAATAGATAGTTTCACATATGTATATCTCTTTTCATTTTACTGTGTCAGTCTTATGTTTTGATACGGTGTTTGTGTTGTTGGCTTGATTGTTCATTTTATCATTTTGGTTTCATCCCCAGCAAAGAAAACATGTTAATTCTATGTTAGTAAACTGAGTATGAGGGAATCACAAAATTATATAAAGATTAATTTTTAGTAGCGTAGAAAAAAACCTAGGCAAGCAATTATAATACACAATCTAAATGATGAGCTCATAGCTGTGACACATCCGTTTTCAGTAATAGTCATAGTCGAGTTCAGTAAGGAATTGCATTGAATTAGCACATAAGCAATTTTATATTGATGTTGAAGAATCGTACATTGGAAATCCAAGTCAATTAGAAATCATTTGACACCTAAGTAAGAAGCCTACAAACCTTGTTTCACCTTGTTGCTTAAAGACAACTACAAGAGTCAACATTTGATGGAAGAACCACTCAAGCAAACTTAATTGCAGACAAAGGACTGGTACCTATGGAATCTTCTTAACTACCTTTTGGTTGTAAGATTTCTTCTATAAAGAGCATTACGTAGATATTTTGCATATAGAATCATCTAACTCTTTGACATATACCCATGTCAATAATTCTCACAGTGCAAATATATCTTTTGTGGGAAAGAAATGGCAACTACAGTGACAACATATGATAGTATCAATATGAATATTGACTTCAAAAATGATTTGTTCTTGACATCAAAATTATTGGTTCTTGAATTTAAAATTATTGATTCAAGTAATTAACTCAAGCAAAATATGCTTGACCAAGTTTGAAAAAACCTGCATTCAGGGATTATGTCTTCCTCTATGTCACAAGTCCAAAGGGACCATTCAAGCTGAATTGCAATAATAGGATGTCTTTGCGGCACTCTTCTAATGGTATCTTCTGGGAAAGAAATGGCAACTATAGTGACAGCATATGATAGTATCGATATGAATATTGACTTCAAAAATGATTTGTTCTTGACATCAAAATTATTGGTTCTTGAATTTAAAATTATTGATTCAAGTAATTAACTCAAGCAAAATATGCTTGACCGAGTTTGAAAAAACCTACATTCAGGGATTATGTCTTCCTCTATGTCACGAGTCCAAAGGGACCATTCAAGCTGAGTTGCAATAATAGGATTTACTACGTGCACTCTTCTAATGGTGTCAACACTGACTTTTGACAATCCAATATATTTTATTTTCCCCTCTTAAAAAAGTTTTTTGAGTTCTCCAATCTACATCTATTGCCACAGAAAAGTCACATACAATGTTAAAAAAAATCATTCATGAATTTGCATGCCATAAATGAAGTCTTATGAATGCATATACACTTAATTGCTTGCCTCAAATCTCTAAGGGACCAAAATATGAAGTATGCTCCAAATTAGATGGATCTTTATGAAGTTAAAAAGAAAAAAGAAGTCTAGTAATTTGTATTCTATTTTATTTTCAAAAATGTTGATGCAAATAGGGGCATACTGTGCTTACTGTGTCTTCAATTGGAATTGATGTATCTATCCTATGCTAATAATAAAGATCGATGTACTCCACGTCAAGACGTTTGTGAATTGCTTCACAAAATTTTTGAACATACTCTGGGGAACCCTTGGCACAATTTCGTTAGCAATAAATACAATCCCAAACTTTGTTGCAAGCTGAATTTTTTCATGGGAGAGTTGCTTTAAGGCCTGTCCATGATCAAATTTTAGTATTACTTACATTTAATTTGTACCTTGATTATGGCTAGACAAAAAGAAAGTGAAAAACCCTTTCAATCACAAATCAAAAGTGTTTTGAAGATACTCTAATGGCCAATACCAAATATCCACACATATCTTGTGGTTCATTACATGCCCCTTTCCCAGCCCAAAAGAAGTGAATCTCCAAGAAGTTCCCTCTCGCCTTCCAGAGAACCACTGCCATACTCTTATGTCTTAATAGCTCCTATATGGGGATTAGACCCTCGTTTCTGTCCCTTCTAACAAATCTTGTGCCCCTGAGCACTGGTATGCCCTTGAGAATGTGTCTTGCAAAAACAACCATAATTCCATTATGGCTCACACCCTAATACACAACGAAACCCTGATTGGAAAAACCACCACCCAACTATAAGAAGAGCCAAAAATTCTTATCTACAAAGAAATTTGCAGGCTAGGATGAAAAATAACTCAAAAATCCTATTTTTTAATTTGACTCCCTTTGAAATACCTACAAAAATTACATCCACAATCACAATTTGGCTCCCTTAGTGTCAATATGCTAGTTGTTGCTACCTCAAACCATGTGTGAAATCTTGTGGCAAGTAGAAATTGACCTAAAAAAAGGAGACATTTCAATTTTTATAGAGTGAATTTAGGTCAGAGAAGATCGCTCCATATACCTCAGAAATGTCAGAGCTAATCAAAGATTGATTGAACATGTCTGGGTGCAGTCTCCTGAAGAAAGAATCTACTTGTTCTTTGCGTGTCTTTCCAGCTGGTTCTGGAGGAATATCTTGAGAAAGTACTACAAATTGCTCAGGTTTCGCCTCCAAGGAAGCTTTCTCCCTTGCTCTAATATTCAAAACATGCTTGTATGTTTTCCACAGGATAAAGTAAGTCACAAAAGAAATGAAGTATATCGCGACTAGAAAACTCCATAACCGATCACTTTTTTGCTGTGGCGCAGAGAAAGTCTGTACGCTTAGAAATTGGATTAAAAATACATGAAATGTGGCTTAAAAATTACATGAAAAGACAGGTATTCGCATTGCACCTGAACATTTCCCATTGCAAGGTTGTCAAATTCATCATACGAGGAGCTGTTTTGTTCTTGGTAAGAGCCTTCTGCCGTTGGATTTCATTATTGCAGTCAGTTGTGCTAAGGGGAAGAAGCACTGGCAAGAAAATTGTTGTCCATTATAATAATAAAATCCAAAATTGAGAGCACTTGCATGCTTTGATGAAGAGGGTTTTCAAACACAAATCAGGCCTCACAACTATTAGAGATTCACCCGAGGACTTGTTTAACAAAAAATAGAAATAGGGAAGAAGCAAATACTAAACAGGATGACATAATTGATGCTTGTAACAAGAAATCTTGGTACTCAAATCATCATGATACCACGCAACCCTACTGTCCCTTCAATGATTGGTTGCCCCAGGTAGTTATTGATCTCCTCCATCCTTCTCCAAACGCCGACGGCTTAGGAACCACCTTTCAGTTAAATTATTATTTCCCAGATTTGTTCATCCATTTGTCCATTTAAGTGAATACGGGTTAAGTTTTAAAAATAACTAAATTATTTATGAGCCCATACTTCCACCTGCCTATCATTTTCAATGTAGCTTCAAAAACTTTACGGAGAATATTCTTCAAATGCTTTCCTTTATTATATATATAGCATCTTAGTAATTAATTATCTAATATAAATATTATTAATATATTATTATTTTATTAGTATAGATATTTTACAAATATCCATTTTAATTTTAAATTATTTTATTTTGCTTTATAATTATTGTAAAATTATTTTTTAATATAATAACTTTTCAATAAATAAAATAAAGCAAACAAATTAGTGGTTATAGGATCATAATATTGATATCTTAAAAAAATAAAAAATAGATAATAATTTTTAAGTAAATTAACATTGACATCTATTCTTAAAAATAAAACTAGCGATTACCTTAGCATTTGTGCAATGGGTACACCGAAGAAGTATGGAAGGTCAATTAGGATAATTTTTGGTCTATTTTTGCATACATTTATGTAGTACATGAGGTCAATTGATAGACCATTTAGCAAATGATGTTGTTTGTGCAACAAAGATCTCAATGGAGAAGTGATAGCTTTAGATTTTCCGAAAGCTTTTAACTTACAAAAGGAAATTTTCTTGGACATTATTAACCAAGCAAACCCTAGGCCTGCCAAAGGATTTAACATTGTTACATTACAACCATCCATTCTTTTCAATCGTAGTCTGTTGAACAAAATCTCTAAAAAGTTATATGGAGAATGTAAAAAAAACAAGAGGCTCAATACCCCTTTTTATATATAGGAACAAAAGAACTAATGAATAAAACTGAAAGGAACAAAACTATCGGAATTTCCATCGTGCATGATTTTCTGAACTGGCATGGGGCATCAACAAATTTGCTCCACATTTAGGGTCATAGAAAAATCAAAGTGCATCTGTCTAGCAGTCACCACCTGTTTGAAGAAGCACAAGTCAATCAGTTGTAATGCCAATTTTATTAATTGATATATGATTTAAATATGACAGCTATGTAAATGTTAAATTTAGGAACATGATGCCTTACCACATCTTTGAATATGATTGAAACACAGGAGAGAAGCTTTAGTTCATCATGACGGAAATTGCAAATTATTTTAACCTGTTATCAAAATTACAATCAAAAGGTCACTTCCAATTGCACACAAGTTTGATTGTGTAATACATGAGATATAATGGTAGATCATTTAGCAATTATGCATTCACTTACAGGGATTGAAACACAACTGAAACAAAAACTTTGAATTAGGAAGATAATTAGGCTCCATTATCAATAGGCAAGATAATATTTGAAAAATAAATCTTACACATTTTCAATTAGAAAAATCAAACATTCTTTTATATATTTAATAGAACAACATCCGAGAAAAATTTGTCGGTATTAGAAATAATTAACATTTAAGAATTGCAATAGTCAAGAAGACAACCCACCATTTTATGAAAGACCTTTAATGTCAACCAAAGAAAGTAAATGTTACTACTATTAAGACAATTCTGCACGGTTGTAGTTGAAGGTGTGTCCATCTGTCAAACCTTTTGTCCATGTGTTTTGTCTCTCGCACCACATTTTGTATACATGCATACTACTAAATAATGAAGGATACGAAGATAAGCTGAGATTTATTAGAGAGATAAAGCAGGAGGACATGACTGCATTGGTCAATGGAATTAGTGATGCACCAGCATTAGCAAAGCTTACAATGTCAAGTTATGTTGTAGAGTGCTTAATTAATTCAAATATTTTGAGAGTATCCTTGGAAATTCCATGTTGTGCATATCCTGAAATCATTGCATTCGATGAGATGACATATCTTTGGGCCATTTTGTCAAACAGTAAACGTGCCTTTTCTATGCTTCCACATTTTGAATACATGTCCACCAGGGCAGTTGCAACTGCAACAACTGATAAAATTCCTCTTTTCTTTATGCTTTAATGGATGTCCATACCCTGTTCCAATGCTCCTATTTTGGCACAGGCAAGCAAGGAGAATGCTGGCAAAATTTGTGGAGTCCTTTACACCTGCCAATAGCATTTGCTTGAAAGTTTCTAAAGATTTAAAAAATAAATCCATTTTGTGCATATCCTGCAATCATTGCATTCCATGAGATAACCACTCTTTGAGGCATTCTGTCAAACTGTTTACATTCCTTTTCTATGATTCCACATTAATTGAAAATGAATTTTGTTTTGCACTAATGAATTGTTTTCCTCTCGTAGTGCAGCTGGCTTGTTATGTAAGCCCTAAACCACGATATTTTCATATTTCGTTTACTGTGAATAGATTGAAGCAACAGCTGCAGGAAGATTGGTTTTGGTTCACGTCATTTAAATACATTTCTACTGTGGTAGGGTTTCGTACTTTTATTCCAACTATAATATCAGAAAGAAATGCTCATTCCATGATGCTTTAATGGCTGTCCATTCCCTGTTCCAAAGCTCTGGAAATCAAATAAAATCAAGATCTGGTACTTTATATAATGCCCACACAGCAGTAAATTACCAATATGCAAAGAAAGGCAGGGGTCTCTTAAAATTTTGATGAAGGTTTAAGATTCAAAGAGAGAGAATTCATAGTGTGCAACCCTGCTGGTTGTTCTAGGCGTGGGAAGGCCTAAATGGCCTCCCACGGCCCCTATAGAAGGAGCTCTGGCCTGCCTTTTCGGTAGTGCCACAGTCTGCAATAAATTTAAAGATTTAATACAAAAACAACTTTCTTCTACCCTATTTTCATTCAAGCAGCAGATTTGAAAACTAATGCAATCTAGAGGAACCTGTTTGAAGCTTGAAAAACCCTTCAAGTTTGGCTATGCTCCAAACTCCAATGCCACTTTCTTCCTCTGTATTCTGTGTGCCCTGTCTTTCCTTTTTCCTTGTTTTTATTCTTTTTTCTACTCTATTTTTGCCCTTCCAATTTTAGGGCGTAATGCTCATGCCTCCGTTTTCTTTTTGTTTAACTGTAGTTTACTCTTTTTTTCTCTCTGTTGTGGTAGGGTTTCGTACTTTTATTCCAACTAAGAAATCCTCATTCCATGATGCTTTAATGGCTGTCCATACCCTGTTCCAAAGCTCCGATTTTGGCAGAGGCAGGGAGGATACAGGTGAAGGTTGTGGAATTTGGCTGTACAACTGCCAATTACATTTGCTTGAAATTTTCTAAAGCCTTTTCAACAAATCCATTTTGTACATATCTTGTAATCATTACCTCTCTCTCCCTCAACGGTGCTGTGTAAACAGTAAATGAAAAACAACAAAAATCGAATGGAACAGGGTATGGACATCCATCAAAGCATAAAGGATACCGAAATTTTTGCAGACGTATACTGTAAAACTAAAATGAAGATGCCATTAACAATAATAAATTTTAAAGCCCCTTCCCTGACTGGCCATATGCGATTCGTCTCCCCTGCTACCGGGAAAATTGTTCTTACATATGCTAAATTGCACTTCGAGAAGTTCAAAGATGTTGAATTCAATTCAACATTCCTGTCACTTGTTGCCTCGAGGCTCATTTTTCTCATGACTATTTAGGTATATATTTGCATTAAAACCCTAAATTGTAAGGAGACATAAAAGTAAAAGCAGAAATCCAAGGTTCTATTATTATAAAGCGAAAATAGAACTCCAATCAATCAAAATCAGATTCATCTAGAGGTTAAACAATCCTTAATGAGTTACGGCAAAAGCAATTGTACATTGCAAGTCAGAAACCATGGAAATGACTTACCTCCCGAGAATTTGCACAAATTGTATCATCTTTGTCGGCGATGCAGAAGATAAAAATGGGTAGAGTTTTGCAAGGGAAAAAGTACTGAAACCCTACCACACCATTTTTTTCTGCCGTGACCTTGACGAAAACCAGGTCTTTTTCTGTTCTTTGCTTCCAATCTATTCACTTACGAGAAATCATTATACAACAAATATTCATTCAAAGCGAGACTAACCAAAATAATCTCCTTACAACTGCTCCTTCAATCTATTCATAGTCCCGCGATCATATTCTAGGCTGCAAAATCATTCCAGCACATCACGTAAATATGATTGGATTGACAATAAATATGAGAACAACACGAAGATAATCCACACTTGGCTTGCAATGAGTATTTAAAGTGTACACCGATTAAAATAGTAGTAGCTATGAGAATTATCACGATTGCAATACCGCGTTACCGTGTAAAAAAATATAAAGCGATTAAAATATCAATAAGAAGTGTTTTTTCTTTAAATAATCTAATGGTGTGATAAGCACCTTGTCGATAAGCCACTGTTGCATTTAAACCATTGAAGGGCAAATTGAGCTGCAGAAACTCAAATAGGGACCGGCCCAACCCAGTAATAAAATTATAAAATAATTTTGAACTAAGTAAAGATTGAAATCTTAATAAAAAACTATAAAATAATTGTTAATTAAATAATAAAAAAAAAATTCTAGTGAGGATTTGATCCCACATGCTCCTCTTGTACTCCTCTTGTAAATTAAAAAAAAATCATTGACTTTTAAGTAAATAAAAATAAAGCACACTATATAAATAATTAAAATAAACTAAAAATACTCAAGTAAAATTTGGAAGTTACAATAAATTTTCAAATAATTGTACAGTAAAATAAAATAAAATAATTTTTCATTAATTCCAATTAAATAAAAATGTTTTGTTTACTTATAACTATTTTATTTAGTTAAAAGCAATTATAATTTTCTTTACAACTATTTTTTCTTTAGATATTTTCTTTACAATCACTTTATTTATTTAAGAGATATTTTATTTAATTAAAAATTTATATATTGTTTTAGTTTTATTAGATAAATATAACAAATTTTTTTAACATAGTTATGATATGATTGTGATAGTCATTGTTACTACTATATAATGTCTCTCAAATAATTGTTATAAATATTTTAAATATATTTACTTAAAAGAGTCAAAAATATATTTATGGAAGAGTCTATATGAATTTTGTAATATAAGTTAGATAAATGTCTCAAGATATATATAATAAATTAAAATGATTATAATTGTGCAATATTCAACCCTTTTAAAAAATATTCATGTTTTGGAAATACACACTAGATTAATTTTTTTTATTTCATAATTTATATTGTGAATAATTTTAAAATTATATGACTATATAAATCATATTATATTGTTACGAAAATTTCTTTTAAAAAAGAATAAATTCAACTAAGAAAAACACTCTTATATGCTTTGTTACTAGTGATAAGTTAGATTATATATATGAATTGTTAGCTTAGGATGCATATTGTATACATTCAATTTCACTACTTCATAAGATCATAATCAATTTTTTATTACAAAATAAATATTATTCTTACAAGGCTTTGAAGGTAGGGATTAAATATTTTGAGTGAGATTAAAACAAAAGATGAAACATTAAAAAAATTCATGAATATTTAAAAATTCTCTCATGCCGCAATCTCATTAAAAACACCTCTCATGAATGTTTTTTTTTGGTGTCAAAGTAAAGTAAAAGCCCATTCTTATCATTATTTTTTGTAATATCATTATAACGCTCATCACAAATAAAATAATGTGATGGCTATCAAAGGAAAAAAAAAAACTTAGAAATTAATGTTGAGAGTTGACAAAAAGGAAATGAGATACTCTCAACATAAATGTACCATCCCAATAGACCATTCCAATTAGCATTTAGTGAGAAAATATCCATTTTTTTTTATGGAGTTGGTATTATGCTAAATGGTTTTTCTACAAATAGATATCTAAGGAAATAGTAGACATTAATTTCTTAAATCTAGTGGTTATCGGCTTGAAATATTCATTCTTTTCCCTTCTATTCCATCCTACATATTGTATGGTTTCATTAGAAATGGAAGAAAGATTTTGTAGACCCATGCTTGTTGCTAAGTCATGTCTAAATTTATTTTGCTTATTTCAATTTAGATTGTGATATGTTTACCCATGTTTGCTGAGCTCTATAAGATTTATGTATAGTTTTGTTTTATAAAGAGAATAATAAAAAAGTTGTGATCAAAATTTTCCTTCTATACTATTCATTAAGCTAGTATTTTATTTTTTATGAATGTCTAAGTTATTAACCTATATAATATTTTTGTAAAAGTATTGTATGTGAGAGTAATCAATGAAGAGCCTTTTTTTCTTTCTAAGATTTAATTATTTTTTATATTTTATTTAGCTTCTTTCTCCCTTCTTCTGTTAAGTAGTTTTTGAATGAACTTATTGAAGATGAAATGAAGAATCGAATTCTCAATCCCAGTGTTTGTGTTCATCACATCCCACATTCATAAAACTTCCCACATGCTTGATATTTAGATGAGTACAAGATTTTAGTGAGGGTATAATCTTGGATATTAATAAAATTACAACCCATTTTTTTTAGATGACAATCTAATAATAATTAAAATATCGTGTTATATTAAAAACTTAAGAGAAAAACCCCTTTAGCTCTAGGAGAAAATCCAACACTATCTTTACCAAATTAACTATTTCACTATATTTGTGATTTGAATATGTAACTTATGAAGAATATTAATTTCTACCCCTACATTATCTCCCTTTATTCTTATCAACAAGAAATTTTTTTTACCACTACAACTAATAAAGAACTTGGATTGTGATGAGTTCACCTTGGTTAAATTTTTCATCCTTCACAAATGTATTCAATGTGTATGACACCCTATTCAAAACAATTCTATTTTAGCCAAGAATTTGAATGAAAAATTTATAACTTAAAACTAATGGATCCCAAAAATAACCCCCTATAGATCAAGAGGGATGCCATATATTGATCCCTCATCCATAAAATCAATAGGTATCCTAAAGTTGTCATACATTGATTCTTGACTAAGATAAACAATCCTTAAGCCAATTGAATAAATATGGATGAGGCTGGTCTCGGGCTTGTAGTCACATTTCACCTACTCACTTATGATAAATTAAATTATCTTATGAGTCCATACCAAATAACTAATCTTGTTTTTCTTTAATTTATATATTTTTATGGAACAATTTGGTGGATCTTCTTCATCCTTTGAGTTAGAGCTCTCACATACTTCACATATTTTCTTCTACACCATGTAAAATTTCCCATAATTAGAAAAAAATATATTACTAATTTTCTTATATTTACTCATAAAGATATCTTATATGAACTAGGAATTTCCAACCTCTTGAAATTTAAATTATTAATCAATTCTTTAAACAATATTTTATTAATGCTAACAAGTTACCAATAATAAATTATAACACTTACCACCTAATTTTCATCTTGTCTTGTAAAAGTTCTCTTTGTGTTTGTTCTTGAAAATCAAAGCTTAATAAATCTCTTTTCATAGCAAGTGATACACTATTTCCTACTTCATCATTTGAATTAGGTGGTTTCTTGGGTTAAATGCAATTATTCATCTACATAACTAACCCAAATGATTTGGGTAAGTCTACATATATGTAAATGATATATCCATCTACATATATGGTTATGTCAAAGTAAAATTAAAATAAATCCTCTCCATCATATTGACTATCTTCTAATGATCCTAAAAAAACATATAGTAGCCTCAAGCTATAGGATTGATCTAGTCAACCATAAGGTAGGACAAAGCTCACTACCAAATGAAAGGTGTAGTTGGTCAAGCATTTAGAAGATTCATTCAAATTGAATTCAATGTTGATGGATTGATGAATCTTAATTTGATCCACATCATAAGCACTCATGGGTCCAATATATCTTGACATGTGTTCCTTTTTTGCCACAAACTTAAAAAAATTATTACAAGCCACATACAATGGAACCAAGTGTAAGCTTGTTAAACATAGTAGAAGATCACAAATTAAATAATGTGTTTTTAGTGATTAAATAAATTTAGAAACTAAACACAATGTTGATGGATTAGTGTAAAAAATATGTTTCTAATCGTAATGTAAAAGTATGGTGAAATGTGGTAGGATCAACAGTGATTTTTAATGATTGGAAGACAAATGAAAATCTACAACAAAACAAACAAGTGAAATAAAATATTTGGGGTCATGCAAGTGTTCTCTTAAACCTTGGGATGCTTCCACATAAATTGTACAATCAAATCTTTTGTTTTTAGTATTCTATTTGCAAAAAGCTTCACCAAGTGTTGTTCCTTGTGAATCATTTACTATAGAGCACCCTAATTGATTGTCTTATATAAGCAATATTTTCATTGTGCATGGTGTAGACACCTGAAATGTGACCTTAGCCTAACCACACTTGACTTTATCTATCCTAATATTTAATTAATTAAATATTTATTTATTTAATCAACCTTTTCCTTTATCTTAATATTTAATTAAATAAATATTTATTATTTATTCAATTAATTTATCCATTACCCCCATCCACCACCTTTAATTCACATTTGTTTAATTAATTATATCTTTATCCCAAAATCTTCGAAATAAATAAATAAATTAATTTAGGTTAAGTGATTACCAATACCTTTTCCTCCAATATTTAATTCCACTTTATTCCTCAATCTTTGTCCACTAGATCCTAGCCCGTGAATCCATCTACATGGATCAAGACCTAAACTTGTCACCATGTGACAAGTGTCCTAACCTACCTACCCTACCCCTTTTCCAAGCCACCCTCACACATGCGAAGCCACCTTACCTCTTACACATGTCATAGACACATCTCTTTCATGGTCTTTCCAATATTTATTCACATATGTGCGAGCACACCTTGATCTTCCACATCCTTTCAACTTGTCACAAAACTAAGCCTTCATAATCTCATTCAATCATGACCTTTCATTTAATCAACGCGTCTTGACTATTGATTTTATCAATCAAAAATATATAAATTGAGGCATTTGCTTTCATTTTGATCAAATAACAGTCATCATACCTATATGCTATAAAAATTATGAGCAACTACATCCAAGTCTTCAATCTATCAACATACTACATTCACTCATTTTGAAGTTTACATGTATTTGGTTTGATTTAGGCTATATTAGATACATATTTCATTTATATCATTTGTATGCAATACATATGAATTATTTAATGATTTATCATTATACTTTTTTAGTTCATTTTTTATTAAACTATATTTTATAAATAATTATTTAAAAGAACTCATTTCTAATGACCATAAGTAATTTACTTTAACACTCATTACATTAAATAATATTCTAATATTTGAAAAACCAAATCAACTCAAAAAAATAGTAAACATGCTGATTTAATTTAATACTTGTTACATCCAAATTATATTCCATTATTTAAAAGTATATATAGTTTAACTCAGAAAATATAAAACAGGATAAGAATATAGTTTGATTTAAATTTGGTACAATCTATTAGAAATGGCCAAAAGGAATCGGGAAAACACTAGCTTTAACTTACATATCGAATCAAGTGAAAATAACATGCCAAGACTCTCGTCACAACATATCCAGTCGAAATATATTCATTTTCTTTCAATTTTTGTTTCTTCTGATCTGTTCCGAAAGGGATGATTAATTTCCTTTTGGTGCGTAGAAACCCACCAATGAATGAGTCAGTATATGTATATGTTGAACAAGATCGAATACAACCCAAGCAATACAATTAGAAAGGGACTTGTTAGAACAGTGGCAGCGTTACTTTCATTGGGGCGAGCTCGGTAACCTCCTTTTGGATTGGTAGATACCCCTGGAGTCCCCCCACTTCCTGCATTCCCCCCCCTTCCTGCACTTCCTCCGCCGCCGTGGCCAGATCCTCCATGTATTAAACTCCGATTCCTTACCACAGATCTTGCAACCACTCTTATCATCACTTTCTCGCCTGATTTACAACGATCAGAAAACCTCGACATAAAATACCAGCTTCCACTCCTATTCAGTTCAATGCCCTCCCCACCTTTGTATATTAAAGCATTCGAACCCTCCGCTCTGCACGCCTCGTACTCGGATTTCGACATCACTCGAGCAATACCATCATTTTCATCTTCTATCCTGAATACTGCATCATAACCAAACATACCCACGTATTATAAGCTAAGAAAGTTAATAGACATCCGATCCCCATAATGGGTGGTATGATCGGAACGTTCCCAAGCTATTGTACAGGTCCTTTAACAGAAATATAATTTCCCCTCAATATTGGACAGTGGTAACCTAAAAAATCACAACATTTACAACTATTCTAGGGTCAATCTACATACCCAATGTGTCACCAACAAGAATGTTTGAGCCATGACCCCAATCTCCGTCAAAATTCTGATTGTTGCAGATTTTCCAGCTTACTGTGTGGTTACTCCCGAATACTCCCCCCAATGTTGTAATCAGAATCCCTGCAATAACTGCTAGAAATATAGAGATTTTAGTATCCATTGGAGGTGTGGTTGCAGCTGTAGATCTTTCTTTGGTGATTATACTTTTGAGGTCCTAGAAGTAGATGGGAGTTCTATTATGATCATCGTAAGAAGCAATAGAAAAGCAAAGATGTGACTTGCCTTTGCTTCTTTCCCTTGTACAAAGTCAAGATACCCGGTCCCATTCCTTATTGCCATACTGATTATCTTCAACTGAAGCCCAGACAGTAAATGATAGCATCGAATAAGTGGCACGCACTTCTAATGGCATTGGAATGACTGATGCCTGTCATGCCCTGCAACACTTTATCCTTTACATTGTTCATGGAAGTAAAGTATATTTTATTGAAGATGCTATTTGGTTTTACTTTTGGAAGTCCGAGTTGTTACTGGTTAAGGTTAAGATTGAAGGTTGAACTATGAATTTCCTGTCTAATTTCCTTTCCTTTTTGAGGACATATTTGACCGGGGTTTCTTTACCAAGTTTAGATGGGGAAAAGGTAACCTGTAAGGTTTATTATGCACGTGTTTAAATGAGAGCATCTTTTCCTTAAGATAAACTGGACCTTAATGCTAAAGCGGAAGTTTATTATAAAATTTAGGAAAGTAAAATTTAAGGGCATTGTTGCCTTTTTGAGGACTTATTTGACCAGGGTTTCTTTACCAAGTTTAGATGGGGAAAGGGTAACCTGTAAGGTTCATTATGCATGTGTTTAAATGAGAGCAACTTTTCCTTAAGATAAACTGGACCTTAATGCTAAAGCGGAAGTTTATTATAAAATTTAGGAAAGTAAAATATAAGGGCATTGTGATTATTATCTAAATAAATAAGAAAAACAAATATTGGCATTGATCTCTTTTATCAAGTTATTAATTTTTTTGAGATAAAATAGTTTATTTGTAAAAGTAAAATGGGTGACAAGTAATTTATCAGAGTTTGGGCATTGTTAGGTATAAGGACTTCATATTCTTAAGGTATGGGGAAGGTATTGTGTCTTGGACAATTTTAGTAGAATGGATACCCTTCAAACCTCGGTTCTAAGTTGAAGGAAATGATAATTTGTACACCTTAAATTATGGTTGCATAAATAACATTATAGGATGTTTGTCCAATTAAAAATAATACATTTTATTAAAAATATTCCAATATGTCATATGAATTAAACTTGAATATTTCTAAAAGTAGATATCAAAATTAATAATAACAAGCACTTCATAGACATGTATGAACCCAAAAAAATATAATATTCTATAATCATAGAAAAGGAAAGGAACTAAACTATTACGCACACTACACCCCTTGAAATTTGGACCATGACATGTGTTGGCACTTACCATAAAAAGTCACATCTCATTTTCTTGCATAAACTTAATTGATAAATAAATTGAATTGATTGAAAATATTGATTGGACATGTCATGAATGTGAATAAATGCCATTTAAATTAGATATTATTTTTAATGCTTGAAGTTGAAATTGAAATTGATGGTTAATCTAGTTGTATAAAAATAAAATTTAAATAGTCATCATGTTATGATTATGAGCTTAATTTTTATACGCTTTGATTATGGTTTATGGGCTAACACTATTAATGAAAATTAAAGTGCAAAAGTGTACAAGTACATGTTGAAGATCGAGAACATTGACATCAATGAGTATGATGGAATCTTGAACACACCACTTAGGTTCATATGTTCCATATTTTTGCATATAGATGGCCAAGTAAATCTTATGAGTGTCCAATTCATGATTTCTTGATATAATTTAATAATTAAAAAGTCTAAATATTCTTATATGATGTGGAGCATTAGGTAGGTTTATTTATGAATCATTTTTTTTATGATGATGTGAATATAATAAAATATTATTATTAACCTTTTTAGTGTTTACAATTTAAAATGTGCATGATTTATGAAATTAAATCAATAAATTTAGAATTAAATTAAAGAAATTAAAAAAAATAATGAAAAATTAAATTATTTTTAATTTAAAGAAGTTAATTAAAAAAGATTTATCTAAAAAGCAAGCAAACATTGATTTGAAAAGATTCAATTTTAAAATTAGAACTACAGTAGTTTAACTGAAACTCCACGACTTGAACCAAATTGAACCCTCATGTTACAAGTGAGAGAGTGTTTTCGAACTGTTATGCATGATGAGGAAACTGAAGTTTATTAATAGTCCATTTAAGATTTTAAGGGACATGGACTGGGGAGAGAACTTTGATCACGCCTAAAAATGAGAAGATATGGTGATTGATATATCATTTTGAAGGGATAGATAAGCGATGTTGGGAAATTTATTTTTTGGAAAATCACTTTGGAGCATGAAGATAAATTGGTAGGCGAAATCATTGACAACTTGGAAAAGGGGTGTGAAGAAATTACAGGGAGTCGCTGTAATATTGAATAGGGTTTTAAAGGCCAAAATTCTAGCTGCCAATGAACACACTTGGACACCATTGTTGCTGGTTGCGATATCAGCAGGGTGTAATTGCTGCCCTCTAAGTCTATTTTGGAGCATTTTCTGACTGCAACAATCATGACAACAGATATATTAAAGACTATGATAGCACTGAGAGGTTGAATAGATCTGCAAAAAAGGGGCAGATTTTTGGGAAGAAAAATTTTGATGAATAAAAAAGAAAGAACTGGAAGGAGGCTGAAGAGAAGAATTCTACTATGGTTAAGCACAGTTCAAGTAGGTTTCATATAGCTTTTCTCTGCATGAACATATATAGATTTGCATCTTTAAACATATGAAATCATCTTGGTTGATATGGATTCCATCTCAAGTTTTAAATGTCAGAGATCTAAAAAGGTTTTAGCACACACAAAAATGTTGATTGAATGCGTAATCTTTAACTTTTCCTGCTTAAAATATTAATACCCACTAACCTGCAACTCCTACATTATGATTTTCCCATTCTAACATGTCATGCAAAACTTTAGGGCCGGGCTTAACCGACACACTCTAAGGGTACACTCCCTCAGATGTCCGGTGCCATGTGGGGCCCTCTTAACCCAACCTCTCTCTCGTTTCGGAGCATTTCTTTAACCACACCATTTCAAATCTATGTTTCCGTAGTACTCCACTGTTGCAGTTTACATTTGACATTATCGTTCCCGTTCTCCTTCCGTAGCTGTTCGCGGTTGCCGTTTCCACTTTACACATTTGTCTGTCATATTCTGATCCTTCCCTTTAAACTAAGGGCGAATCCCATCTCTTACAGACAGTGCAGGCTTCGACTTCAACGCTTCACTAATGCAGGTCAAATCTTTCTCCAATCTAGATTGAGGCGGAAATAACTCTGTCTGTAGCATTAACTAAATAGAAAGAATAGATTGGATCACGATCTCCTCACAGTCCCAGGGCCTTTTGCGTGCAGTAAATTTGTGCAGACAGAAAGCGTTGATTTCTCTATCGGCATTCATGCAGGGAGAATAACAGACACTCAAATCAACTCCGAGGAAGAATGCGGTGACAGGACCCAAACCGGCAATGTGTTCAGAAGTTAGGCATTTCGCTTTTTTAAGCCCCATTCACGTATTCTCATTCTTTATGGTCCATTCCCCACGTTTCATCATGGCCTGGGATCACCGATTTGCTCTGTCATTGGATTGGGGGATTTAATTTTAATCCCACATTCATTTCATTACATGAATTGTGGTGAGTGTTACTTTTATATTACAAAGTGGGCGCATTTTGTGTGTGTTAGGAAATAAAGATGGTTTATCTTTGTTTTTGATAAAAGGGGGATAAACGGGTTTTACAGGGACCCGAAACCACAAAGTAACAAAACAGGAGAAGACTGAAACAGCGGTCCAAAAAACAAAAAAACTGCCAAAGAAAATAAAACCAGCATCAGCATGCAGCAACAAAAAGCCTCAAAGAAGCCAGCAAACAGCCAGCAAACAGAAGAAGCAGGGCCCGACCACCACTAGTTCATAGAGTTCAGGAGCTCATTCGCAACCTCCTCCAAGTCCACCATTTCCTGAGCCCCCTCCATAAAGATCTGAGCCATACTAGGGGTAGTCTGGACTTTCCTTTTCGTGCTAGATCTGGTACATTTGGATATCCCAGCTTCCTCGTCCTGGTCTTTCTCCTGATCAAGGTTGACAATCAGAGCTCTCTTCTGGGTTTTCTCCAGTCTTTCAGACATAGCCTTGATGATAACAGAGTTATGTCTGGCAATTCTGCAATTTTGCTCGGCGATCTTTTTCAAGGTTCCTTTGATTTTTTCAAGTTCATTTTCGATAGTGCTGTCCTTTTGAGGAATATTCTTCATATTGTTGTGCTTCTCCGCTTCAAGCTGAATAAGCCCAGTGACTTTAACTTCAATTTCCCCCAGTTTGCTATGAAGAGACAATTTTTTTGTTTTCAGCTCACTTATCTCATGAAAAACCCATTTGGCAGAATTGAGCTGGTCCTGGGAGTAGCTTTTGGCATTACCAACAAAGTCAAAAGGGGGGTCACTTTCAGGATTGACCCCAAAGAACACCGACTCCGCACCTCTCGGGGGGCTCAAGTTTTCCTGATGAATATTCTGGGGGGCGTGAAGTTCCTCAAGGCTGGCCCCAGCCGTCTTAGCAGAAACAGTAAGGGAGTCATCAGGGTAGGACACAAGCTTATTAACCGGGGAGCAAGAGCGAGCCATATTGGCATTAGGGTTAGTGTGGCCAGAGGCCGAAACAGAGCAAGCTCCAGAAGGTTGAGGGGAGCGGCCAGAAGCAGAAGGAGGGGGCAAAGGAGGCGAAGGGCTCTGGACACGGTCGGGAGAAGCTTTGGATTCGGACAAGCTAGGCTCAGTATCATCTTCGTCAAGCTCCAGCGGGGCCAAAGGGTTAGGAAGGGCGGGCATATTCTGAAAGTGCTCAAAAATAAGTCTTAAAAGACCCGTGTGAAGAATCTTTGTTATATCTTTAATAATAACCTCCTTTTTTAAGATTTATATCTTATTTATAATATTTATTAATGTTAATTTTATTTAATTGTTTATTATGTTTTATTTAAAAATAATAATTTTTTTTATGATATTAAAATTAAATAAATTAAATGTGATGTTATTTGAGATGTAGATGTTAATTATTTGAAGTGTCTTGTGTTTTTAAATATGTGAATTAAGTGTTCCAAATATGTGTATAAAATAAAACTAGCTTCAATCTATAATTCCAATAATCAACTAATAAAAAATTTATCTTTGAAATTCATTTTTATCTTTAACATTTACACTTTATTATGGATGGACAATGCTTACAAACATCATTACAAAATCTACTAAATTGTGAGGCTTGTGTTATCTTCATTTAGATCCCTAGATGATCAATAAATGTCTCAGAGTATTGCTTTGCTTCATATCCATGTCCAAGAAACTGAACTAGTGTGCAAATATAAATCTATACCATAAGAATCAACTAGCAAATAATTGATGTTTAGAATTTAGTTGCCTTGATCTTCTAATATTTGAACCTCAATATAGATAGAAAGTGTTTAGGGAATGTGCTAAATTGTGAGGATTTTGTTCTCCTCAATTAGAACCCTAATCAAACCAATTTCATGACATAGGAATAATGATTAGAGGCATGATGATATATGCTATGAGAAAATGTTATTACATTTCTCTCAATGAAAATGCTCTTTTGATAAATCCTCATTGTCCTAATAATCTTTGATAATTTTAAATGATTAAATGATTTTTTTTAAGTAAAATGCAACATGCAAATCAAGATAAACATGCATTAGGTAAGCTCACAATGATTAGTGGGAGGGTGTTGTCAAGATTTAAATTGAATTTAAATTTTAAAAGTGTAGGGTTGATAATTACTAGGTCAAGTTTGCACTAGTAGATCTTATGCAAGGTAGGGTAATGTCATGAGATTAATTCACACAAGAATATCCCACTTGTAGACTTGTTATTGCATAAAGGACAATCTAGTCAAAGTTTACCAAAGATAGTAATGAAAAAGGGAATGGATATATTATTTTTTTCTCTGACATTGATGTGCATGTGAACTTCTATTATAGTGCATGTCAAAGTAAACAAGATATCAACGAGGAAACTATTTAAGTAATTTTAAATACTAAAAGATATAGATTTACTTAAAATATATAGTTTACAATTATATTCTCCTTCCAATAATAACTCCACCAAAAACACAAAATTAAAAAAATATGTAATGAATAATATCTATCGAACATTTAAAATAAATATGGGAAATTTTTTGTTTAGTTGTGTATTTGTATCAATTTTTAACATTTCATATATATATATCTTACTACTAAATTCTAGATAGATTCTTATTTTCTCAGTATTTGGAGATCATTATTTAGTTCCTTGTTCTTTTCTCAATTTCCTTATATAATATTACACCACTTTCAATGCAAAAGAGTCCATATCTAGTCACTTGCTCAACCTAGATTTCATAGGCTTTTCCAAATGACTAATATTTGTTAAACCTTTCAATCACACAATTATCAATACATAATATCTCTTAATCATCAATAACCAATGGTCCATCTAATGCATGTGTTAAAATATTTAAATTATTTTTAATATAAGAAGTTAATATTTGCTAAAAAATTAATTGATAGAATCTTGCTTAAAAAATTCTCTACTATTGACAAATAGGATACCAATGTTAGCAACTCAAGGTCCCTATTTCGGGTTGTGCGGAAAAAAGAGCCTTTGATGGAAGGAGATCTGAGAATTGCTTCAATAAGATTTTATCTCTATCTAATATCAATTGCATGAGTCCTTGAATGAGGAATTGGTGAGATTCAAGCATAATTTGAGAAAATTGTAAATTAAGAAGATTCGTAGTTTAAAAGTTAGGAGGTTAAAATAAATTGGCTCAAAAATGGAGATAAAGGTTTTGATTTCTTCTTTAATTATATAAAGGAGAAAAATGCTAGGAAAGAAATTGGATCAGTCTAGGTGAATAATCAACATATAAATGGTCTTTCTTTGGTTATAAATGAATTTCAATCTTTCTATAAAAATATTTTCATTGTTGAAGATAGCAATGTGGACTATAAAAGAGCCCAAGATCACTGTACACAAGTCATCCCTAGGAAAATCAAAGAGGAAGACAATGATTGGCCTACTAGAGATATCTCTAAGGATGAGATTGTAAAGGATATTAGAACATATAAAAATGATAAATCTCCAAGCATAGATGGGCTTTCTACAATTTTATAAGAAAAAAGTTAACTAGATTAGTGAAGTTACCTTATAGGTTTATTTTGAAGTTATTAGCAAAGGATCCTTGGGAAGAAATATTAATAGAGGAATCATCAAGATTTTTCCGAAAGGAGATAGATCTCAAATTAGAAACTACATGCCCATTACTCGAGTCCTTAATGTTTCTTACATAATTTTTGCTCTAATACTTATTGATATCCTCCCTAATTTTGTTCTAAGTAATACTCAAACTAACTTTTTCAAGGGTAGGTATATCTTGAAAATTCTTATTATTAGTTGGGAGGATATTTGATTGGGCTAATGTAACAAACTAAGAAAATGGCATGCTCTTGATTTTTAAAATTCCTATGATAGGGTTGAATGGTCATTTGTAATAATGACTTTTGAAGCTTTTTGTTTTCCTAACAATTTTTTTCAAATGGTAGATGTCTTATTCAAGGATGAATTATTTCTCAAGTTGATATAAATGGTTCTTTCTATGAACCCTTCTAGTCGTACAGATCAACAAGGAAAGGTTGTCTACTAGCCCCTACTCTTTTTGTGATCACCTTTGATGCCATATTTTGTTTGTTAAGAGATATGAGTAATGGAATGGATGTCAAAGGACTTACACTCCCTATTTAGGAAAAACTCCTAAGTACATGCAATTTACAAATGCATTGTAATCTTTGTGAATTAGGAGGAAAAGAATTTTAAGAGCTTGATGGGAAAGATAGAAATATTTTGCAAAGCACCTAGAGAGAATATTTCTAAAAGAAATTTTGTGGTACTAGCTAGAATTATTCTTCTAATCATTATTGGTTTAAAAAAATTGACATGTTATGGGGTGGATCGAACTTACAAGTGAGATACCTAAGAATTTCATTTTAAATCAATCCTTCCCTTAAGTCAATGTGAGATTAGATTAAAGTAATATTGAAGATAAAATCTCCAAGTAGATTAGGTAATATCTTTTTTTGGTTGGTAGAGTACAATTTTGTCAAAAAAAAAATCCTCCTAGAGCTTATATTATGCTTCAGTGTGGTTGTTTTGCAACTATCAAGTGAATGAAATTCAATAGAGTATTAGGAAGTTCCTTTGGTCTAATGGGAAAGGAAAGAGACATAAATATACTATCAAGTGTGATTGGTGTTTTTTAGATAAATATAATGGTGGCCTTGGACTTAAATACTTGAGACTACAAGTAATTTTGCTTGCTTCTAAATGAATTGTTAAATCTCTCAGTGGTAAAGAGACCTAAAATTTTTTAGTGGGGAATGACATTCAAATGGTAGTCCATAAATAGGCTAGGATTTGGAAGGGCCTACATCCTCATGACTTCTTGTTTGGAAATTTCTCTTTATCCCCTTTTGGCTCTAATGTCTTTAAGAGTATCTAAAAGGAAAGGGAAAATGTCATGAAATGGATCAAAGGAAATAAGGCACATACTAAGGAAGAGAAAAAAATTAGCTCCAGGTTAGTATGGTGGAATCTTCAATGGAAAAAAAAGCCCATAACTCTCTAACATGATTGGTTTTTCAAGAGCTCTAGGATAGTAAAGGCATCAAAGAACTTGGTAACATAATGAATAATAAATAGACCAAGTATTGGGCTTCTCTTAGTATTGAGTATGGTTTACCACTTCCCAAAGGAGTAAATATAGTCTCAAGAAAAGCTGACAAGAACATTCAATTTTTTTCCCAAATAAGTTTTGAAACTATAATTTATGACATCTTGAATTGGTGGGATATAATTGTCCTCTACAAGGTGAACTCCAAAATATCTACAACTCTTTTTCAAAGTCCGAAGAGGTTATCACCTACACCTTAATGATTGTTGGTAATTGAACTTTAGTAATGTGCAATGATTTAAGATTCTTAAACACTCTTGGCCCAATGTGATTGAACCAAAGAAAACCTATTTTAAATGGTTACTCATATCGAAAAAGTTACGTATCAATCTAAAGCATGTCCAACCTATATAATAACTTGTACTCTATATGTGAAATTCTTAAAACTATGAACCATATTTTCTTTGACCATTTCTTTTCTAAATAAATTTAGCTTTTACTTTTTGTTGATTTGGATGGTGGGATATAGCAAGAGTAACTTTTCATGGCAAGAATTTGCATTTGGTTATGTTAAAGGTGTGAGTAAACATTTAATATTTTTTGGTTGATTTTAACTACTAATATTCTTTGTTTTCTTGTGAAAAGCAAAAAAATGAGGGTTGTTTGCAAGGAAGGAAGAGACACTTTACCATGTCTTACAAAATGATAATCTTTTTCTATTTCCCTACAAGTTACTCTAACATTGGAGGTGACTAAAGAGAAGTTATGGGGACTTTTGGACATCCTAGGCCAAGTCAATGTCTTGAGATTTGAGGTAAAGAAAACCAAATATTGGCCCTATGTTAGGGATGGAAATGATCATTTTGTGAAGAACTACTCAGAATTTTAGGAAAGATATAACTATAAATAGAATATTCTCCTTGAAGACATGGGTCTCAAAGAAACTCAAAGAATTAGTAAGGGTGATTGCAAGCTAGAGGTGGTTAGAAACAATGGCATCTTAAAGATCAATCCACTCATTAGGTTTTATGACATGGATGTATACAGTGAAAGCTACAATATCTAGGTTGTTATGGCTTTGAGTGCTAAAAAAAGTTCATATATGTAACATTTTTTCATATCTGTGTTTGTTTGTGGTTTCCTAGACTCGTTATTCTCTTTTTGAGTGCAATATGTACTATGTAACCTTCTTTTTCTTGGGTATTATATAATCAATTCAAAAAAATTGTGCAAAGCTTATTATTTTTTTATAAAATTTATTATTTATAATTATGATTTGAAATCATAATTACAAATAACAAATTTTATAAAATATAATAAGCTTTGCATAAATTTGAGAAAGCTAAACATATTTATATGTGACATAAATGAATCAAATCTACATCTACAACTACATGAATCAAATCTACATCTAAATCTACATCTACACCTCAAATCACATATTTGTAACATTAAATTTAAGATAAATTTGACATTTACTTTATTTAGTTTTAATGTCGATCTTTTTATAAAAAAAATAATTATTTTATTTAAATAAATTTTAATATCAATTTTTTTATAAATTTTATTATTTTATTATTTTATTTAAATAAAATATAATAAACAACAAATTTTCATTAGAATAAATAATTAAATATAATAATGTTATTAAATATATATTTTATAGTTATTAAAACATTAAAAATAACTAACATTCATTAGAAATTATTAAAATTATAAATAAGATACAAATCTCCAAAGAAAAATATTATTTCTTAATATGCAAGAATAAAAAAATCATTTTTATTTTATAATACGTAAAAGTAGTACCCACTCTTCTTAATATAGGAGCTACTCACTCGTATACAGAAATGAAATGAATGTGGGATTAAACGTAAATTGCCCCGTCCATTGACCAACCAATCCATGATGTGAACAACTATGGAATGAAAACGTGAACTGTAAACTGTAACGGTCGAGTGCTACAGAAACGGTGATTTGAAAAGGTGCAGTTAAGAAAATGCAAACATGAAAGATTGGGTTAAGAGGGCCCCACATGGCCCCGGACACGTAAGGGACTGTACCCTTAAAGTGTGTCGGTTAAGTCGGCCCAAACTTTAGTGGCCTTGCAATAGTAAACCAGTCATTGCTATGGAGGCAATGAATACATAGTTTATTGTGAATCTTTGAGGTAACAACTATGAGAATAGATTATGGTTGTATATAGGGGTGGCACTGATATTGGTTGCTAGTAGAGGCTAAACTACAAATTTTCCCACTGCTTAGCTTAGAGGATACTAAAAAAAACCATTCGTGAAGTATATGATATAGTTTGGAAAATAAAGTACAGAGGGTAGACAACGAATGCAAAAGCATTTGGTGTCTGATGTCTAGTTAGTCATGCAAGGGGGCTTTAGGAAAATTCACCGTCAACAATTTATTGTGGAAAAACTAATCCCCATGACAAATTCATCTCAAGGAAAATTCACCACTAGCAATTCACTGCCATGGAAAATTCATCGCATTAAAAGTTTGTGATTACTTTTCCGTGGTGGTGAATTTTACTTAAGGTGAATTTGTCATGTCGGTGAATTTTCCTGTGATGAATTGTTGGTGGTGAATTTTCTGACAGTGAATTACTGATGGTGAATTTACTAGATGCCATGCGAGACATAGACTGGGTGCAAGTATTCCAATGTTTCATTTCTTTATATTTCTTTTAAATTATTGTGAATAGCATTTAAACCATGACTATATTGTTGCATAAGAAGATCCATCTACACCAGATCAAAACAAACCACAAAAATAACGTAAATATGTTAGATCAAATAATGAATCAAACGGAACATATGAAAAATTGACAATTCTGAAACAATTAGAAAGTACTTACTCATAAATTAAGATGTCTCCTAAATCAATGCTGATTGAAGTTGGTAACAATCAAGTGTATTCACTTTTTTGTAAGTTTTAAGAGTATACCAACTTGAGCTGCATTAGTTCTTAACCCAACATAATGTTGGAGAGAGTTTCAACATAGAGACAACACTCTACTCATATTCTTAGTGTACTTGTGAATTTTGAATTAATGACAGTCTATCACAGGACGATTGCATTCATGTTAGGTTGCAGCTAAAAGCTAGAGAGTTCAAGTTGTAGTGAAAAGTTAGAGAGCTATTTGGAAATAAGCATAAAAATCTTCAATGCTGTTAGGAAAGTATTATGAGCCAAATTATGTAGCAAAATAACCTTTAACTCTCTTTTCCTTAAAAATACACTTAGATGAGAAAATAATCTCTAGAAAATCTTAATTTGAATTACACCTACTTATTATTAGTAGTTTCCAAAGCTCGGTTGTTTAAAATCTATTTTATCAATTTCCTATGATCATATGGCTTGTTTGAAATTTCCATATTGAAAATAATCCCAAAATTTTATTTCTAGTTCCTTTCATTTAATCTATAGTACCAAAATCACTATTTGACTGAGTCGTTTGTAAATGGATGCATATATGTTAATATGTATAATCCCTTCCGAGTTTTATTTTTTAGTTACTCACATAATATATATTATAACATTTTTATCACAATGGAAATATGAAAATTATCATGGTATAGATAAGAATAGTTAGTCTAACATGGTCTTTCAATAACATTGACAATATCATTAATAGTTTATGTTCATATAGTGGTAGGAATATTATCATTTAAATTATCGATTTGATTTAATAATGAGAGTAATAATAAAAGTTGATTGCATGACAAGATAATTGAGTAATTGCATGTCAAAGATGTATTTAACTGTTAATAATGTATTTTTAGCCAAAATATTGGAAGGAAGCACATAAATTGTTATTTATTTGCATGAAGATTATATAAGTTATATTTAAATGTTTAGTGAGGGAAAGGTTGTATTCTCTATGTTTGTGGAAAGTTACCTTCCAGGACAAGTACCGAATGTTACATCCCTAACTTTAACTATGTTTTACTTTTTACTTTTGAAGTAAATAGTAGATTCTTACGCATGACTCAATGATTTGATGTTAGGAAAAATCAATGTTTTCATGTGTTAGGTTTATTTGACTAAAATCAACATGTGTCTAAAAGTTGTCAAGATGTGATGATTTCATAAGGATTATGAAACGATTAATGATACATTAACCCCAAGTTGGTGTTGTACGTTGCATTCAGGAATCAGGTTTTCCACCCTCTGAGAAAGGGAGGGAGAGCATCATTGGAGAGAAGGATATAGATATAAGGTAAAGAACAAGTTGTCGCCATCTTAGGTCTAGTATTGATGCAAAAATGGTCAAACCTACTTGAGTCGGGTGAGTGATACTCAACTCTCTTGGTCTAAGTTTACTGCTCGACTCGACAAGTTGTCGATGTTGTTTAATGTCTGGTGCATGTTGTTTAACATGTTTAAAAGATTGTCGATAGTAATCATTTAGTCGACCTATGTGTTGAGATGATTCTCTTATGGGTTATTAACTCTCTTTTTATTAAATAAAACAAATGAATATATGAATATAGGTTACCTTGTCAATAAGGTAAGTATATATACTCGTACACATATAGATGGGTACATGGATGCATATGTGCATACAATGGAATAGATACTATCATCATACACCATTTACGTTCAAATATGTATGTATACATACATACATGCATAAGCTATTGCAACGAAAAATGACTCTTATTGGGATATTGCATAAGGACGTCGAGCATGATGATAATTTTGAAAGTGCATATTGAGGGGGTGACTTCACTTGAGTGTTGACTAATAGAGAATGCCATCGACTTTGTATGGTAAAATTGATATTAATCTTGGAAGTTTTAATATATATATATATATATATATATATTTATATATAATATAAGATTATTCAAAATGGCTAATCTAGCTGTAGAGCTTATTGTTAAGCTCAACTCTTACGCGAGGAACACGTTTAGAAGTTGAAAGGATATCATCTTGTTTCTAATGCCAACTTGAGCCTTGAAAGACCATTACACACTAATTTATCATTGGAAATAGATTTTTCAAGCTTTTAAAATGATATAGTGGACATCATAACTAATGGGAGCTTGGAGCTCACCATAGTCTTGCAAGTGTCATTCTTGTGTGAGCTTTGATCGTGGTAGTTAGTTGAGTGGGAGAAACCACTCACGCCACCTTTGTAAAGGGAGGTAGATTCCTCGAAAATAGGCATACAAATTAAGATGGGGTAATAATCCCCAAGTCTTTTGGAAAGGACCATCATGTTAATTCTTGGCCTTTGTGGGAGAACGTCTCTCTTGCCCAGCGTATGGAATGGAACAGATTTAACCACCAACAAAATAGATGGAAACCGTTCTATTTTCTTGTGGGGAGCTTGAGAAGACTTACGGGTTGTTCATCTATAAGCTTTGGGAAGCATCGACATGGAGTTTTAGAGTGCTCCACTAAGACCGAATCAATAGTTCAAAGATCTGCATCTTGCCGCACAAGAACGTCATGTCCGGCGGTTGTGAAGATAATAATGTTTAGGAGTACACTCAAGTAAAGGCCGACACACAGTTGGAATAACGAATTCTTGCAAAGACTATTTCGGAGGATACATCCATTCTTATCGGGGAAGAAAGGTGCTTAGGAGGGAAATTTAGTTATGGTAGAGGGAGAGAGGAGATCTCGGGGGGAATTATTCTCCTATGCGAGGTGAGAAGACAAGTTGGGGGGAATGCTTACGAAAACTATCAATAGCGCTGGTGTGTGGGATCCCAGTCGGGGAGGTATTCCACAGGGGGAGAAACCTTATAAAATAATGATGCTAAACATAGAGAAAGGGGAGGCGCAGTTGCTAATGTTCGTTGTTAGATCAAAGTCTTGATATCGCATGACAGCATGACAGGAGGAGAAGGCTTTCACCATCGAGATAAGGGAGTGGAATATCATACATGCTTTTGGAAAGCAGAACGATGGGTAGAGAAGGTGAGATGTTGAAAGAGAAGGCCGCTTTTGGTTAAAATTTATGGCTCGGTAAGAGGTGAGCTCGCTTTACTGTGAATAATGGTTATGGTATAAGCTTTGTTCGCTGCATATAAGCCTTGTTGTCCCATTTAAGAAATTTATTATCTGGTATCTATTTATAGACCATTGCTTGTTTTGAAATAGGCCAACATACTTGAATGTTTTATTGTGACTGTGTCTAGCCGATAGGCTTTGAAAATAAATATAAGTTTCCTTGGCCGAAGACTTATTCAACCTTGCACATTTTGAGCCAAAAGTTTATTTGTCTTTGTATCATATAAGGTCGAGGTGATGATGTGGCATGATAGCGTAAGATTATTTAAGATACTAGGATAAATTATTTATGGGCTTCATCTTGACAATCTAGTTTGAGATTGAGTTATTGCTCTAATTATATTTTGAGATTATTGGGGGGGATGCCTAAATTATAGGAAGGGATAGATTCCCATCGAAGAGCTAAGGTTATTATGGGAATGATCCTAAGCCAAACCTTTGGTATGAGGTGCTTTTAAGAAAGAGAAACTAGTTGACCTTATGATTAGCATCTTTCTTCTTGTGTTAAACCCTCTCAAGGATGGGTATACTAAGAGTCATACCCAAATGCTCTTTTATTTCTAGAATGAGACTTTTTTTAATCAGCTCAACAGTATAGACATAGCATGAGATCGAAAGTATGGACCTTATTATATATGAATGATTGAACTTATTAGAACTATGTGTATAAAGGAATTTCATTATTCCAATACTTGGTATCAATGTCGTAACCAACTTTGAGAAGGGGATGTTGGGAGACAGGAACTCAACCTACATGTCTATTGTACTTGAGATTGTTGTTATAAGTATATGCGACATACTTATATAAAGAATGATAATCATATGAGTTTATACCCTATCCTTATTCGAAGGAGAATAAAATTGAGTAGACAAGGAAGTTGGAAGCAATTTCTTATCTCTTACGAATCTAACCTATTAAGGTTAAAAGAATTGAACTTAGTTGAAGTACAAACTACAGGAGAAGTAACGACACTGATTAATATATATATATATATATATATATATATATATATATATATATATATATATATATATATATATATATATATATATATATATATCAATGAGGATAATCCTCGGATAGCATGCTTATTCATGTTATATGAAATGTGAATTTGAGAAATGCTAAGTCATCTGGGTAAGACTAGAAGTAATTGCTCTTATGTTTTGTTTCATTAATGCTATTATCTTTGGAGAACAAGGATGTTTGATATTTCCATGTATTGGGTTAGAGAAGCTAAACCCTAGTATTGAAACAAGGAGGATATAGGAAATATGTAATGCTTATGTCAGATATGACATTGTATATATATATATGAATATTGATTGACAATGAAAGGTCGAGAAACCATAGAACAAGGAAGGAAGTCTTTTTAATACCTTAAGAGATTCTACAATAATGTCGAAACTCGATTTAATGTATCAAGATGTTGGGTATTGAATCTTGAGAGTAAATGGCAGGAAGCCATTAACCCTAGATATTGCAAGGATGCAATAAGGGACTTTTTAAAGGTTGAAATACCTAAATTTTTACATTGAATGAATATCCTAGATTAAGGATTAGATCTAAGTCAAATTGGCTAGAATGGATTTTCTATATAGACTAGTTTGTGACTAGAGTACTAAACAAAGTAAGTAAAACTTTAGGATGAGACAGTTCCAAGACAAGTCAGAGGTGAGTGACTAGATGGCATGACCAATCTAAATCATCATACTTAGCTAGAAGGGATCTAGAGTTGTATGGTTGACTGAGTTTTGTAGGACACATCCCTAGGACTGAGATGGAGAAACCTGACAGTTCCTTATATCTATACTCTTCGAGAAGGGTCGGGTCACTTCCAGTTAGGAAGCACGTGGGGGACCACTTGAGTCCGTGGTTGGAGGAAAAGCACTAAGATGATGCTCTCCCTCTATAGCAGTAGACTCTCCGAGGCTTGTGAAGATAGAGATCAACATTCCAGATGCAGTGAATTCCATGTTTTGGCTTACGACAGTCAAAACCTATGAGGTAAAACTAATCTTTATGCTAAGTGTATCTTATGTGAATAAATGAATATTGTAAGGAATTATCTTGATTCTAGTTATGATTACATGTGAATTCAAGTTTGAATTTATCTAGAAAAGTTGTACTATTGTACTTTATTTTTGTGCTTATATAAATGTTTTTAAAAAAAAAAAATTCTCTCTCATGTTTACTAAGTTTATTTACCTTCTAGTAAATTCTTGAGATTACTTGAGTATTAAGTGGATGTATGTTACAATTGATATGTGGAATTTTTATGTGTAGGAGGAATAGATTGTGATGTAGTATTCAAGTATGGATGGTTAAGAAAATTTGGATCATGAGTAGTGATATAACCAAGTTGGGTCATACACTCCGAGGGTCCATGTGAAGGACGAGCTTGAGATGTCGAAATATCGGGAATCCTGGTATTACGAATGCGGTGAAATAGTGCGCCTAGCTCTGAGATGATTTACTTTTGGGAGTTGTAAGCCCAAGTCAAAACCTAAGTATAGGAACCAAAGTGTTGGTGGACTAGGATATCTATATCCAGTTCCCCCTAATCATTTTAAATATCTGATAGAGGAATTTCCTACATTTTGTTTGATAAATCTACACGGTTCCAAGTTAATAGCCTAATTATATTTTAAAGATGGAGGTCCCAAAAGATTTTAAAGTGTAGAAGAAGGTTGACATCCATTGACTTATTCAAAAATTCTCCTTCCAGTTGTCATATTCCACGTGCCTTGTTGTGACTCATCCCTCTGATTCCCTCTCATGTGTTGATTCAATTCCTTGAGCATCTTGTTCTTATAAAAGGCCAGGAGATGTTTCATTTTAAGTTAAGTGAACAAAATTTGTGGATGTCGGAGAACCACAACTTTTTCAAGTTTGTTCTTTTTCCTATTTTATGTTCCATTCCAGATTAAAAGCTTGTATGTTTCATTAGAATTTAATCAATATCAAAGCCAATTTGAAAGCAATTTCTTGATATGAAATATTGCGTAGCTAATTTTTTGTTCCTATTGAACAAGACTATGTGTTGCGCCATTTAAGGGCGCATACTAACACTATCCGGTGGAAAATAATCCCCTTTTTTTTAAAATCTCACATAATTTTGTGCCTAGCTATGAAGCAATCTAGTGACGTATGGAATGGTTTGCTCTGGGTTTGTTTATTTCTTGAGGCATGCGTGGGTAATACTTGGGAGAAATTTTACTTTTTTAAAGTATTTTTTTATGCTTTATTTTAGAATAGGTGTTTAAATTTTAGAAAATGTTCCAAAAAAGTGATGAATGCATGGATTTTTATTTCAAATCTTTTGATTCCATGATATTGTTGAATGATTAAAGCTAAATCTACTTGGATAAATGTAAGTTGTTTGAAGTTCATGAAATATTATTGCAAATTTGTTGATTTCATGAAGTTGTTGAATGACTGGACCGAGATTATTTCATATCTCTATGCCACCTTTTAAAACTGGAAGGACCATTTACCCCTCGTGCGTAACATCATTATCACAATGAACCCTGAGCGAACCTAGTGTAGTAAAGACCTGACATAAACAAGCCTTGGGATTAAGTTGAGTTAGTCTAAGATTTAGGTTGTCTCGATGCAATATTTCAAGAAAGATAGGTTCTTGTAGTGTGTCTGTGAGAATTTTATCTGTTTGTTGGTGTGCAACTAACATCCACGTCAACAGGAGTGGCACTAGAAGGAGCGATACCTCTGGTCTTATTTGGAGTCTGTATTATTGTCCCAGTTTTGGGTTTGGAAAGTTGCTTGTGAGGCAAAAGCTTAATCAAGTCTGTATTGGATAATAGAATAGAAGTTGATAAGCTCTGAAAAATCCTTAATCAAATACTTTATCCCTTAAGTCTATTCACTTCCAATAGGGTTACTGAGTGCTGAATTCATGATACAATTAATCATGGTGAACTTGACTGTGAATTTTTTTTAACTAGGGTAATTTTGGTCACTTATAATGTGATTTCGTTAATGGAGGAATCTTTAACTGCTAGAAGAAAAGAACCATTATTGGAGAGAGGTTTGAATTTGGATAAAAAATTTAACCCTAGTGAAATTGGAAATACTGTAGATTTAATTGCTAGATCAAAAGGATTTATTAACTGTAATTGCCATGAGGAATTTCTTGAAATTTTGTAGGAGAAAAAGCAAAGTCATCAAGACTTGGAAACAACACATTCAAAGCGTGAATGTGAAAGGAACGATTCACCGATCTTCTCACACATGGAAGGCGGCAACAAAGAGGAGTGGGGAGAACAAGTGGGAGACATGTGCTTTTCGCCCCTAATTACGAATCCACAACTTAAAAGGGAAGAAATTCTTATTTTTACGCAAAATATAGAGTAGCAAGTTTTTACTTTCTCTCTTTTTGATGATGGTGTAAATTGTATTAATACTTGGTCTAACAAAATGGATAGTGATATTGAGATTAAAGACGAGGCCAAGAACCAAAGAAACCTTGGAGGGAAAGAATATCAAGAAAGGAATACATTCATTCGTGGAATAGGGAAAAGTAAAATGGAAAACCATGAGCCATGACTAGAAGAAGGTAGGATGACGAGAAGCCAGCGAAGGTGTGTGCAATCAACCTTTAATGAGGTTGTTTCCATACATTTTAGCCAACGTGTTGGTAAGTACACATTTGAATTTTCATTTTTTCAAAAGTAGAAAAGTTAAAATAATTCATTGTTATAGTAGGATATCCAAGATATGTTCAAGCGAATTTAAAGATAAGCCTACTATAATTTGTACAAAAAATATTATGCATATAGTAGTAGAGATTAGGGTAAATTTATTGATTAGGGTTAGTCGCTTAATTAGGGTAAATTTTAGTTAGTTAGGGTAATTTGTTTTAGTCGGGTTTGCTTTCTTTTTGTTTTTTGGTTTTGTTCCCACAATTAATGAATTATGCTTAAGCTAAAGCACATGAGAATTGAAATTTTCTTAAAACCATGCAAAATAAAAACACACTTGATGTATGGAAAAGAAAAAAATTTCATTATATTTTGTATGTACATGTAAAATACAAAATTACCGTCATAAAAGAACAAAAAAGGAAAAAAGCAGCCACGTTAAAGAACAGTAGGTTGGCCAGTTAGTCAATTTGGTCTACTTTGTCCATGAGGTATGTGTACCATAGGTAAGCACTGTCCGTATAGGCATCAATGTTTGTGGTGTGTAGATCAATAAGAAAGGGCTGAATGGGAACTATTTTCCCTCACTCCAAAAATAGAAGGAATTCCAATGGCCAAGTGAGCAACAAAAAGAACATGGTCCAAGTTCCCCAGAAAGTTAGGGCGTACTATCATATTAGCAGGATCGTGCACTTTAACGATAGAGAGGCCGAGGTCCACAAGTGAGGCTACGAACCGCGAAGCCAGGTTTGAATTCAACCTATAGTATGCTCTGGAATTCACATAAGTTTCCCTAAGGACTAGGAGCAATTATGATTTGGTGCCCAAATTTTGAAGAAAGAAAACCTTTTTGAGCCTTTGGGTCGTGATTCAATCAAGGATGCCATTCTAGTGGTGAACATAGGTCAAGAAAATGGGAGTATCCATAGGCTTGGAAGCAAGAAAGCCCAAGCAGAGAAAAAATAAATAAAATTGAAGAAGGAAAGAAGTGAAGAATTTGAAGGAAAGTGCAAAATTTATAGAAAGTCATGAGAAATTTGTGGTACATAGTTTCCTAGATAGAAAATATTGGGAAATACAAGTTGAGGTGGCACCATGACACTTTTCTCCAGAATTAATGGTTAAATCAAATAAATTCTTACAAAGCTAGTGGCCATTGCTTCAAATTTTTCCAGTACGAAGATTACATATCAAGCTGCAAGTTGGATATTTTAGAATTAAATGGTGGTCATTTTAGTGCATTTTATCGAGCCATATTAATCATGAAGATGTCCATGTGTGCCTTGAAGAAAGGAAAATTAAGCCAGTGAGATGGCACATGTCGACATGTGGAGAGTTTGAAGGAAGTAATACATGTGTGTTAAGGTGTGAGAATTAAATGCAAAGTATGATGGTCAGGCTTAAGTGTAATCATGACAAGTCTAATGCATTAATGTTAGTGTTGTGCCGTAAAAATCAAAATTGTTGGCCAAGTTTATTTTAGTGGTTGCCATAAAATTTAAAATGGAAGGGTGGTAACCAACATTTCTAAATTTATAATTAATTTGGTGATTTGATAACTTGTTGCTAATTTTAACTTATGTTTATGTTTTAGGCAGATAGTGAATTGTAGTTAACTAGAATTTAGCATAAGGGTGGTAAAATTTAGCTGGAAAGTTGCACATACAGGGAATAATTAACTGAGTCTTTTGGGAATTGGTGAAACAATGAAGGGATTTGCATTGATTGAAAAATAAAAAATTAACCTTCGCTACCGCCATAATTCCCAACCTGATAGCAGGCTTCATTGCCTACAAGTTTAAGCAAATGAGCTTACAAAAAAATATTAAATGAAAAAATGAAAAAATGAATATCGAAGAAATATCAAAAGAGAAAATTTAACTCTTTAGGCTATCCAAATATCTCTATCGAGGCTATGGATGCTTGACTTGCAGTAGAGCTATGTTTGGGGGAATTACAGAGATAACCTTGTCGGGGTTATGAACACTTGACTAGTAGCAAGGCTCTATCAAAGGTTGGCTTTGGAGGATTACTAAATTATGTAGTTCAATGTCAATGAACTAGTTTTTTCACCAAGTTTCGGTGACTAGAATTAATCAAAGCACACACTAATGCTTTCCAGAGAAATTTTATAATTTTTATGCTAGAATTCAAGTAAAGGTAAGGAGCTATTGTTGGACAATATGCATAAGTTAGAATTTATAGCGGGCGACCTGGTCCCAAGTTTCTTTTAAATTTGGTTTTGTTGGTTGCAAGTTGTTGTGTGTTCTCACAACACGCCCCAAGACTAAAAGGCTTGGGGACCCAAGTGAAAAAAAAAATGCTTATAGCAGGTGATGGTTGGCAAAAAGGATCATCGAAAGCCCATGTTAAAAGGAAGTCTTTGAAGTAATTTATGAATTCGAATGTACTGGGTACTGGGTACCAGGTATCGGAAGGCCAGATTGGTTGGAAGGTTAATGTGAAGTTTTGTAAGGGTTGTGGTCTAGAAGTGAAAGTCTAGGGAAATGTGAAGGTTTTGATAATACCTGGGATACACAAAATTTTGTTTTGGTATTTAAAGCTGAAGTTGTCGGGTTTCGGGTATCGAGTAACAATATTGGGTGTTAAGGTTGATTGTAAAAGTTTTCCCAAGAAATTCAAAATGTCTGGTAAGCCATCTAAAGGGATAATTACATGAGAATGTATTAAAAGCGTATTATTTATATGATTTGTTTAAAATGTTGATTTATTAATGATGGTTTTATTTTAATGAGAGTTTTATGAATGTTTTTTAAAAAGGGATTGATATGTGGAATTTTTATTTGCAGTCCTGAGGAACAAATTGTGATGCAGTATTTAGGTATGGATGGTCAGGAAAATTTGGATCGTGAGTAGTGCTATAACTAGGTTGTGCCATACACTCCAGGAGTCTATATGAAGGAGGAGCTTGAGATGTCAAAATACTGGGAATCTTGGTATTACGAATGCGGAAAAATAGTGCACCTAGCTTCGGTGTGATTTACTTGCAGGATTTTTATGCCAGAGTCAAAACCTAAGTGTAAGAACCAAAGTGCTAGTGGACTAGGATATCTATATCCAATTCCACCTAATCATTTTAAATATCTGATAGAGGATGTTCCTACAGTTTGTTTGACAAATCTACTTGGCTCCAAGTTAATGTCCTGGTTATAATATTTTAAAGATGGAGGTCCCGAAATATTTTAAAGTGTTGAAGAAGGTTGAAATCCATTGACTTATTCATAAATTCTCCTTCCAGTTGTCATATTCCATGTGCCTTGTTGTGATTCGTCCCTTGGATTCCCTCTCATGTGTTGATTGAATTCCTCAAGTGTCTTGTTCTTATAAAAGGCCAGAAGATGTTTAATTTTAAGTTAAGTTCAAAATTTGTCGATGTCAGAGAACCAAAACTTTTTCAAGTTTTGTTCTTTTTTCTATTTTGTATTCCTTTCTAGATTAAAAACTTGTATGTTTCATTAGAAGTTGTTGGAAATAGGATGCCATTTAATTGCAATCCTAAACATTATTTATTTCATGTATCTCCTATGTCCTTGGAAAGTGTTCTCAAACACTAGGATTAGAAAGAGATTAATATTGAATGAAATAATCATGTTAATTGACATTTGTAATTAATTTTAAATGATAGGAGCATGTGAGGGCGTCCAAGATGAAGCACATGGGGCACCCACATGGAAGGTGGAACCCACCTTGAGTTAAGTTAAAACTGTTTGGAGAAAAAAGATAACACTTCTATAATGCATGTAAAGATCCTAGAAGTTAGGGATTAATGTTTACATGCATGAAGTTCAGTTTAGTTTAGTTCAGATCAGTTCAGTTCAATTTAGTCCAGTATCAGTTTAGTTCAGTTCAGTATCAATTTAGTTTAGTTTAGTTTAGTTTAGTTTAGTTTAGTTCAGTTCAATTATGGTTCAGTTATCTTCAGTTGCATGTAGTTAGTTTCATTTGAATGCTAGTTGACTTTAGTTGACTTGGAATGCATGACTAATGACTTGAGTTGCATGATAGATAATAGGTGACTAATTTCAGTTAACAGGGGATGATCATTCTTGCATGAATGGTGAAGAGATATGTTCCAGTTAACAAAGATTGACTTGGACCCACCTTGGGCACCCAAGTTGGATTCTTGGAGTTAACACTTTTGCATGATAAGATATTTCAGAAGGCTGAGTTAAGTGGGCCCATTCTTGGGCGCCAGCTTTGAGGATAAGCTTTGAAGATATCTTCAAAATAAAGGTTGAATTATGACTTCAGTTTGGGATGTCGAAATGGATGAGGGAGTTGATTTGACATTGTTCTTCACGGTTGAACTCTACTTGCAAGAGATATGTGTAGGTTTTTGGTGATAAGATTTGGGCTTTGTAATTGTAACTCTTTGGAGTTTACAAGGTTGATTATTGCCTATTTATCTCAAGCAAGTTGAAGAGAGTTTGTATTAGTTTTTATTGTAGGTTGTGAAGAAGATTTGTTGAAGGAAAAAGAAGCATCTCAAGCAAGGATTGAAATTATTGTAATCTTATTCTGAGATTAAATAATACATTGATTCTTGGTGGAGTTTTTTCTCGAAAGGGTTTCCTCCATGGTATATGTTGTGTATCTTCTATTCTTTTGTCTAATTCTTCTACAACCTTATGTCTTCATTCTACAAATGATAAAATGAATTAATCAAATAATCACCCACAAATAATCTGTAACAAAGAATACATATTTAGATCAACAATCATAAAGTTTTAGAAAGTATTAAGCTAAATAAACACCTCAATTTTCAATAGAAGTTAATCAATATTAGAGCCAATTTGAAATCTATTTCTTGATATGAAATCTTATGTAGCTGATTGTTTGATCCTATCGGACAAGACTATGTGTTGCATCATTTAAGGGTGCATACTAACACTATTTGGTGGCAAATAATCTCCCTTTTCTTTAAAATATCCCATCATTCTATGCCTAGCTGTGAAGATATCTGGTGACATATCAAATAGGTTTTCTCTGGTTTAGTTATTTCTTGAGGCATGCGTGGATAATTTACTTAGGAAAAGTTTTACTTTTTTTTCAGTAATTTTTTATGCTTTAAATTTTAGAATAGATGTTTAAATTTCAGAAAATGTTCCAAAAAAGTGATGAATGCATGGATTTTTATTGCAAATCTTTTGCTTCCATGATATTGTTGAATGCTTAAAGATAAATATACTTGGATAAGTGCAAGTTGTTTGAAGTTCATGAAATATTATTGCAAATTTGTTGATTTCATGAAGTTGTTGAATGACTGGACTAAGATTATTTCATCTCTATGATGCCTTTTAAAACTGGAAGGACCATTTACCCCTTGCGTGTAATAGCATTATCACAATGAACCTTGAGTGAACCTAGTGCAATCAAGACTTGACATAAATGAGCCTTGGGATTAGACTAAGTTAGCCTAAGATTTAGGTTGTCTCGGTGCAGTCTTTCAAGAAAGATAGGTTCTTGTGGTGTGTCTATGAGAATTTTATCTATCTATTGGTGTGCGACTTCTCGTGGTGTGTGTGAGAATTTTATCTGTCTATTGGTGTGTGACTAACATCTGTGTCAAAAAAAAACTTCAAGACACCAAGGGTCCCATTCAAAGGAATGCTCCAATTGAAAGACATCGCTTTTTCCACAATTTATTCTATCATTAAGGGATCCTCTTGAAAGTTCTTTAGTCAAGGAATCCATTGGAAAGAATGCTCCTTTTCAAGGGAAAATTTTCAAACTCTTTCATTTTAGAAAAGAGTGCTCCTTTTTTAAAGGAAAGTTTTTAGACTCTTTCACATATGAGATCGTTTTCAAAAGAAAATTTCATGCAGGAGCCTTAAGAGAATACAACATTTTGGAAAATGAGAGATTTCAATAAGGGATTCTTTCAGCAAGGAATTCATTTTAAATAATATTTTACATCAAGGAATCCTTTAGAAAAAAATTTCCTTATTGAAAATTAGAACAACATGGTATCCCCCCCTTAGGATGGTATGTATTGCACAAAGGAGCACATGGAATTGTAAGGAGAGAAGAAATACAAGAGATGTTGTGGCATGAGATACATGGCAAGATGTATTCATGGTATTTTTTCACACATGCGAGGGACAACACATGAAGCCACAACATCAAGAAGCAGATAGAGATGAAGAAATCAAGAGATAGGGGGATCTGAGAATTCAGGGTCACATATATGTTCATAGATACAAATAGACATAATATGGTGTATGAACGAACAATCATCAATCCACAGTTTTTAGAACATGAAGAAGAGCCTATGAAGATAAAGTGAAAATAAAAATCGGTTCAACATGGAAGAAGGCCTAAAGGCCCCCAATGCTTTGTGTCATCCCCAATATTGAAAAGAAATATCATGACACATAGAAGAATGATCATACACATAGAAGTGTATGACATATTTTTCATGCCTGTATCCAAGTACCTACAAGGGTAGAAAGGGTCCTCCAGGTAGGATCACAAACACAAAAAGAAAATCATGGGGAAACACAAAAACACAAACAAATCTATGCTACATATAAAGAAAAGGTACCACCCTAGTCCTCATCGACCAACAGGTCATCTTGCTCCCAACCTATATCATTGTAAGGGGAGGGTGGATAGGCCTACAAGAGCAGGATAGTGAGGGTGGTACCCTTCGAGTTGCTTGCAACAAGGGTCAAGGAAGAAGGCCCCTCAAGGTCTTCTTCACCGAGCTCTTGTGAAGAAAAAGTCATCAACCTTGCAAAGATCAAAGATAGAGTTGAGATATCATCCACTGAATTGAACATGCACTTTATTGAATTACCATGTGTTAACCGGGTGGGAGAAGGATGAGGCACCCTAGAGTCATTTTCGACCTTATCAAAAAGGGAAATGGAAAAATCCGGGGATGCGGGGATTGCCTCCATCACAAGGACAACACAAGCCAAGACAAAACTAGCTTTCGAAGAAGATGAACCTGTCTTCCAACCTCCACTTATAGTGAGGTCATCCTCCAGCTTGTGCTTTAACGGAGGATGTGGAATCCCCACAGAAGAAGCAAAAGCTAAGGAGGAAGAAGACAAATCTGCAATTGACACCACCGTTGTATTCGACATGTCTATGGGCTATGAGAAAGGAGGGATGTATGGGAGGGACATCAAGAGAGGGTGCTCCATGGAGGGAGCAATGAAGACCCACACACCCCTTTGGGGTGAGCATCATCGAAACCCACCAGAGGACCCAAAATCAAGACAAAGGAAATGGGAACCAAGGTAGAAACAATAGGAGAAAGCATAACAACAATAGAAGATACAAAGATAGACGCTACTAGCTCCCCCACCATCCTTTGTAAAGGAGCATGCTCTAAGGCCAAAGCCTTTTTCTTGCACTTGTGCTCACGTGCAATCTAGTTACATTGGTTGTAGACACTGGAAGATGTGACCTGAGAAGAGATCGAAGGCTTTTGCTCACTTGTAGGAGTATCCTTCATAACCATTTCCAGAGGAAGGATGGTCTCCTGAGCAGGAGCAGGAGCAGGAGGAGGAAGCATAAAAGAAGAATCAACCATAGGAGGAGAAACAAACACATGTACCTCTTATTTCTAGTTGTTTTGTTGATGCATGCTATTCTTTGTATGCTAAAACCATGACTTTCTCTAATGTGTTTATGCAAATTCAGGTGCAAGATCATCAAATTGCACTTAAAAGTTCATCATTAGGAGTTGTTGGATCATTGGGGGAATGTGCCCTACATTTTTGCTAGAGTTTTTCTTGATTGCCTCTCTCCTCAATGAGAGTGCCAATGTTTGCACAACTAGCTTATGAGTCATGATATTGGATCTCATCCTTGTGCTTATGTAGATTCAAGTGGAAGATCATAAAATTGCACTTAAAAGTTCATCATTACAAGTTGTTGGATCATTGGGGGAATGTGCCCTACATTGTTGCTAGAGTTTTTCTTGATTGCCTCTCTCCTCAATGAGAGCGCCAATGTTTGCACAACTAGCTTATGAGTCATGATATTGGATCTCATCCTTGTGCTTATGTAGATTCAGGTGGAAGATCATAAAATTGCACTTAAAAGTTCATCATTAGGAGTTGTTGGATCATTGGGGGAATGTGCGCTACATTGTTGCTAGAGTTTTTCTTGATTGCCTCTCTCCTCAATGAGAGTGCCAATGTTTGCACAACTAGCTTATGAGTCATGATATTGGATCTCATCCTTGTGCTTATGTAGATTCAGGTGGAATATCATAAAATTGCACTTAAAAGTTCTTCATCATTACAAGTTGTTGGATCATTGGGGGAATGTGCCCTACATTGTTGCTAGAGTTTTTCTTGATTGCCTCTCTCCTCAATGAGAGTGCCAATGTTTGCACAACTAGCTTATGAGTCATGATATTGGATCTCATCCTTGTGCTTATGTAGATTCAGGTGGAATATCATAAAATTGCACTTAAAAGTTCTTCATCATTACAAGTTGTTGGATCATTGGGGGAATGTGCCCTACATTGTTGCTAGAGTTTTTCTTGATTGCCTCTCTCCTCAATGAGAGTGCCAATGTTTGCACAACTAGCTTATGAGTCATGATATTGGATCTCATCTTCATGGTCACCATGACTCTTAACCTCTAACTTCCAAGAATATTGTTGCTCGTGGAGGGTGGGAATGGCCCTCCTATACACCCTCTACCTCTCATCATTTGCATCAACCTCCAATAAACCCTTCTGAAGAAGAAGAGAAAGACATTCTTAGGAGCTAATTGATGATACTACACTTTGTTTGCCACCGTCCCTTTCTTTTATAAATATTGCACTATCCTTTTATCAATAAAATTATAAAAAAAATTCATTATTTTTTTACTCTACTATTTTTAAAAAATCAGTGTGCTGGTTAAGCCTATCAGTCCAAATGTAATAATTATACACCAATAAATATAATCATCCATAAATATAAACTCTCCATAAACCCACCGACTTCACTACCTCCAAAAATACATACATTGATCAAATCGCATAATATAGTGCACGTGAATTATAAAATTGAAAAATTGACCGAATCCGCTTAAGAATCGTGTGCAATGTATCTTGGCGAATTGAACGTGCAATCTTTTCAGATCTCAAAATTTTCTCACATCGAGAATTGTATTTAAAAATTGAATTCACCAAAACATGTGGGAATCGTTTGGTGGAACATCTGGCAGTCGCCATCTCCGCTTCCTCGAAGTTCCTTCCGGATAAGAAATCTTATCCTTACCCCTTCTTCCGCTTTCCCTTTTACAAGTTACCGATTATGCTCTCTCCTTTTGATGACGTCGCGTAGGGAATGAGTTTGCTAATTCTACACACACCGCGCACAAAATTCGTCAAATTCACCATTGAAATGCTCTGTTTTCTAAATCTACTTCACAAATCAAGCAAGAAAGCTCAACATACCTGTCCTTCCGTTTCTGCAGAAATCGCTGAAGGGATAACTTCTTCGCTATTGGAAGATCTGCATGACAAAGTTAATCAGTCATTAATGCACTGTATAAATATCTACATACTAAAATGTCACAAATTTGAGTGGAAAACTTACTGGCATTTGATGTTTCAACAGCGTGGCTTTGCTTTCCCCCGTCTGTGGATTCTTCTGAATTTGGAACACTTTTCCTTAGACAATTTGAAATGTTTGAAGCAGGGGTGGAAGGCAGAGCATCTCTATTAGCGGCGGCCAGCATCATTATAGCCTCTGCCTGTTGATGAATAAAACTATGAGCTCAATCTTTAAAGGAAAATCAAACTCCATAATGTCTCAACGTTGAGAAAACAACTTACTTTTCTGAAAGAAACGTCATTATACACTTTCACTGCCCCATCGTAGAAAATCGTGAGTTGCGCAGACGTTGGATTGGCTGTAGCAGCATCAGAAATTTCAATTTGTGTATCCAACAAAGACGATTGGCTGTCGTCGTGTTTCCCGTTGGATTGAAACCCTAGAGACTGCTGCGGAAACAGATCCATTGTCTTAATTCCTTCAGAAACCCCAATTTGAGCTTCCCTATGAAAAATATCTGAATCGCTCAAACATCCGTGTGAGAACACTTGTTGCAGCATATGAGGTCTTATCTTTCCCAGACATGACTGCATTGCTGTACACATTTAAGCCCAGACAACCTCAGTATTGATGAAGGAATTCAATATAAATTGTGTCAGGAAAAATTGATACACTGAATACCTAACATAACTTACATCGCTTGTGCAGAATTTGTTGGTGGCAATCCATGGCGGAAGCCAATTGAGGGCTGCCATTCTTATCACTTCCAATTCCTAAGAAATCCATTGTGAACAGCTGAGTTTGAGACATCTCCTATCAAAAGAAACGGAATTCGCTGCAAATGATCCCTCAAATTTTGACGGAATTCAATAGATGCTTTGATGGGGTGCAAGAACGGATTTTAAAGGAATAAGAAACAGCTGTAAAAGCAACGGCTGTCATTTGGCACCCAAAAAACGTGAAGGGCGAATCACGACGAAACTAAAAAAACACGTGAGGAGAAGACGTTGCTTTGAATAATTGTTACCGGCATATTGTCTCTACACGTGGGGGATAACGTGGGGGCATACTATCAATAATAGTCTTTCTAATTATTAGACATAAGATTTAGTAATTAGATTTATAGATTTGATGGGATTGGGCATGTTAATAGTTTTGTGATGTAAGGGTAGTATATTTTTTAAATTTTTTTTGGGTTATAGATAGATAATTTTATCTATTGTTAAGTTTTTAATGGTTTGAAAGATTATACAAAATGTTTAGGTGTTAGTTATCAAAGTCATGGTAGTAATAGTTTTATCAATTTAATTATAAAAAATGGTTGAAGATAAATTTAATCGCACAAGGGTTATATCATACATCTCTAAGTTTTTATATGTGATTTTTTTTAGTTGAATGTCAAATCATATGATAATTGAGGAGATTAAATCCATGTCTAATGAACATAATATGTAGCTATGTTTGTTAATGATAAGGAAATCATTCTATTAGAATTTAGTTTTAAAGGGTGATAAAATAATTTAATTAGCATCATATAGATCATTCTTATGTTTGTGAATGTTACCTTCAATCTTTCATCATTGTTAATTCAATCCATCGAGGAATTTGACCTAAGATAATTTATTGAGCTATCAACAATGTCTACGAACACCATCTTCACTTCTTTGATATCCAACATGTGAAAGAAAACATAATCTAGGAAGACACCTTTTTAATCATTCTTATGTATCACAGATTAGTTTTGTACATCAAGATCAAGTTGCTCAAATTTACTTCACTCCTTTAGTATTTACCACCTACAACTACAAGGATTCAAGAACAAGAAAAAATTAAAAAATTGATGAAAAAATTATATCAATAATATCAATCAAGCTTACCAAGGTAGTGCAACCACTAATAAAATCTCATTAAACACACTAATAAGTAGAACAAAATTTTAATACATGAATATAATGATTGTAAAAAGTGTATCCACCAATCCCCATGGCCAATGCTAAAGAATACTCATGGTACAAAGCTAAAAGAGTAAAAACAATGTTTAAATCATCCAACATTTGAAAAATATGTGACAAATAGTCTATTATATGTAACTAGTACAATTAATAATTGAGCATAGCCTTTTTAATCTAGGAATTAAAACTCATCATCTCAAAGTTATAATTTTCTACTTTTATTGTTCACTTTCAAACATGTAAGTTACAAAAAAAATTAAATGTAAAGAGAAATATTATTTAAAAATACTAGAACTTATGTCTCATTTGTATCATGTTTTATCCTTCTACTATGCAATTCCAAGCATACAAGTTATATTGTCTTTCAAATGTAAAGATGCATCTTATTTAAATATATATATTATATGTGTAAAAAATTCTTAAGGATTATGTATTATGATAATGCATCCAGAATCTCTCCTAAAATTTTGATTATACGATAAAAATGTCTAAATATGGTCACATGACCATCAAATTTAGGCTTTGATGTCTAGTAGATGAGAATTTTGCATTTGAATCTTTAAATCATGAAGATGATAAAATATTGCTTGAAGATGTTACCCATATAATCAAGTCTTCCAATACAATTTGGAATAACATTAATATATCAATCCAATCCTTTTCAAACTAAATATAAAAAAAATTGATAAAATTAGTTACACTTGTAAGTTTTTGCAATGAATAAGGAGTTAATGGAGTGTAGTCTTGCATTTCCATATCAATGCACTTAAGATAAGTGGTACTAGAATAAATCATACAATTGAGTAGTTAAACTCTACCTTAAATGCTAGAAACCAAGTGAAAATAGCTATCACAAAAAAATAAAATAAAATGATATTGTCTCAAGAGAAATATCTCCCTATATTTCCATCTCATTGCACTTAAGATAAGTTGTATTGGAATAGATTATACAATTGAGTATTTAAACTCCACCTTATGCTAGAATCCAAATGAAAACATGTATTACAAAAATAAATTTGAGATTTTCTAAAGAGAAATGTCTCCAATCCTAGTTTCCACCCTACAATTTTTTTTCTATCTTAGTTGTAGTTTCTTCATTTGTCAAACCTGAGGAAAGAGTTTCTTCCTTTGCTACAGAAGGAATTCATTCTTTTTATGAAAGGATTCTTTCATAGTCATTCTCAAATGCATCATGAGTATCCTAATATATACTTATCTATCACTTTGAAGAATCTTGACAACAAAGCAACACTAGAGCCTTTGATTACCTACAAAGGCAACGCCATATATGCCCCTTAGATAGAATAAAAGATCATGTAATAAATAACCAAAAGATCACACAAAACGCAACCAATAAAATTAGTAATGGATTAACTCAAACATAAATAAATTCTTTGAGTGCAATATTAAATGAAATAAAAAATCCATATATTTAGGATTTGATTGATGATTTTCTTGGCCATAGGATATCCTACATAATTTATAGGTTGGAAGACACTTAGGGAGGATACACCAATTTGAAGAATGTTTATATTAAGCATATGCAACAATAGGTGAGCTTGAAAGTGATATTTAACAATTAGTGATTTGATTGATGATTTTCTTGGTCATAGGATATCCTACATAATTCATAGGTTGGAATATACTTGGGGAGGGTACACCAATTTGAATAATGCTTATATTAGGCATATGCAACAATAGGTGAGCTTGAAAGTGATATTTAACACCCGTATCCCTAGATTCTCAACAATGAATGAGCTTTGTAAATTGGCCAAGTATGACACTAGTGTTCTAGAAGGTTTATTTGAAACAAATGAAGTTGTTGGATTACTTGGAGAAATTTCAAATTATCACTCAAGACTAGAATTACAACTAAAGAATAAGTTATAATTATTTGAAACATTAGAGGAAGGGGTGATGCCTAAGATACTTGACAAAAATGAAATTGTCAAGCCTTTTCAAGTATGGAAGGGTGAATTTGGAACCATTGTCCCCTTGTTATGCTCATTTATATGTGCTAGTGGGAAGCCAAACTTTGCTTTGATGAATTAATAAAGTTGGAATCAAGTCTAGACATGTTTACGAAAGAAACAAGGGAAAACATGGATGCAAAATATACTACCCATACCAACAAGGTGTCAATGGTATTGGAATTGTGTGGCCCTCAAATGAAATCTACAACTTGTGGCTGGAAAAGTGTAATGAGTGAATCATTAAGTAGTCAACAAATTTTTTCTTCACCAAATCCTACGAGCTCACAAGTGGTTATTGAGGTGTCAACCAGTTTTTTTTCTTCATCAACATGTTTGAGGCATTTTGTTTCTTCAATGGTTTTGGGATCTTCTTTTTTCTCTTTGATGTAAAATCCTATGAGCTCACAAGTGGTTATTGAGGTGTCAACCAATTTTTTTGTCTTCATCGACATGTTTGAGGCATTTTGTTTCTTCAACAGCTTTGGGATCTTCCTTTTTTTCTTTGATGCATGGAAAAGGCATCTCTTTTGTTACCCCGTTGATATAACTATGTTGTTACAACAAAATTTTGAATTTCACATGTAAAATTATGGCAAGTGTCACTTATGCTCCTAGAGCTTGCATGCCTATCCTACTCCATAAAGGAGGATCTTGTACCTTGTTCAAGGGTCTTGGAATTGTAATTTTTTGTGAAATTCTCTAACAATTGTTATCAAGCAACTATAATTCTCAAGCTTTACTTTGACATCTTTCTTCTTCATATTGCTTTTCTTTTCTCATAGCTATAGGTCTTAAGAAATAAATAGTAAAGCTATGGATCAGCTCCAACAAATCAAAGAACAAATGATGCAATTTCAAAATTGTAGTAAATTTGATCAAAATCAAAGAAGGATTCAATTAATGAAATGAAAATTTCAGCCTTCTTGTAGCTGCTATATATTTTTAAATAAACTGCTCTATATTTTTCTTTCAACTACTTATTCATAATTCATATTCATTATCAATTGCTTTGTTGAATATATATATATATACTAATAAACACGACTTCACCACCTCCAAAAAACATACATTGATCAAATCACATAATATAGTGCACGTGAATTATAAAATAAAATTTGATTGAATTAGCTTAAGAGTCAGATGCAATGTATCTTGGTGAATTGAATATGCAATATTTTAAAATCTGAATATTTTCTCTCGCATCGAGAATCGTATTTTAAAAATGAATAGGTAGCAATCACATGTGGGAATCGTATTTACCCCTTGCGTGTAATAGCATTATCACAATGAACCCTGAGTGAACCTAGTGCAGTCAAGACTTGACATAAACGAGCCTTGGGACTAAGTTGAGTTAGCTTAAGATTTAGGTTGTCTTGGTGCAGTCTTTCAAGAAAGATAGGTGAACTCGCGGTGTGTTTGTGAGAATTTTATCTATCTATTGGTGTGCGACTAACATCTGTGTCAACAAAAATCTTCAAGACACCAAGGGGCCCATTCAAAGGAATGCTCCAATTGAAAGACATCACTTTTTCTACAATTTATTCTATCATCAAGGGATCCTCTTGAAAGTTCTTTAGTTAAGGAATCTGTTAGAAAGAATGCTCCTTTTCAAATGAATTTTTTCACTCTTTCATTTTAGAAAAAAGTGCTCCTTTTTCAAAGGCAAGTTTTCAGACTCTTTCACACACGTGGTCCTTTTCGAAAGAAAATTTCATGCAGGAGCCCTAAGAGAATACAACATTTTGGAAATTGAGAGATTTCAATAAGGGATTCTTTCATCAAGGAATTCATTTTAAATAATATTTTACATCAAGGAATCCTTTAGAAAGAATTTTCCTTATTGAAAATTAGAACATGGTATCCCCCCTTAGGATGGTACGTGTTGCGCAGAGGAGCACATGGAATTCTAAGGAGAGAAGAACTTAGACAAGAGACGTTGTGGCATGAGATACATGGAAAGATGTATTTGTGGTATTTTGTCACACATGCAAGGGACAACACATGGAACCACAACATCAAGAAGCAGATAGAGATGAAGAAATCAAGAGACAAGGGGATTTGAGAATTCAAGGTCACATATGTTCATAGATACAAATAGACATAATATGGTGTATGAACAAACAATCATCAATCCACAAAGTTCTTAGAAAATGAAGAAGAGCACATGAAGATACAGTGAAAATAAAAATTGGGTCAACATGGAAGAAGGCCTAAAGGCCCCCAATGCTTTGCATCATCCCCAATACTGAAAATAAATATCACGACACATAGAAGAATGATGATAGACATAGAAGTGTACAATAGATTTTTCATGCTTGTATCCAAGTACCTACAAGGGTAGAAAGGGTCCTCCTAGAGGTAGGATCACAAACACAAAAAGACAAGCATGGGGAATCACAAAAACACAAACAAATATATGCTATAGATAAAGAAGAGGTACCACCCTGGTCCTCATCGACCAATAGGTCATCTTGCTCCCAACCTAGATCATTGTAAGGGGAGGGTGGACAGGCCTGCAAGGGCAGGATAGTGAGGGTGGTACCCTCTGACTCACTTGCAACAAAGGCCAAGGAGGAAGGCCCCTCAAGGTCTTCTTCACTGAGCTCTTGTGAAGCAAAAGTCATCAACCTTGCAAAGATCAAAGACAGAGCCAAGATATCATCCACCGAATTGAACATGCACTTTACTGGAGTGCCATGTGTCAATCAGGTGGGAGAAGGACAAGGCACCTAAAAGTCACTATCGACCTCATCAAAAGGGGAAATGGAAAACTCTAGGGATGCGGGGGTCGCCTCCATCACAAGATACACCACCGTTGTATCTGACATGTCTATGGGCTATGAGAAAGGAGGGATGTTTGGGAGGGACATCAAGAGAGGGTGCTCCATGGAGGGAGTAATGAACAACTACACAACCTTTTGGGGTGAGCATCATCGAGACCTACCAGAGGACCCAAAAGCAGGACAAAGGCGATGAGAATCGAGGTAGAAACAACATGAGAAAGCGAAACAACAACAAAAGATACCGAGATAGACATTACCGGCTCCCCCTCATCTTCTATAAGGCAACATGCTCTAAGGCCAGAGCCTTTTGCTTGCGCTTGTGCTCATGCGCAAGCCAGTTACATTGGTTGCGAGCACTGGAAGATGCAGTCTGAGAAGAGATCGGAGGCTATTGCTCACCTGTAGGAGTATCCTTCATAACCATTTCTAGAGGAAGGATTGTCCCCTGGGCAAGATCAGGAGGAGGAAGCATAAGAGAAGAAACAACCACCTAAGGAGAAATAGACACATGTACCTCTTATTTCTAGTTGTTTTGTTGATGTATGTTATTCTTTGTATGCTAAAACCATGATTTTCTCTAATGTGCTTATGCAGGTGCAAGATCATCAAATTGCACTTAAAAGTTCTTCATTATTAGGAGTTGTTGGATCATTGGGGGAATGTGCCCTACATTGTTGCTAGACTTTTTCTTGATTGCCTCTCTCCTAGATGAGAGTGCCAATGTTTGAACAGCTAGCTTATGGGTCATGATATTGGATATCATCTTCGTGGTCACCATGGCTCTTAACCTCTGACTTCCAAGAATATTGTTGCTCATGGAGGGTGGGATTGACCCTCCTATACAACCCTCTATCTCTTATCATTTGCATCAACCTCCAATAAACCCTTCAAAAGAAGAAAAAGACATTCTTACTAATTGAGAGCTAATAGATGATGCTACACTTGGAAATGTTTGGCACAATCCAAATGATAAATATCCTCCTCTACCTGATTTTGTTTTAGCTACTTAGAATTTATTGAACTTAACCTTTTTTTTTTCTTTTGTCTTTATTTTAAACACGATTCAAGTAGCCTTTGCTCGCCACTCTTCCTTTTATGAATATTGCACTATCCTTTTATCAATAAAATTATAAAAAGTATTCATTATTTTTTACTCTACTACTTTTTAAAAGTCAGTGTACTGTTTAAGCCTATCAGTCCAATTGTAATAATTATACACCAATAAATATAATCAGCTATAAATATAAACTCTCCATAAACCCACCGATTTAAAAACATACATTGATCAAATCGCATAATATGGTGCACGTGAATTATAAAATTGAAATTGACCGAATCAACTTAAGAATCGGGTACAATGTATCTTGGCGAATTGAACATGCAATCTTTTCAGATCCCAAAATTTTCTGTCACATCGAGAATTGTATTTAAAAAATGAATTGACCAAAACATGTGGGAATCGTTTGGTGGAACATCTGGCAGTCGCCATCTCCGCTTCCTCGAAGTTCCTTCCGGATAAGAAATCTTATCCTTATCCCTTCTCCGCTTTCCCTTTTTATAAGTTAACGATTCTGCTCTCTCCTTTTGATGACGTCGCGTAGGGAATGAGTTTGCTAATTCTGCACAGAGAGTGCACAAAATTCGTCAAATTCACCATTGAAATGCTCTGTTTTCTAAATCTACTTCACAAATCAGGCAAGAAAGCTCGACATACCTGTCCTTCCGTTTCTGCAGAAATCGCTGAAGTGATAACTTCTTTGCTATTGGAAGATCTGCATGACAAAGTCAATCAGTCATTAATGCACTGTATAATTGTCTACATTCTAAATTGTCACAAATTTGAGTGGAAAACTTACCGGCATTTGATGTTTCAACAGCGTGGCTTTGCTTTCCCCCGTCTGTGGATTCTTCTGAATTTGAAACACTTTTCCTTAGACAATTTGAAATGTTTGAAGCAGGGGTGGAAGGCAGAGCATCTCCATTAGCGACGGCCAGCATCATTATAGCCTCTGCCTGTTGATGAATCAAAATATGAGATAAATCTTTAAAGGAAAATCAAACTCCATAATGTCTAAGGTTGAGAAAACAACTTACTTTTCTGAAAGAAACGTCATTATACACTTTCACTTCCCCATCGTAGAAAATCGTGAGTTGGGCAGACGATGGATTGGCTGTAGCAGCTTCCGAAATTTCAATTTGTGTATCCAACAAAGACGATTGGCTGTCGTCCTGTTTCCCGTTGGATTGAAACCCTAGAGACTGCCGCCGAAACAGATCCATTGTCTTAATTCCTTCAGAAAGCCCAATATGAGCTTCCCTATGAAAAATATCTGAATCGCTCAAACATCCGTGTGAGAGCACTTGCTGTAGCATATGAGGTTTTATCTTCCCCAGATTTGAATGTATTGCTGTAGACATTTAAGCCCAGACAACCTCAGTATTGATGAAGGAATTCAATATAAAATTGTGTCAGAAAAAATTGGTACATTGAACAACAGAACTTACATCGCTTGTGCAGAATTTGTTGGTGGCAATCCATGGCGGAAGCCAATTGAGGGCTGCCATTCTTGTCACTTCCAATTCCTAAGAAATCCATTGTGAACAGCTGAGTTTGAGACATCTCCTATCAAAAGAAACGGAATTCGCTGCAAATGATCCCTCAAATTTTGACGGAATTCAATAGATGGTTTGATGGGGTGCAAGAATAAGAATGGTATTTAAAGGAATAAGAAACAGCTGTAAAAGCAACGGCTGTCATTTGGCACCTAAAAAACGTGAAGCGCGAATAACGACGATCACGAAGCTAAAAAAACACGTGAGGAGAAGACGTTGCTTTTTCAATAATTGTTACCGGCATATTGTCACTCCACGTGGGGAATAAGTGGGGCCATATTATCAATAATAGTCTGAGAATTTTGCATGTGATGAAGATAATAAATTATTGCTTGAAGATGTTACCCATATAAGTCTTCCAATACAATAACTAGTGCCACCTAGTGGTTAGTACTCGCCTTTGTAGTATTGTAATTAGAGGTTTGTAGACTCCAAATAATATATATATAAATCTAGGGGAGAGGGGTCTCATAATGGAACATCTTAATATCCAATTGCAACACGCTTTTTATCCATAAAGTACACAAACTGACAAATCATGTGATGCCAAATCAGTGCACCAATAAAACATGACTTAGTGCACCACTATCAGTCTCACTTTCTTTTTAGCCTTTTTTAATACCTTAACAAAAAGCATGTTGATGTGGCATCATATTTGATGATGTGACCCTAAAATTAATTTTTTTAAGTAGGTGAGTTGCCAAATAAACTGTTGTACAAAATTGGGACTGATTTGAAATTCTATGTAGGATTTTGAGAAACATGAAGTTAGGGTGCTCCACTATGGCCCCTCTCCCTTAATGAAGATGAATAAAATTAAATATAAGTGATTATTAAAAAACAAATAATTATGATAAAAGTGATAAAATTATTATACTATAATATATAAATATTCAAATGTATTCTATATTCATGTTTAATTTATAAATTTAAAATGTATTCTATTTTATTTTATTAAAAAAAAATCACAACAAACATTTATACTAGTTTATTTTTATTTTAAATATTTATAAGCAAGAATTTTTGTAATTTGATTAGTTGATTTTAAGTTTAATAGCAAATATAATAAAATGATTCTTCATTAGTACTAAAATAAAATAAAATATGATAATTATTAAATAATTTTAAAATAAAATATCTATTCATATAGATATTTATGATAATTATTTGTAATACGTGGTCTCATAGATTAAGAATCAAAAAATAATAATAATATAATAATTAGTAATTAGTAATTATAATATATATATATATATATATATATAACAGTTTTGTTAAAGAATATAATATATTATAATAATAAATAATATAATTATTTTTTATTATATAAAATTTACATTATATATTAATTATGCTAATATATACTTAACTATGTAGAGTAAAGGATGTAATAATAAATAAATATAATTATATATTTATAATTATTTGTTTATTATATAAAATTTACGTGCAAAGGATTCCATACCGTTAAAACCTCAATGTGCTCATTATTAGGATCTGGCCGTAATTTTCATCATTTTAATAAACATGTATAACACTCGCGGAAATAGCCGATAAAAATAAAAACAGTGATAAAATGACGAAAAATGACGAATGGTTGAGATAATCTAGTAAATATGGATTATGGAAATGTGATATTTTTAATTCTTAAATATAGGAAAAATAATAGTTCATTTTATGAAAGCAGAATAGGAAAAATAATAGTTCAACTTTGCAAAATAATAGTTTATTTTCACTTTTCCTCAAAATCCGCAATAACACACAACTTCTTAGCCAATCATATTGACCAAAAATATTTTTTATAATTTATAAAATTAAATATTTTGCAACTTCACTTTACAAAACTGAATTCTATTATTTAAAAAAAAAATTTATTGTTTTTGATTAGTTGAAAGCTAAGTTATTAATATCTATTTAACTAAGAAAAACAAAACTAATAACATAAATATATCAATTCAATCCTTTGAACTAAATATAAAAGAAAACGATTAAATTAGTTACATAAATTTTGGTAATGAATAAGGAGTTAATGAAGTGTACTCTTGCATTTCCATCTCAATGCACTTAAGATAAGTGGTACTAGAATAAAGTATCTACAATTGAGTAGTTAAACTCTATCTTATGCTAGAAACCAAGTGAAAACAACTATCACAAAAATAATTTTGATATTGTCTCAAGAGAAATATCTCCTTATATTTCCATTAGATAAGTTGCACTGGAATAGATTCTACAACCGAGTATTTAAACTCCACCTTATGCTAGAATCCAAGTGAAAACATGCATTACAAAAATAAATTTGAGATTTTCTAAAGAGAAATATCTTCAATTTCCTAGTTTCCACCCTACAAATTTGTTTTCTATCTTAGTTGTAGTTTCTTCATTTGTTAAAAGGAGGAAAGAGTTTCTTCCTTTACTATAGAAGGCATTCATTCTTCCTATGAAAGGATTCTTCCATAGTCATTCTCAAATGCATCATGAATATCCTAATATATACTTATCTATCACTTCTTGTCAACCAAGCAACACTAGAGCCTTTGATTACCTACAAAGGAAACACCATATATGCCCCTTAGAATAAAATATCATGTAACAAATAACCAAAAGATCACACAAAACACAACCAAGAAAATTAATAATGGATTAACTCAAACATAAATAGATTTTTTGAATGGAGTTTTGCAATATTAAATAAAATAAAAAACCCATATATTTATACATCAATTATAATAATAAAAATAAAAGTAACCTAAATATGTCCCTCAATAATTTCCAAAACCCCTATTAACAAGAAATTAATCTCTTTACAAGATTTAAAATTATTTTGGAGTTATGTGTGAAGCTATCTCTTAGGTACCATTGACTCAAAATGACCCTTCTAGTTAGTGATGTGCATGGGTACATAATATGGAGGGATTGATCCATATGTTGCTTCATGGTGTAGACTCCCTTCTTAGGAAAAATCTTGGCACTAAGTTGCTTAGGATTAGTGTTAACATGGAGCAAAAGTCTCAACAAGGCATCTAATTGGTATTTATTTACTAAAAGTTGAATTTTGAGCATACATAAGTTCAAGTTATGATCCTAAGGAGGAAGTTAGAAAAGAGTTAGTGGTGCATGGAGCTAAATAGAAAGTTTAGTCATGCTCACTATGGATGATCTAAGATAATTTTTCATGCAATATTGCAGTATAAACTTACTTCCACACAATGAATTACCCAAAATAAAATATTTAATGTAGCTAGATCATTATATAAGGTTGATTTATAAATAAAATGTTTGGTGTTTAAGGAAATGTAACCTAATGAAACAAGTCTTCTTCCTAAAGTGCAAGACCATTAATGAGTTCAATTTGTAGAATCACTAGGTTTTAATAACTAGGAGATAAGTGATGTGGTGTCCCCTTCCTTAAAGGGTGGAATTCTTTCCACTTTTGGTGGTTAATTCCTATTGGTTGGATTTGCCACCTCCATCCTCTCTTTAGTTTTATATAAACTCACTACTTAGCTTGTATTTTTCATCTTGGAAGCTCTTAATGCAATTTTTCCATTCTAACATTGCATAATCTCTTAGAGTTCTAGTTTGCATCATTTATGTTTTTCTAGTTTATGTAACTTTGATTTTCTCTTAAAAAATTGTTTGGGTTATTCAATCTATTTCAAATTTTTAACAATCTCATGATAAAGAATCATTATCTTTGAAAATACGAGAATCAAATGAGAAACTCAAACAAAGCAAAGAAGCAAAAAAAAATGAAAGATATGTGGGGCAGAAACAAATTAGTGATTTGATTGATGATTTTCTTGGTAATAAGATATCCTACATGATTCATAGGTTGGAAGATACTTAGGGAGGATACACCAATTTAAAGAATGCCTATATTAAGCACATGTAGCAATAGGTGAGCTTCAAAGTGATATTTAACTCCTTCATCCCCCGATTCTCAATAATGAGTGAACTTTGTAAATTGGCCAAGTATGACTCTAGTGTTCAAGAAGGTTTATTTGAAAAAAATGAAATTGTTGGATTACTTGGAGAATTTTCAAATTATCAGTCAAGACTAGAATTACAACTAAATAATAAGCTATAATTATTTGAAACATTAGAGGAAGGGGTGATGCCTAAGATACTTGACAACAATGGAATTGTCAAGCCTTTTCAGGTATGGAAGGGTGAATTTGGAAACATTGTCCCCTCATTATGCTCATTTATATGTGCTAGTGGGAAGCCAAACTTTGTTTTGTTGAATAATTCTATTGATGAATTAATAAAGTTGGAATCAAGTCTAGACATGTTTAACAAAGAAACAAGGGCAATCATGGATGAAAAATATACTACCCATACCAACAAGGTCTCAATGGTATTGGAATTTTAGTGTCCCTCAAATGAAATCTACAAATTGTGGTTGGAAAAGTGCAATTAGTGAATCATAAAGTGGTCAACAAATTTTGTCTTCACCAAATCATATGAGCTCACAAGTGGTTATTGAGGTGTCAACCAATTTTTTTTTCTTCATCAACATGTTTGAGGCATTTTGTTTCTTCAACGACTTTGGGATCTTCTTTTTGTTCTCTGATGCATGGAAAAGGCATCTCTTTTGTTACCCAGTTGATATAACTATCTTGTTACAACATAATTTTGAATTTCACATGTAAAATTATGGAAAGTGTCACTTATGCTCCTAGAGCTTGCATGCCTATCCTACTCCATAAAGGAGGATCTTGTATCTTGTTCAAGGGTCTTAGAATTGTATTTTTTTGTGAAATTCTCTAACAATTGTTATCAAGCAACTGTAATTCTCGAGCTTTACTTTGATATCTTCCTTCATATTACTTTTCTTTTCTTGCAGGTATAGGTCTTATAAAAAATAATACTAAAGCTATAGATCAGCTCCAACAAATCAAAGAACAAGTGATGCAATTTAAAAATTGTAGTAAATTTGATCAAAGCCAAAAAATGATTCAATTAATGAAATGACCATTTCAACCTTCTTGTGCTATATATTTTTAAATAAACTGCTTTATACTTTTCTTTCAACTACCTTCAAATAGGTGATAAAATAATTTAATTATCATCAGATAGGTCATTCTCATGTTTGTGAATGTTACCTTCAATATTTCACATGTCATTGTTAATTCAATCTACAAGGAATTTGACCTAGGATATTTTTTTTAGCTATCCAGTTGACAAGATCCCCAACAATGTCTCTAAACACTATCTTCACTTCTTAGATATCCAACATGTGAAAGAAAACATATTCTTGGAATAAACCTTCTTAATCATTCTTGTGCATCGCAAATTAGTTTTGTACATCAAGATCAAGTTGCTCATATTTACTTCACTCCTTTAGCATTTATCACCTACAACTACAACATGGATTCAAGAAAAAGAAAAATTATAAGAATATTGATAAAGAAATAATATCAATAATATCAATCAAACTTACCAAGGTAGTGCAACCACTAATAAAATCTACTTAAACACACTAATAAGTAGGAAAAAACTTAATACATGAGTATAATGATGGCACAAAGCTAAAAGAGTAAGAATAATGAACAATGTCTAGACAAATTTGTGACAAGTAGTAGATAGTATATGTAAGTAATACAATTAATAATTGAGCATAGCCTTTTCAATCTAGAAATTAAAAATCATATCACGAAGTTCACTTTTTCCTTTTTATTATGTAGTTTCGAACATATAAATTACATTTATTTTCATTTATGTAAAGATACATATTATTTATAAATTCGAGAAATTATATCCCATATGTATCATTTTGTTCTCCTTTTATTGTGTAGTTTATTTCAAATGTAAGATACATATTATTTAAAAATCCTATAACTTATATCCCATATGTATCATTTTACCCTTCTACTATGCAATTTCAAGCATACAAGTTACATTGTCTTTCAAATGTAAAGATATATTTTTTATTTAAAAAAAATATAATATGTGTGTATAAAAATTCTTAAGGATGATGTATTATGACAACCTAATAAATTTTTTTCCTAAAAGTTTGATTATATGATAAAAATGCCTAAATATATCCACATGACCATCAAATTTAGGCCTTGAGCTCTAGTTTCTGAGAATTTTCTATTTGAATCTTTAAAACATTAAGATATATTATTGAACTTGAAGATGTTATCCCTATAATTTTTCCAATAAAATTTGGAATAACATTAATATATCAATCCAATCCTTTGAACTAAATATAAAAGAATTTACAATAAGTTAGTCACATAAGTTTTATAGTGAATAAAGATTTTACGGAGTGCAGGGTTACATTTCTATCTTAATACACTTAAGATAAGTGATACTAGAATAAATTATACAATTGAGTAGTTAAACTCTACCTTATGCTACAAACCAAGTGAAAACAACTAGATTACAACAATAATTTTGATATTGTCTAAAGAGAAATATCTCTCTACATTTCCATCTCATTGTACTTAAGATTTAAGTGGTATTGAAATATATTATATACTCGAGTATAGTTAAACTCCATCTTATGCTAGAATCCACATGAAAACAAATATTACAAAAGGATAAAAGTACAAAGTTTTTGTAATATAGGGGGATTCGCTACTCACGAGTTCTCTTCATTCAGAGAGCCTCATGGGATGAACTGCCCTATACTACCTCAATGGAATAGCGCAAAAGTTTCAAAATCTGAAAGAGTAGGTCATAGAGATTCTCTAAACAAACTGACAAGCTTTCGGTCATAGGACGTCAGCCCATAATATGGACGACAACATAATGCGTTGGCATCCCAGACCCATGATGGTGTCTCATACAGACTAGAAAGAGAGTTTATCTCAAAAAATTCCTAAATGACCACTTCTACTTCGAATGCTAAAAACCATAGAATATAGGAGAATAAAAAAAAGTGATGGAACTGAGATAAAGTAAAGAATAAATGATAGGGATAAGGAAAAGAAAGGAAGGAAATACTTACAACCGTGTGAGTGATGAAGCTTCTAGCTTGTGAGTGTCTTCAATACTTGCACACAAGAGGGAGAGATAAATTGTTGGGTGGCTGTATAGGGGCCTTCCTCAGTCATACCCCATTTTGGTGTTCCGACCTCCACGGATAGCCTTGGTCAAACCCTGTTTTGGTAATTAAACCTTGTAATGAAATGAAATAGTATGAAGGAATGATGAATGAAAAAATCTATGTCACAACTCATTAATCCTTTTTTTGAACCTTGGAATATGGATCTGCAACTTGCATGAAATGGTTTCAATGGATGTGGATCTTGATCTTAAAACTTGATATGAAATAATTCCTTTGAATGCTAGAATGGATCTTGAATGTTCACTACATCAACATATTAGATCAAATAACATGCATGATGTAAGAAGAATTTGATATGATAATAGGATCTTGATTGCTACAATAATTCTTCTATAAATCTACCCTCGAATTCCTTGAAAATTCTCTTGATAATGCTCACTTGAATGCTCTAGGTGCTCATGAAATTTTTCTAGGTGAAAAATAGTGAAATGACCTCTTATTTATACATATGTTAACATAATTCCCAAAATTCAAATAACACAAGCCGACATGTGAATATACATTTGAAATCATTGAAATACTGCCAAAAACATAATTTAAATTAGGGTCCTAGGTCTAAGTGAGGAGCTATTTTCCCTTGGGCGAATGGGTCCTAGGTCACTTAACTAGGACACACATTGCTTAATGATAAAATTGTTATGTTATGGCATTAATGAATGTCAGGTTTTCTTCTTCAAAAATTGTAATTAATTAGGCTTGGATTTGAACTAAAGGGGCCAATTAAGGAAAATTAACCTCAATTAATTAATAAAGCCCTAGATAAATGTGAAAGTGTAAAGGTACACCTTATAACACCACAAATAAAGAAAAATTAAGTCCATTTTATTTAATAGGGCCCTAAACTTAATGTGAATATGCAAAATACATATTACAACACTAAATTAAGGCATAATTAAGTTCATTTTATTGAATATTATTTTCCAAATTAAGTGTGGAAAATGGATACTTTTTCCTACACTACATTTAGTCCCCACTTTAGTGAGAGTATGACCCAATGTCAAACTCACACTAAACATTCAAGACATATATGTATGCAACAATTACAAAGATACCCAATCATACAACATCAAAGCCTAGAAGAAGAGGTGGGCAGATCAAGCTTCGGCTGTCCAACGTGATGTGGAACATGTCTAGGTTGTTTGTCTAGGGAAGGGGGGTGGATCAAGCTTTGATTGTCCAACACGATGTGGAACATGTCTAGGCTGTTTGTCTAACATGTTCACAAGAAAAACTTGATGTCCACTATGCAAACAACAAATATGCTCACATAGGCTAATTGAACCTTAAGCCATCCACTAGGTGAGCCCTTAGGAAAGTGGCAAATGAGAGAGTCTTATTAGGCTCCCATACCATATCAAAGCTATCCTCCTGAAAACTTCAATAAGACACCACACAGGTTTTTGTTTTGAGCTTCATGAGGCTTAACAAGTTATGTTATGCTAAGCACACTATGAACAAGGGGAAATCTCTATCGGAAACCAAGGTGCATTATGCTTGGTGGCCTTATAGGGATGGGTTCGATCTTCACAAGGTTAACCAGTTATATCATGATAAACACTTATGAACATTATACATATATAAAGAGTTTTTTTCAAAGGGATCTTGCTTCGTTCATGTAAGGTATTCTTCTTAGGGATCATCATGCCTAATGTTTCCAAGAGAGGACAAGTCCAAGATAAAATATTCACAACTTAGGGAATGCAATGCGTAGCATTGCCACTAAGAGGAAAGTTGTATGCTAAGAAATATCACGCTCTTGGAGGACATCAAACCTAATGAAACCACCAAGAAAATGATGCATCAACGAAAGTAAGAAAATCACACAAAGAAACATGAGTGTTGATGTATGCCCCCACTTTAAAGGAATTGCTACACCATTGCTGTGAGAAATAACTTTAAAGTAGAAAATAGTTTATGCTAACCATAAAGAAGAAATGAGAGCTTACTCGGAAAGCCCTATGCCAAGTCATATGTTTCCAAATGAAGCTACATCATGAAAAGGGGTTGCCCCCAAAATGAAATACCAAAACATAAAAGGGTTCCACGGATTCAGGGTCAGTATATCTTTGCTACAATTTTTTTATAGAGTTTGGAAATGTCATCATTCCCTAAATACTTGTAGAACAAGAAGAATGAAACATAGAGAGCGAAAAAAAAGAAAAAAGATTTTGGGTCAACATGGAAGAGACCTAAATGTATCGATGCTTTGTGCCATCCCTAAAAGGAAAACACAAGATAAACGAAAAGGTGAATGATTATGACATAAAGAAGAATGTAGATACACATAGAGGAATGCACGTGAAGAGAGATACATCAAACAAAACGTATGGGGAGATCACATTATGTACAAGCAATCACAAAAAGAACATGCAAAAGAAAATAAAACAAAATACTAGTAAGGCACATGTGAGTCAACCTATAGCAGGTCTTTCGCATCCCAATCTTGTTTGGTATATACGGAAGGCAGACAACTAGCCAAAGGGACAACATCAAGTGTTGAACTAGGAGAAGCACCAAGTTCAACACTCTTATTAGGAGGATCACCGTTTAAGCTCATAGTAGAGGAAAAAATTAGATTTAGCTCATTTGCACTTCCTCATCAATCTTTGCAATTTCATTATCATCATCCAAATTAATCACGACAGTAGGTCTAATGAAAATATCAATAGAAGTTTTTTTATGTTTCTGTGAGGGGGAAGAGACATCATGCCTTGGTGGAGACAAGTTTGGATTTTGATTTTCTATGTTGTTCTTTTCTTCTTTTTCTTGTAACAAATGAGCAATAACACGATGTTTATGCTTACGCTCTCTAGCATTGTGGTTACTTTTCATGTGGTTATCAAGTTGGGTTTGTGTAGGAGCAAGTTTATCAACCATAGGTTTCTTTTCTTCTCTTAAAGGAGGAACATAAGGAACCATGGGATTTTTTTCAACCACTTTCTCTTTGGCTTTGTAAACTTGTTTGACTTTAGGAGGCACAACAGAATTTGTTTGGTTATCTCATGGTCTCTTATAGGAAATGGGTGAATGATTTGTGTAGTGTAGAAAATTGTACGCTCTTGGAGATGGTATAATTTCACACTTAATTTGGACCTATTTTAGTACACCCTTGCATTTATGATCCTTTAAATCATCATTAATAGGCCCCTAAGACCCTTTATTTTAGATCTCAAGGCTTATTTCGACTAACATCCTGACAAAATCAACAAAAGCATTCAATTTTCTAACAACCTGACATTTACTGACCCTGAAAAGTTAGGGTGGGACTCATATGCCACCTTGGGTGTATGAGTCCCCCTAGGTGGGACCTATACGCCACAAGTGGTGTATGAGTCCCCCGAGGTGGGACCCATATGCCACAAGTGGCATATGAGTCCCCCTAGGTGGGACCCATATGCCACAAGTGGCGTATGAGTCTCATGTGACCCATTTTTAGGGTTTCAGTGGGAAATTAAGGTTTTCAATTCAAATTTTTGGTTGATGTCAGCATTTGAGATGTAATAAACAATAAATTAGATGAAGTTCCTATATAAACAGGGTTTCAAATCATTATTTTCATCTAGAGAAAGCAATTCAAGGTATAAGCATTCATTATCAACTTAAGCATTCAAGCATACTTTCACAAGAGCATTCAAGAGCAAGTAGCAAGAAAAGTTGAAGTCTTGGAGCAACATTATAGTTTTTTTGTAAGACTTCAAGCTCACTTTCATTCAAAATCTAGCATTGTCAAGGATTGATGATGGTTGTCTATAGTGAATCATGATGGATTCTAGGTTGGGGAGATGCAACTAGCCATCAAGCCAAGCCTAATGATTTGTTTCCTAAGTGATTCCATCCTCCATTATCACTCTAATTTAAGCCTAAAGGAAGGTACATACATCATTGTGACTTATTAGGGTGATTAGAGATCTCCCATAGTGAGTCATCATCTTCATGCTTCATTCATGCATTTCATTCTAGCACATTAGAATAGAGTTGCATTGCATTTTAGATTTCCTAATCTTAGAGGAACTTAAGATTAGGGTTTGTATTCACATGTACTTTCAAGATCCATTGTTTCTATCATGGTTTAATTACCGAACTAGGGGTTTGACCGAGGAAAACCCCCCATAAGAAAATTAATACATCATTTTGTTTTGTAGGCTTTTTTTTAATAGGTTCAGATCTGGGAACAAAGTCGAGAAGAGCAAAGACAGAAGAACAATTTCAGACCTTGAATTTCTAAAAAATTAGAACATGATTGATATGCCACTTGTGGCATATGAGTCTTGATATAGCAGATTTTCTAGGTTTTGGAGGAATCAAACTTGTCATTGCCAGATTCCATTTTTTGCCCAAAAACCCTAATCTGGAACTAAATCGCCCAACCTGGCATATGAGTCCTACTGTGCATCAAGATCAGATTTCTAGGATTTCAGGTCTTCATTCAAGCCTCTTCAAGTTTCCAGGTGTACCTTTTTACTTTCTCAGTTTACTGTTATGATTTGAACTCATTTCTAGGTCATTTATTTAAGTTGCGCATATTATTAGGTTTTATCATTAAGTCTTGCATGTTACTAGTCTTTCCAAGCTCTAGCTTGGTGGTGAACCCCCTTTATACCTTTAATCACACCTTAGGACACCTTATTGCAGATCTCTTTCTCTCATTTCCATGCTTAAATTGAAATCTCTAGGGTCTCCTTGAATGAAACGTGTAGGAAATTAGTTGTTCTATCTCCCAAACATAGAGCGACAATTTTCAACCTTTCAATTTGTAATAGGCTGACCTTGGTTACTTGGAAGGGATTTTGGTTCAATCATGGTTTCATCAAAGATAGGTGGCTCAATCATGGGTTGAGGCATATTGCTAAGGGATAATTCTGCTATGTGCTTTACCTTAAAATTTTGATAGGATTTTAAAAAGAAGTCTTCATGGGGTCTAATAGGTTCAATAGGCTCAGGCCAAAAGAAATATAATGAAAGGTTCCCACAAGAAGACACATGATTAAAGCCACTATAGTTCATAGTAAAGATCTCATTTCCAAATGGAAACTTTAAGAATTTATGTACAATCGATGGGATGACATTCATGGAGCGAAGCCATGGATAGCCTAACTTCACATGAAATTGGTTCGACAATAGGATGATGGTGAATGCAACAATTAATTATTTTGGTCCAACCTTTAGAGGGAAATTTATTGAGCCAATCGTAGGGCACACAAAAAATTATGCGTTTTGATCCATGTTTTCGGTTTTTCATATGTATCTTGATAGAGTTCATGTACAAATAGGAATTTTTCAGTGATCACATTCCCTAGATAGATGGGATCAATTAATATCCCATTAGTAGGCTTATCATTGATTCTTCCAATTGTATAAAGAGGCCCATCAAGTGCATTTTTAAGTATATCTTGTTGTGAGAAAGCAATATCAAGCGGCATTTTAGTTGGGCCCTTATGAGGTTTATCATCAATAAATGCAACTAAATAATCCATAAAGTTCTCATTGTCTTTTATATTTTCATCATCTATATCAATATTCATCACACCATTCTTTGTTTAACTAGCTTTGAAAAAGGATATATTATGATTAGGCATGGGATTGGTAAAGATTAGAAAATTTTGATTAGGAGGAGCTACATAATTATTCCCTTGATCATTAACACATCCAATTTGGATATGATTAGAATCAATGAGGTCTTGCACAAGACGTTTAAGATGCTTGCAATGTTTCATATCATGTCCATTTTGTCGATGGAAATGGAAATAGGCATTTGGTCTATAGCTTGGAGGTAAAGGTTTAGTAGGATCGGGATCTCTAATAGGAGTTAAGGAGATCAAATTCTTCTCTAAGAGTTGCAACATGGTATTATGGAGGGTATCAGGTAAAGGTGTGAACTGTCTATTTCTTTCCACAAAGGCATATGGTTTTGTCATATTTATAGCAGCCACTTGGGTGTTAACATTTTGATTGGATTGAGGGGGATTAAGTTGGAGGAAGCCCTTATTTTTTTTTTGAAAGGTTGGTAATTAGGTTGAGTTGTAGGTTCAGACTTTTCTAGACAGTTAGAGGGAGTTTTCACCTCATGAATACTAACTGAATTTTGGTGATCACGAAGGGTTGTACATAACTATGTGAAGGAAGGAAATATCAACATTTCAAGCTTAGTTTGGATCTTATCTTTCAAGGTAGAAATAAAAATTCTTTGAAGGTTGGCATCAGGAATCTTAATGTTTATTTATGAATAAAGCATTTGATATTTCCCTATGAAATTCGTGACCTTTTCATCAACCTTTTTTTTTACATGTCATGAAATTAGCTAAGGTGATCTTGGGACCCATGTGAATTTGGAAGTGGTTATAAAAGGCATCAATAAGTTCATTTAATGAACCAATTGAATTATTCAGTAGGGAGAAAAAACACTCTAAAGCAACATCTTTCAAAGATCTATGGAATAGTTTAGCCAAGAGTTTATCTTCAAAAATGAAGTCACTACATAGGGCTGAATAAGAAGAAACATGGCTAATAGGATCTCCTTTCCCACCATATTTCTTAAATGTAGGAACCTCTATACCTCATGGCATTTGTGTTCTCAGTATCTCCAAGGATAAGGGATTAGTTTTGATGTATTGTGAAGGTTGGCAATTGTTGTTTTCATTTAGGGTGGAAATTTGTTGAAGGGATGACATGTTTTGCAAAAGTGTGTTAAGGATTGGATCATTGTTGGTATTATGAGATGGAGGTGAATAAGGTGGATTAGTGTACACATGCGGAGGGAAAGTGAATTATAGACTTGTGAGGGGGAATGGTTGAGGAGATATGAGATTTGAATTCATAAAGCTATAAGGGTTCCCAATAGAAATTCCTAAGGAAGTGTTGACATTGCTAGTAGGTTGAATGGTTTGTAACATGACTACTAGTTTATGTAGGAATAGAGGTAAGGGTTGTGGAAGGAGAAATTGAATTCCCAACTTTTCTTTGAGAATACCCCAAAGATTGAGCATAACTAGTCATGGTAGGGATGTTTGTATCAACAATATGAGCCAGACTTTGCATAATCTCTATTCCATGTTCATGTTCAAGAATTTTCCTCACATTATCTAAAGAAGGAACAAGCACTACTAGTCATGTTTTCAGAAGTCACAAAATTTTTGCAATTTTTCTATTTCATCTATCCTTCTTAAGTCCTCTTGTGAGATATTAACAACATCATGCACATTTTTTGTAGGTAAGGAATGCATTGGAAATGAGGTATGAATGCTATGATCCATAGAGGGTTGATTATCAACACTATTAGTGAAAGAGTTAGAAAACCCAAGATCCACGGTGACTAGTGTATCACGGGATGTCATGAGTCTCGAACTACGTCTCACAACTGTATTGCTAATAGGACACCAAGTTGTAAATCCCTTACAAGTTTCACAAACTTAATGCAAACCCAATATGGAAAGAGGGTGAAATGCAATGCAATGACTTAGAATGCAATTTTCAGATTCTAAACAAGGTAATGCAAAAAATTGAAAATTGTTGGTATGTGGCAACTGATCATGCTATACTGTACACTCTTCATGTATTCTTGCCGAGGTTTGGGGCTGGGCTGGGCCCCAGGTGGGGGTTCGGGGGTGGTAGCCCCGAAGATTTTTTTTTTCCCTTTTGTTCGTGTCGTCACTAAAAAAGGAAAAATCATCGAAAAAGAAAAAAATGACTTTGTAAAACCCTAATTTTGGAAGCTCCTAAAAAACTTGTTATAAGGGGTTGGGATGGGAGTTACAGTATGTAGAAAAAAGGAAATTATTTGTGAGATTGTAATAAGTTTTTCATTGGATAATAAAATCATTGGATGGTTGTGGTTTTGTGGATGTAGCTCAGATTGGGTGAACCACGTTAAATTCTTTGTGTTGTCTTGTTTCTGCTATAATTTTCTGTGTGTTTTATTTCTCTGTTGTATTGATCAAATATGCATTTAATTGTTAGATATCTATTTTCTAACCCTAACAAGTGGTATTAGAGCCAGGTTGTTTTCAGTTATCCTTTGCAGGAAGGTCTCATAGTTGAGTGGGAGTCTCACAGTTAAGTGGGAGCAATGGCGGACGAGGGTAAATTGAAGGTATATAAATTCAATGGGAAAAACTATCAGTTATGGAAGATGCAGATGGATGATTATCTCTATTAGAAGGATTTATGGAGGTCGTTGGAAGGAACAACCAAGAAACTGGCAACAATGAGTGATGAGGAATGGAATCTTATGGGCATAAAGGCACTGTGAGCCATTCATTTATGCCTGACACAATCGGTGGCATTCAATATTACAATACCAAAGACAACTCAAGAGTTGATGAAAACCTTGGAAAATTTATATGAAAAGCCTTCCGCTTCGAATAAGGTATTTCTTATGAAGCGTTTATTTAATATGAAAATGGTAGAAGGTGGGTCAATTGTTGATCATTTAAATGAGTTTAATACGGTTACCAGTCAATTAACTTTTGTAAATTTAAATTTTGATGAAGAAGTTAGGGCTCTTTTGATTATGTGTTCTTTGCTTGAGAGCTGGAATAGCTTGGTAATGGTTGTTAGAAACTCTATTTTTGGTTCGAATACATTGAAATTTGATGATGTTATTGGTGTTATTTTGAGGGTGATCCCACAATAGTGGTTTACAATTTTTGGCCAAACTGGACACTGATTTTTTTTTTTTAACTAAATCTTCACATTCAAGCACCTATAGTGGTTAAACCGTGAGGAATTTGAAGATGATGCAAACTAGAGTCTTGTCACATTTTGTCTGTAGATTCTAAAAATATTTTTCAAATTTTGGAATCATATTGCACTTCTTTTTCCATCTCCCAAAAATTGGTTTTTCAAAAAAACATTTTTAAAAAGTGACACACATCGTATAATGCATAACTTTTTTTCCTTGAAAGATAAAATTCTATTGGAGTGATTGGATGCAAAAAATTGCACACAATCAAATCCAGAAATCACTCCAATAACATTATGGATTGTGGAAACTTGATATCACTGATAAAATTCTAATTCTTTCGAATTTAGATTTGTAACTCCGACATCTAGTGCTTCCACTTGGTTAGATAGTTTTTTATTGAATATTTTTTCTTTAATCAAGTTTCAAAGTCAAATCAATTACAATTCAGACATAACGCGACCATATAACGCATAACTTTTACTGTATGTATCAAAATTATTATTTTTTTGTTGGATCAAGGACTCCAATATGCGGTGCACTCATTTTAATTTTAATTTTTTTTTGATAATCTTGTATTTTTCCATGTGTAGAACAAAGAGTTTTGTTTTCGGTGAAAACCTATATTTAATAAAACTTAAAAACAAATAGATAATATAATCAAAAACATATTAAAATTATATTCATTGGATAGCTTGTTTTGAGGGCAACCT
>VDFB02047230.1:579541757-579578095 GCA_007258455.2 Sequoia sempervirens | reverse complement strand
AAGTATATAATAGTTTTTCATAATTGGATATGCCTTAAGAAAGTCTTTAAACATGAAATTATTTGATGAGGGAAGATATAAATTAAGGTTATTCCTTCTTACTTACCTCATGCTCATCCATATTTTTTGTCCATAAATATCTCAAATCAAATTGGATTTTTCAAAGAGGATAGCTATATTTTAAATATTCGCTCTTAGTCAAAGTCATTTATTTCTTTGTACAAATTTAAAATTGATTTATGTAATTTAATTTTTAATAGTTTTAACATAGATATATGAAGAATAGTTTTAAATATATATATATATATAGTAAAGTGGACATATTTTTATATTTTCCTAATAAGTATAATGCCTAATTCTCCTCAATGGGTTAAGATGACTCTTAATAACATAGTTAGCTCATGCAAATGTAATAGTGTAAAATATGGTCATGAAGGTGCATTTAAAAATGATTTTTCCCCTATATGGGGGAGATAATGTGATGAGGAGCATATATATGTAGTGGGTGAGGATCATAAACAATGAATCCCTATCCAAGTGATGAAGTAACATAGATCTAATTGGCTTGATAATTATCATGTCATAATCAATTATGAGGGACCATGTTGACAAATAATCATGTAAGTGTAAATAGATAATGATGTGATTGTGAAGGTATATGTAAATCTAATTGTCCCTAGATGGAAAGGATAACACAATAAATATCATTAGGTGAAATGGGTATAAGAAAGGTAATATGTGATGAGTAAGCACCATTTCCCACATACAATAGGATCACCAATAGTATAATTTAAAATGCATGATATTATCTGGTTATTTCATATATTTTCAATTGGGAGTGAAAAAACCAAATGCACAAGTGTTGAACTAGGGAATAATGGTAAAAGGACTAATCCAATTGGGTCAAAATTTACCAAAAAAATTACTTCTATGAAATTTGGATTATATTTAGATTTATATGAAGGATGAGTTCCCCTCATGGTAAAGCTCATTGGACAACACCATTTTTATTTTTTCATTAATTATCTTTGGTATATGTACATAGATCAAGTATAATGAGTTTACTTATTGTTTATCCAAGGTCTCAAACTCTTGTAATTGGTGTTCTTGATATGTGTAATCATCAATGCTATCACTAAGGGAGATACATAATGATAGAATCTTAAGCTCAAGAGGCATTATGGCCTCCATTTCATAAACTAAAGAGTAAGCCTAATGGGAGTTTGTATTCTAGTACAATATGCCCATAATGTTGGGACAAGCTATGTGTGCATATTAGTACCATTTTTGTCAATTAGCTTTTGTAATATTTATTTAATAGTCTTGTACTAGAAAATTTAATAATACCTTCATTCCTTCTAATCCTAATAGAACTATTTTATTATACATTTCATTCAAACAATCTAGTTTCTTTCCTCTAAATTTATTCTTCGATTCATACATTTAGTTCACCAACCATTTTTGGAGTAATGTCATAAGACTCAAAGGAAAATAAGAAGAATTTTATCCAAGTTTCCATTGTATGCACCCTAAAATTTATACCATGAACTGTTTAATGAACTGTTTGATATAATGCCTCAAATAAATTTCCAATAGTGTTTTTGACAGAGTATGATATAAATAGTGTTTTTGATATAATGCCTCAAATAAATTTCCAATAGTGTTTTTGATATAATGCCTCAAATAATTTTGTTAATGAACTGTTTGATATAGGGTGCATACAATGGAAACACTATTTCTATCATACTTCATGAAAAATTACCTTGAACTGTTTGATATAATGCCTAAAATAAATTAAATAATGAATTTTTTGATATAGGGTGCATACAATGGAAACACTATTTCTATCATACTCCAAAAATTACCATGAACTGTTTGATATAATGCCTCAAATAAATTTGTTAATGAACTGTTTGATATAATGCCTTAAATAAATTGGAGGTGCCCTGGTAGAAATCTATGCAAAATGTGGAAGCATAGACAGGGCATGTTAATTTTTTGACAAAGTAGAAATGTATCATCGAAATAATGTATGTTGAAAAGACTTTAGAAACTTTCAAACAAAATGTAGTTTCCATTCAACAAATTTGTAAAATTTCGCATTTAGGGTTTCAAAATTCAACAAACAAATGCATTTTCAACTCTACGAAATTCGAATTAGACAAACCTGGTGCTCAATATGCAAGTTGGGTTGATGAAATTTGGAAAGATGAAGTTGAATTTGCGTCCAGAGATGAAGGCGTCGCCGTTTGTAGATCATGTTCGGTTTGCCGCGTGCATGTAAGCATAGGGAAAGCAATGATAAAAGGAAAAAATGATAGTGACATTCATGTTTTTTTTTGTTTTATTTTAAGGGGTTTAGTTGGAAATCTACGTTCGACCGAACCCCGGTGAATATTTTTTTAGGGTTTGGGGTTCTGGTCAACATATAATGTGGTTCAGCCGAACCATTGAGTTCGACCGATCCCGTCGACTATGGCAAAAGGAAAAATAAATAAATTTCCTTCCTCATCTCAATTGTAAACCACTATTGTGGTTTGACCCTTGAACAAGGAAATTCATAGGAAAAGCTCAGGTGGAACATCCACATCAGGAAGTGTTTTGAATGTAGAAAGCAGGGGAAAAACAAAGGAGAGAGGAAACAATTCTAGAAGTCATGGGAAGTCATGAGGAAAATAAAAGGAAAAAAGGTCCTAATCTAGAGATAAGAGGGATTGATGGTACTGTGGTAAGCCAGGTCATTTAAAAAAGGATTGCTAGTCTTGGAAAAATAAGGGAGACAAAAAGTAAGGCAATAAAGAAGAAAATGTGGTAAGTAATAAATCTGATGAGGATTCTTTGATTCTTTCCCTTGATAATGTTGATGATTCTTGGGTGTTAGATTCAGGGGCTTCATTTCATGCTACGCCCCATAGAAGTTATTTTCTTGATTATGTCCAAGGGGATTTTGGGCTAGTTTATTTGGGAGATAACAAACCTGTCAGATTGTTGGAAAGGGGAGAATCAAGATTAAGTTACAAAATGGGAATCATTGGCTACTACATGAGGTAAGGCACATTCCAAAGTTAAAAAGAAATTTAATTTCAAGAGGGGAAAAGTTCAGACGAGGAGGGTTGTGGTTACATTTAGTGATAAAATTGAAGGTTGTTGGGGTTGCGTTTCCTTTTAGTGGTAGCAAAAGGTGCGGAAAGTAGGCACCTTTATATCTTTGTATAAATATAATTTCCTTCTACTTCTAGCTATTAATAGATAAAATCAATGTTTAGGAACAATTGTTGCAGTTCAGCAGGTAGAAGATCATACAGTTGTTGTGGACTCTAAATCAGCACTGTGGCATAATAGACTTGGGCATATGAGTGCAAAAGGTATGAAAGTACTTCATTCAAATAATGTTTTACCAGGTCTAAAATGTGTTAATATGGATTTCTGTGAAAGTTGTGTGTATGGAAACAAAAGAGAGTAAGTTTTCTCAAGGATGGGAAGAAAAAGAAAGATGGCGAAATTAGAGCTTGTGCATATGGATGTATGGGGACCAACTCAAGTAGCTTCTCTTGGTGGCTCTTGGTATTATGTCACTTTTATTGATGATGCAACAAGGTATGGATTTATTTCCTTAGGCAGAAATCTGATGTATTTGAAACCTTTAAAAAATGGAGAAGCTTGGTTGAGAATGAGACGGGTAAAAGGTTAAAATGTCTCATATCTGATAATGGTGGTGAGTATTGCAGTAAAGAGTTTGAAGATTATTGTTCCTCAAATGGTATTTGTAGGTAGAAAATGGTTCCAAGGACTCCACAGGAAAATGGAGTGGCTAAGCGCATGAATAGAACAATAATGGAGCGTGTGCAGTAATGAATCCATGAGACACATGTTAAATAATTCCTTTAAACATGTGGATAGAGGTTGTAAACACTATTGTTTATTTAAGCAATAGAGGTCCCTCTAATCCTTTGGGTTGTGGTATTCTAGAGGAAGCATGGAGAGGTAAGAAGGTGAGTTATTCTTTTCTCAAGACCTTTGGCTAGAAATAGCTACTTCATAACATGTAAAGATTTTGAAATAGAACTGCTTGATGCAAAATAAAAGAAATGTATATTTGTTGGATATGGAATTAATGAATTTGGTTATAGGTTTTGGGATTTTGAAAATCAAAAAATTGTGAGAAGCAGGGATGTCATATTCAATGAGAAAGTGTTGTACAAAGATCAATTGCAGCAGCATAAGAAGAAAGAAAATGATTATGTAGTGCTAGATGATACACCAAACAACAATGTTCTAGTGGTTCCTCATGCCCACAAACAAACAAAAACAAAATGCCACAAACTCCAAGGATCATAGACAATCTTCAAGGATAAGACTTCCATAAAAGATTTTTCTCCTCTTGTATTCCCATTTTATTAACCCATTGTTGGAGAACCGTATCGTTATGATGAATCTATGTGTGGATACCAAGGTTCAAAGGAGCATGGAATGGAAGAAGAAATGGACTTGTTGTTGAAAATAAAACTTGGGAATTATGCAGCTGCCCCGCGACGAAAAAAGGATTTTACCAAACAAAAGGTGGATTTATAGGTCGAAGAGGTGATGGAGGTAAGAAAATATTTAAAGCCAGATTAGTTGTAAAAGGATTGGCACGTAAAAGGGTATTGATTTTTGATGAAATATTTTCTCCTAGCTTGTTAAAATGACTTATTTGTACCGTTTTTAAGCGCATTAGGAGCTACTAAAAGATTTTCATTTAGAAAACTTGATGTTAAAACAACCTTTCTTCATGGTGATTTGGAAGAGGAAATATATATGGAACAACCACAAGGATTTGAGGTCAAAGGTAAGGAGAAACTAGTGTGCAAATTGAAGAAAAGTTTATATGGCTTGAAGCAAGCACCTTGGCAATGGTATATTAAATTTGATAGCTTTATGGATGAGCAAGGCTACAAACTCCATGTAATTCAGACCATTGTGTTTATTTTAAAGTGGGTATATGATGCATAGCTACATTATCTTACGTTTATATGTTGATAGCCACATTTCATTCATGTTTATATGTTGATGATATGCTTGTGGTAGGGTCTAAATATGGATCACATAAGGGAGTTAAAACAACAGTTAGCAAATTCATTTGCTATGAAGGATTTGGGGGTAGCAAAGAAAATCCTTGGTTTAAAGATTACAAGAGATAGGAAAAACAAAAAAATGTTTTTATCTCAGGCTGATTATGTTTTGAAGGTGTTGCAGAGATTTCATATGGAAAATGCAAAAGCTGTCAGCACACCTTTTCCTAGTCATGTTAAATTGACTAAGGATATGTGTCCAAAGAAACAAGAGGAGGAAGAAAAAATGTCCAAGGTACCATATGCTTCAGCTGTAGGTAGTTTAATGTACGCCATGATATGCACAAGACTAGATATTGCACATGTTGTAGGAGTTGTTAGCAGGTATATGAATCATCCTAGAGTTGAGCATTGGAATGCAGTAAAATGGATTCTCAGGTATTTGAGAGGTACATCTAATAATTTTTTATGTTTTGGGGGCTCTAATACTAATTTAAAAGGATGTGTTGACTCAAATTTTCCAGGTGATGTTGATACTAGGCAGAGTACCACATGTTATGTATTTATAGTTGGTGGGATAGCAGTGAGTTGGATTTCTCGGTTGCAAAAGGTGGTTTCTTTATCCACCATGGAGGCAGAGTATGTTGCTACAATAGAGGTGACAAAGGAGATGATATGGCTGCAAATTTTCATGGAAGAGTTGGGATAACAACAGGCTAAAAATTACTTGTTTACGGAAAACCAAAGTGCTACATATCTTACAAAGAATTCTTCCTTGCATTCTAAAACCAAACACATACAGTTGAGATATCATTTCATTCGGTCAGCGTTGGAGGATGGACAGGTCAAGCTAGAAAATATACATACAGATGCCAATCCAACGGATATGTTTACAAAGGTAGTGACAAGGGAGAAGCTGAGCTCCTCTCCAGCTTCGGTTGGGCTTCAAGGTTGAATTCGAGTATAACAAAGCAACAGGGTCCAAGGTGTTTATTTCTAGTGGGAGCTATAAGTGCATTAGTGTCGTCTAGGATCAATCTCCAAGTGGGAGATTGTGTTGTTGTGGAGCTTGATTAGTCTCCAAGTGGGATATTTTTGGTATGTAGTGACTGATCATGCTATACTGTACACTCTTCATGTATTCTTGCCGGGGTCTAGAGCTGGGCCAGGCCTTGAGCGGGGGGTTCAGGGGCGGTAACCTCCGAGAATTTTTTTTTTTTGGAATTTTTTGTGTCATCACTGAAAAAGGAAAAATCACCGAAAAAGAAAAACACCGACTTTGTAAAACCCTAATTCTGGAAGCTTATAAAAAGCTTGTTATAAGGGGTTGGGATGAGAGTTACAATATGTAGAAAAAAGCGAATATTCAATAGATTGTAATAAGTTTTGCACTGGATAATAAAATCATTGGATGGTCATTTTGTGGATGTAGCCCAGATTGGTGAACCACATTAAATTCTTTGTGTTGTCTTGTTTTTTCTATAATTTTTATGTTTTATTTCTCCGTTGTATTGATGAAATCTGATTAACCTGTTAGATATTTGTTTTCTAACCCTAACAAAAATGATGTCTTGTAAATGCAATTTTGAAATCACACAATGTAGGGTATGTGCAAGATCATGATGGGCCAAAAGTGGCAATAAGATGGGTATGTGTAGGGTATGTGGTTGACGACATTTTTTACCCAAAATTGATGAAACTAAAAGGGTTTTTTAAAGGAGGTTCTCTTTCCACCAATATAAATTATTCTTTACTTTGAATTTAATAAATAATTATTATTCATTTTCTATTTGAATTCTTAACTAAAGTCCCGATTGATAGGCTGATTGAAAACATCTATAGCTTTCAAACTGGTATCACATTTTTTGAATCCAAAACATGCATACATTCTATGCTTCACATACTATAGGATTAAAAAAATGTAATTTGTGAATTTTTGACCAAGTTAAGGTGGTTAGACATACGAGTTTTTATAATTTTTAAAAGTTGTAATAAAAATTCATAATTAATTATTTATAGGAAAAATTACAAAAATATGCATCACATCGAGACATGAGTCCTCTACTTATATCTAAAATCTTATAAAAAAATATTATCATTTTATTGTGGTTAGGGTGGTCAGACAGACACCTACTTCTTATTTTTTCCCTGAAATTTAAGTACTACTGCATTGAAATTTCAAATTTTCACCAAATAGATTTAAAAAAAACCTAGTAGTTTAGAAACTACATTTAATTTGCTACAGATTCTATTCTTACATATTTTTGAAATAATATAGATAACTTATTCAAATTTTTACGTCAAGTTGCCTAACTCTAATTTTTTTGAATTTTTTGCCACGTAAGGGCTTGTTTTTCCATGATGATCCTACACATACCCTACACTAATTTTATCAAATTAAGCTAACTATGATCAATTTAACCTAACAAAAAATTTGTAGACTGAAACAAAAAACTAAAAACAATAAAATGAAATGCAGAAATAGGTGTTTTAATGCCCAAAAAATTAGGAAATGACCCTAATCAGGGACTCATTTACCTAGGGGTGAATGGGTCCTAGGTTAGAGTTTTTTAAATGTTTTTACAGATTTCTGAGATGATTTAAGTGGTTTCTAGATTCTGATCAGAAACAACAAGTTATAGTTTGATTTTTTGTTAATTTAATTGAATGCAAGTGCAAAATGTGACAAAATGACAAACTAGGAGACCTAATTTGATGCACAATTTTGTTTCAATTTTTAAATGCAAGTGAATGATGATGTAATGATATGTAAATGATTTACAAAATGACTAATTTTTTTTTTTGTATTTTCCAGATTTAAAGAATGCAAAGATGCAATCCTAAAACCCCTAAATGAAATGAAAAGTGAATGCAAGCTAAACAACCCTAAATGAGACACAATTCAATGCAATGGAATACAAATGAATGCAAGATATAAATCTAGGGTGGAAATGGACTCCAAAATTAGAAAATTACAATGCTCAAAAGGTTGGGTTCACCAAAATGAAATGTGGAGAAATGAGGTTTGGTTCCAAGATGAGTGATGGAAGACCTAGACCTACTTCTCTAATTTCATTCAGGAAATGAGATCCAAACAATGAAATGACTGTCAACCAAAAGATGAGTAAAGTCAAAGTGTGAATCTACAAATTTCCCTTTTATGCAAGGATGAGAGTCCTAATTAAACAACACTTTGGGGAGAAATATTAAAATAGCAAATTAACTCCAAAATGCAATCTTCAAAGTGCATCTAAAAGATTAAGCTCAAATTTAATGGAACTAGAAGTTAAAATGTAGATCTGAGAATATGAAAATGATGTGTACTAGTCACCAAAAGTGATTTTTCAAAGCTAACTGAGGACTCATTCACCCTATGGTGAATGGGTCTTGGCTAGGGCTATGCAAAAATAGTTTATGGGTTCTCTTTTGTTGTTTCTGCACTCCTAGATCCTCAATTTTTACAGTCAGATAGCTAGGAATAAATCCTATAGGTGAGTTTATGTGAAATTGCAAGAATGATGACAACAAATGCAACTTTGAAAACTTTGCAATTTTTCTCTTTAAGAGATCTTCCACCTAAAATCTACAAACACAAATCTATAGGGAAAATTGTTCTATTGTTGGTGAATGGGGGTTTGCCTTGGTGAAACCCCATTTTGATAATTAAACCTTGTAATGTAATGAAATAGCATGAAGGAATGATGAATTAAATTTGATTTTTTTCCACATGGGATTCATACACTAGAAGTGGCATATGAGTCCCATTAGGCTTAACTATGGGACACATTTTCAGAAATGCTTAGATTCATGTAAAATTAGGACCAGGGCCTTGAAACCTAGGTGGGACTCATATTCCCAAGGTGGCGTATGAGTACTAGATCACTAAATTTGGGCCACACAACCTAAAAAGACATGAATTATGATTGGATGTTAGTTTATGTTAGGATTATCCTTGAAAAGATGGATTAATTAAGGATTGTGGATGCAAAATAAGGCCAAATAAGGCATAAAGAAGCCCAATTAATTAATGAAAACCCTAGATTAGTGTGAAAGTGTGGTATAACACTTTACAACACCCTAAACAAGGTAAAATTAAGTTCATTTAGTTTACAAGGGCCCAAGACCTAATGTTAATGTGTTAAACACATTACAACACTAAATCAATGTATCATTAAGCTTGATTTAACATGGAGGGACCAAACAAGTGTGAAAATGTCACAGATAACATTTTTCAACACTACAACAAGTAGTGGAAAAAAATAGATGAAATCATGGGTGGTTTAGCTATGAAGCCTCCCACAAATCTCCTCATAGACAATCTACACACATAGAAATAATAAAATTGTTGGGGCTGTTTCAGGGCTTGACTTCATAAAACCCCCATTTTAATGTTTCCACCTCCACAAACAACCAAAGAGACAACAAGATAGAAAAATAGATAATAGACGATAAGAAATGATAAGACACTGATAGAGAACGTGCAAGATAATAATATGATACTCAATAAGAACAATAATGAAATAAAAAGGAAGCATTACCCTCCCTCCAATGAGCTTGAGAAGTGGAGAGGAAATACAATTATTTGAGAGAGCTTGAGATGAACATGCAAGAACCTTGATGTAGAAGAGCTTGAACAAGCAATAGAGTAAGGAGAGAATGAATGTTGAGAGAATGCACGGGTTGCAAGAATAAAGATAGATTGAATGGAATGAGAGAATGAATTGCTAGAAGTGTGAATGAATGAGTGAGAGAAAAGAATACGAGTTCAAATGAAAAATTGCATGCAAGAGGCCATTTTGGGGCATGCCTGCGACTTCAGAGGAGTTACACTTTGTGGGTAGGTATAAGTGTAACATCACAATGAACACATGATCAAGAATCTTGTTAGGACATTCGTGTGGTGCATAAACGTCTACACAATGAGGAAGCATCCCCTAAAAAAATTCCTCTACAGTAAAAAAATGACTGTGTCAAAGACAAAAATGAAGGATAGAGGGATGAGGATCCACATTATCATCTCATTAGGCTAAAGTGAAGGTTGATGTAATATGAAATTACATAAAGGTGTAATTTTTACGACATTACATTTTCCCCCTCTTTACTGAGCATATATATCTAAACATGTGCGAGCTAAAGTAGAAAGAAGGCTGAAGAGAATATACCCAGGATGAAGAGAAGGCAAATATTCAATCTGGTATATGTGATGTAAAGAAGCTCCACCAAGACACAAAGAGGACATGGGTCTTCGATCCTACAAAGCTAACTATAATATCGCCACAAATATGTTAGCTAAAGAAAAACATGTTAGGTGAAAAAAGACATGATAAATTCATAGATAATTCATGACATAATCTAATCAAATAAAAGATGATGCTGATAGGTATGGCTAGTATGGCTATAAACCATATGACAAGAAAATAGGCATGCAGCTACTGCAAACTATGTTGCAAGATAGTCACATAAAATACAAGATAGGTCTTATCAAGTTGCCCCCAAGCTAGACGACGAGACATAAGACATCAAGGAATACTTTGAAAATTTTGAAAATTAAGCATATATGACAACCCCCCTTAGAATGATGTGTGTTGCGTAGAGGAGCACATGTCATTCTAAGGAGAAGAGAAAGACAAGAGATGTTGTGGGATGAGATACATAGCAATATGTATTTTTGGGATGTTGTCACATGAGGGAGAACACATAAAAACCACAACATCATGAAAGAGAAAATCAAAGATGAATAAATCAAGATCACAAGGGGATCTGATTATTCAAGGTTAGAACTACTCATACATATAGATAGACAAGTATAGTATAATATATGTATGAAATATCTTCATCATCCCAAATATATTAGAACATGAAGAAGAGAACATAAAGAAAAAATGAAAATAAAAATTGGGTCAACATGGAAGAGGCCTTAATGCCTCAACACTTTGCATTGTTCCCGATGTGAGCCAAAATTTACAACATATGGAAGAATGGTGATACAAATGAAAGAAATGTACAAAAAAAATTCTCACCTATATCCAATGACCTACAAGGGTAGCAAGGGTCCTCCAGGCGAGAGAACAAACATAAATGTACAAGCACAGAGGAACACACAAAAACATGCAAGGCTAATCTAAAGATGAAGAAGAAGGCACTGCTCTAGTCTAAAACCTCTAGAAGGTCATCTTGCTCCCAATCTAGATCATCATAAAGGGAGGGAAGATGATCTTGTAGGGGGTAGATAGCTAGGGATATGCTAGCCAACCCACCTACAACAAGAGCTAAGGAAGAAGGCCCCTCAAGGTACCTGTCACCAAACTCATGTGAGACTAGAGTAATCGATCTAGAAAGATTGAAGACAAAGTTGGTATGTCCTCAAACAAGTTGAACATGCACTTCTGAGGAGTTGCATGTGGAAATTGAATGGGAGGAGGAAAAGACACCTAAGAGTCATTCCCATTCTCTAGAAGAGGGGTAGTGATAAACTCTGGGGAGGTAGCTGCTTCCTCCATCACAAGGTTGACATAGGCCAAGGTGGAACAAGACTAAAGAGATGAAGACAACCTTTTTCAATCATCAATCAAAGTGAGGTTTCTCTCCAACTTGTGCTTCAATGAAGGAAGTGGGATCCTCATAGTTGAAGTGGAAGAGGGAGAAGGAGATGAAGCCACCAAGGACACCACCTTTGTGAAAGGCATGTCAAAAGGCTACAAAAAGGGAGGAATATTAGGAAGATAGGTTATAAGAGGTAGCTCCACATAGGGAGCGATGAAAATATGCACCCTTTTGAGGTGACGTTCATCAAGATCCGTTGATGAAGATTAAAGAAGCATGAAGGCGGTGGGAAATAAGGTAGAGAAAGAAGTAGAGACTGGAGCAATAGAGATGGAAGCAACAAAAGAAGAAAAAAAAGGCTCCTCTTTGGTCTTTTGCGAGGCAAAATCCTTCTTAGCCAAGTCCTTTCACCATCTCTTATGATCCTGCACAAGCTAGTTACGATGGCTATGTGCACTAGAAGATGCAGCTTGAGAAGAGGTCAGGGGCTTGTGGTCCATTGGAGGAGTAACCTCCATAGCCAAATTGTCGGTGGAAGGGTGGACTCCTAAGGAGGAGTAGGAGGAGGAGGTATAGAGATAGAGAGAGATAGGTGTATCGATAGCGGTCTACCTTGGGGGTAGGTGGAGGAATAGCGGGAGGCCTTGGAGGTTGAGATGCAGGAAAACCTCCATAGGAATTATTCCTCTTGCAATAAAAGGTGGTTTGGGGTACCATGGGTAAAATCAGAAGCTAAAAAACCCGAGGCTTTGACTTCTATATGTAGACACCTAAATTTGGACACTTAATTTATCCAAATTTATCCCCTTTCGTCTAAGCATCCCCTTATCCGCATTATTAAGTAATATCACTATTATTTAATTAATACCTCTAAAGTTCTTCTAATCCATAAGGTATCTAGTTAAATAATTAAATACCTTCCGCTTTTCATCAAATGAATTAAATAAATATGACATTTATTTAAGTCCTCATATGTCACATCCCTTTCTTAATCCTAATTATTCTCTTAATCTCATCATTAGGGATGTGCACATGCCTAATCCTTGATTAGGATGTGTCACATCCTCTAACTTTTGCAAGTTGGCCTCTAATCTCTCTTAGCCACCTAACCCTCTTCTAATCCTTCATTAACTAGCCTAATCAACCTCTCAAGGAATTTTTAATTCCTTTTATCCTTCCAAGGAATATTAAATTTCCTTTTTCTCTTCGCCATGTGATCTTTGACTTGTCACATCAAGCCACATGTGAACTCTTCCTAATCTCCCACTTGCCTGTAATATGTCATTAATTTTTCTAATCAAGTACTTGCACAACCTTAATCACTTAATTAGGTCAACCTAATCTCCATGTTATGTGTCCTAAGTCAACCCTATTAAAGGCTTTCTCCTGTTGGAGAAGGCACCCCTATCCCCATGTGAATTTTTAAATCACATTTAATCCTTCAATGCATTTCAAAGAATTTTAAATTCTTTCTCTCATTCCCATGTGGATATTTGAGGAATTTTTAATTCCTCACATGTCCTCTCACCCACATGGAGACAAGGACCTCCTTTATGAGAAGATCTTGTCAAAATCCCAAGGTACTATGTAGTACCTTCATGTCATGTCTACATCGTCTTTCTCATGCCACTTCACATGCCACATGTCAAGATGTGAGGGCTTGTGAGTTCTCAACTCACCATAGCCCTACATCTTGGCCATGTTGGTTTAATCTCAATTGTCCATTTCTCTAGAGGATTCAAAATTCTCTATAAATACCCCCTCTTTTCTCTCATTTTGGGAGAAGATAATTGTGCTAGCCAAACTCTTGCAAAATTTTCATTGGAGCCATATTTAGTCAAATTTCTTATTTTATTGCTCTCACCATAGCATTTTCATCCTTTGTTATCCAATTTCAACCATATTTCATCCTCATTATTCGCCATCAAAGGAGCATACAACATCAAAGATCGAAGGGCCAACCAAAGGACAACTCAACAAGGTAAAATATTCCATTTTGTTTTGTTAAGTTAAACGATTGCCCAATCTTGAGGTGTAGGGTTTTTATATTTGTTGTTTGCACTTTTTTTTTGCTACTCATTTTCTAACACATATTTTCGCTCGTTCACATTTTTGGCACGCCCGGTGGGACCCACAAACGGGTCTATATCTTTCACGTTTTCTATTTTTTTCACTTTTTGTAGGTGCAGGTTGCAGAGGGGCGGACCCAACATATAGAGGGGCAGACCTAACTTGACACATAGGTAGACCTAACCTCCAGGGGCGGATCCGACCTTGCCCAGGGGCAGACCTGCCCTCCACATAATCTAGAAACTGATTTTTGTAGATTTTTCACAGAGGGGCGAACCTGACCTCTAGACAGGTGGACCTTACTAGATAGACAGGCGGACCTAACCTCTCGAAAGGTGGACCCTCCCTCTAGACAGGTGGACCTTCTCTCCAGATAGGTGGACCTGACCTGGACAACTTTTTTCAAAAGGTGAAATTTCAGTTTTCAACACTTTTTTTGGCTGTTTTAAGTGTTTTTGACCTCCTAACGTGTCTTGTTCGAGTATGTGCAAGCATCTAATCGACATTTGGCAAGGAACAAAGACAAGATTCAGTAACAACTTTCCTTGCAGGGTTAGTTAAGTATCAACTACTGCTTGTCGTTTTGCATAACTTACACACATAGTTTAACTAGGGGTGTAAATTAATCTTGTTTGTCGTGCTTGTTGGCAAGCTATTTGACGTATCTAATCCCCTTGTGCCATTTGGCGATCCTGGGTGATGAGAAATTGTAGCTTACCAAGTTTTTGGCATCTCCCTTTTTTTCTTTTATTAGGGGACCTACTTGGGGATTTCATCACCCCAACGGACGATCCCAACCACGCGCACCGACGGGGTATATAAAGGGGGGAGAGTGAAAACTGTACCTCAATCCAACCACGTTGTAATTGGCGAAGTGTCGAGATGACATGAAGAGTTGGTCTGAACCTCTAGTATCTCGCTAAGGTTCTCGACTCATGCTTGTAACGGGTTAGTGTTCACGATTTGGGCTTCACATACCGAGTGTATATTGAGGACTCCTTAGCAACTATGTTCATCCTAGAATAAAAAAATTTCTCAGCCATTCCCATTTCTACTAGACTTAGAATCATGCTATTTGAACTATCTTCTTTGTGTGAAACCAGTAATTGTTTGTTCACTTGAGTCAACCATATCCTTGGATTGATGCTTGCAGTGTTTTGGGTCCTTTGGCTTAGCCATATTTTCAAAACACAAGCTTAAACCTGTCTAGGGGCAGACCTGACCTCCAGACAGGAGGACCTACCCTCTGGACAGGCATACTTGACTTCTGGATAGACATACCTGCCCTCTAGAGGCAGACCTGACCCATTCCAGAGGCGGACTTGACCCTTGACCAGTCAGTTTTATCATCTGTTTCATCATTCTAGACACCTGTTTTATTGTTTCGCGCACTCGTTTCGCCGTTCCAATCACTCGTTTCCCCGTTTCAAGTAAGCGTTCACCCATTTCAAACCTTTGTCTATTGTCTTGAACTCTCATTCTACCATTTTGATCATTTATTTACTCGTTCTGAGTGAACGTTCATCCATTTCACACCTTGTTTCATCATTCCAAACTCTCGTTCAGTTGTTCCAATCATTCGTTTACTCGTTTCAAGTAAATGTTTATCCATTTCAAACCTCCTTCTATCATTTCAAACTCTCGTTTTGCCATCTCGACCATTCGTTTACTCATTCCAAGTAAACATTCATCCATTCTAAACCTCTATCTCCTCATTCCAAGAGTCCTTCATCCATTCCGTGTCACCGTTTACTCGTTCTGATTACTCATTCATCCATTTCGAGCACTTGTTCACTCGTTCTGAGTACTCGTTTGTCTATTTTGAATCTTCCTCCCCTTGTTCTGAGAGTCATTCATCTGTTTCAAGCACTCGTCCATCCATTCTAAGCATCCATATCCTCGTTTTGTGTGCCCGAACAACTATTTTTTGACCGTTTTCACTCGGGGCGGACATGACCTTTTCCAAGGGCGAACTTGCCCTCCAGGGGCGGACCTGACCTCTAAAACAGCCCTTTTTAGCCTGTTTTAGTCAATTGTGACCAAATTTTGTCTGACAGGTAGACTTGACCTTTTCTAGGGGTGGACCTGCCCAGCCAGAGGGGGACCTGCCCTCTAGGGGCGGACCTGACCTTTAAACTAGCCCTTTTTAGCCTGTTTTAGTCAATTGTGACCAAATTTTGTCCAATAGGCGGACCTGCCCTCCAAAGGCAGACCTACCCTTTGGACAGGCGGACCTGCCCTCCAGGGGCATACCTGACCTATTCTAGGGGCGAACCTGACCTCTGAACCAGCCCTTTTCAGCCTGTTTTAGCCAATTTTGACCAAATTTTGTCTGACAGGCGGACCCGCCCTCCACAGGTGGACCTAACCTTTAGAAAGGCGGACCTACCCTCTAGGGGAAAACCTGACCCATCCCAGGGGCGGACCTGACCCTTGACCATTCAGTTTTATCATCTGTTTCCTCATTCCACCCTTCGTTCAGTTGTTTCGTGCACCTGTTTGCCCGTCATCAACACTATTCTGAAAGTCATGGTTTCATCACCAAAATCACATAAGCGGTACTTAGAACATCATTAGAATCCATATCCATCATCAGATCATCCATCCCAATCACCTAGACTTCGTTTTGAAAGTTTTGATTTTTATGCCGAAACTTTTGGAGGCCATAACTTTTGACTCAGGTGTCCATTTGAGCTAAAATTTTATGGGCGGTTGTGTTATGAGGTGGCATGTGGATTCTCAACCAATCAGACCTCATTTCGCCACATTTTTGAGGCCTCAAACTTTCATCTTGACCATCAAAATTGCAATTTAGTATTTTTTTTCAGTTTTTGAAAAATCATTTTCGTTAATAACTTGGAATGCATGTCTCAAATTTGGGATGCTAGTTGGAAATTCATCCTATCTTGGTTTTGGGTATTTTTTTGGGAAAATACTGGACTCTCAAAAGTGTGTCCGTGAAGTTTCCTAAAATGGAAAAATATGACAATTTTTGAAAATTGCCAAATTTGGAAAAATCTGATTGTCAACACTTTACATCTTTTAAACCCTGAAACTTGGTGTAGAATCAATCCCATCACATCATCCAAACATTCTAGGCTTCAATCCAATCCTAATATGAGCTTTAATCTAATCCCAATTTGAGCTTACCCAAAATCCTAATCTAAGCTCTAGTCCATCTGCAGTCAAGATCTTTGGATATTGAAAAAATGTTCATCCATTTCAAACCTCCTTTCATCATTTTGAACTCCTGGTCTATCGTTCCAATCATTCGTTTACTCATTCCGAGTAAACGTTCATCCATTTCAAACCTCCTTTCATCATTTCAAATTCTCGTTCTGTCATTCCGATCATTCATTTACCTGTTTCGAGTAAACCTTCATCCATTTCAAACCTCCTTTCATCATTTCAAATTCTTGTTCTGTCATCCCAATCATTTGTTTACTCATTTCGAGTAAACATTCATCCATTTCAAACCTCCTTCTATCATTTCAAACTCTCATTCAACAGTCCTAATCAATCTTTTTCTCGTTCTGAGTAATCTTTCATCTATTCCGGACCTCCTCTCATTCTGAGCAGTCGTTTGTCCATTTCTATCATCCATTTCTCCAATCAAATCATCATTTTCCCCATCCAAATCCCTAAAACTTCATCTCGGGTTATTATCTAAATTGACCTAAGTGTCTGATCTGATCGTCATCATCATCTGCTTAGGATTGTCATTTGTCCTGAGTTAGTCAATCATCATCATCGGCCCAATCAATCCACTTTCAATCTCAAGGTGGATTCGGTGCCATAATCATCCATTTATCCTTTAATCCAATCAATTAGTATCCTAAGTCACCTAGGGTAATCTCTAAATGAGGCTTTCCAATCCCTTTCAATCTTACCAATCATCGATCGATCTTATCCATTCCAATCCAATCACATCGTCATCCATCACCTTCGACCCAATCAATCTACTTCCATCTCGAAGTAGATTCGGTGCCGAGGTCACCCTTTCGTAATCAAATCCGATCATCAGAATCAATCCCATCGCATCATCCAATCATCCTAATCTGAGCTTAACCTAAATCCTGATTTGAGCTTTAGTCCATTCTCATCCCAAAATTTTGATCCATCCTCTTTATCATTTCATCATCATGAATCCTTAACCTCCATCAATAGTAGTCAAGGGAAACCCTAATTACGTCGACAACGATAATGTAAGTCTTATCGATCAAGAAGAATATGACATAGATCCCCTTGACACTATCATTGCTAGTAAACTTTCTCCACCTGCTTTCCAAAATCCAATCACCCCTTCAAGTTATCCCGTTATGTCTTCATCCATGCCTAATCATGCTCCTTATGCTACCGTTGACAAGGGATATCCATCATATCCATCATATCCTTCATCTACATCATCCTCTTATCCAACACGTGCATCCTCTTATCCTAATCTGCCATCCCAGTATTCCTATCATGATCCCCCATCCATGTCCCCCTATCCTACTTCCATACCAACGAACCCCATCAACTTACCCTAATCCAACATCCACTTCTCTCTATCCTAATTCAACATCCATGTATTCACATCTTAATCCGCCATCCCAATGCCCTTACTACAATCCACAACCCACATCCTCATGTCCTAATTCACCATTCCAATACCCCTATCTTAACCCTCCATCTAATCTTAATCCCCCATCTATTCCCAGTCTTGCATCCAATCCCATTCCTTCATCTAATCTTAATCCCCCATCTATTCCTAGTCCTGCATCCAATCCCATTCCCCCATCTAATCCTATTCCACCAATCCCTAGTCCTAATCCCCCACCAATCCATAATCCTTCATCCACTCCTACCACACCATCTCAGCCTAGAGTATTCAAGTTTCTCACTCTAGAAGTTCTCCAAGGACTTATAACAAAGAAGACATCTCCCACTCCACACCTTGAAGTTGTGGAATCATGCCATCCCAACCCATCATCCATGGTCATTGGTGACGAGACCCTTCTCCACCCAACACCTATCATTGATGATACCACCCCTAGCACCACTCAAACCGTCGAAACCATCACATCCTTTGAATCCACTGAGCCCCCATCTCCTACCATCACATCTACCAAATCCATTGAACACCCACCTCCTACTCTGAGAGTCATCGAACCCATCAATGACACCCAAATCCAATCCACTAAAATCCATTCCCATGAATTTTTTGAATCCTCTATCCCTCCATCTTCCCCACTTAAAAATTCCCATCAAGACTCCACTATCATGCCTCCCGCATACAATGAGTCATGCCAATAGCCTAATCCAAAGCATGCCAACATATCCCCTTCTCCAGATCAAGATCCTATCATCCCATCTAGTCCACCTCAAGATCACAGTCCCCCATCCATTCCATTCCATGATCCCCTTGTCATTCAAGATTCCACTGCTTCATCTCCATCTCCATCGCATGAGCCCACTGCCACAAATCTAGATTGTATCATATCCCTTAATCCCTCTCATGATCCCCCATCATCGCCTAAAAGTACTATCCTCACACCACTTGCATATCCCCTTGGTACTCTCACATTATTCCATGATGGCCTCCTTGCAAAAGAGAAAAATAGTGTATATACCACCCATCATCCTCCACCTAATAATGGGCTCGCATCATGTTTTTCAGAATAACATAAATACTATCATGGATCGCATACTCAAGAACATGAACTATCAAGGAAAAGGTTTAGGCCTTCATGAGCAAGGTATTTTTGAGCCCATCCAAGTCAAAGAACAAATCTGCATGCAAGGTCTTGGACCTATTTCCCAAGAATCACAATCTAAAGATGTTGGTACAACCTCTAGACATCCTCAACAAGCCTTTTCCAAAAGAAATGCCGACTCTTCCCATCGCTCCACCAGATCATATACTGCCATCCCTCCTCCATCGTATCACCTCAAAATAACCATCCATATTCCTCTTCATTTGCTCCATCCATTTTGGGTCTGTATATCCCTCCTTCATCTACTCCATCCATCTTGGGTCCTTATGTCCCTCCACCCACTACATCTATTTTGGACCCTTATATCCCAAAATCACCTCCTCCATCTCATCCTATTCATCCTTTCATCCATTCATCACCAATCCATGTCACCCATCATAAACATCCCACTCACATATCCCATAATCAGGATCAACAAAGGCACATACCTAAACATCCTCCACCTACACATAATCCCCATACTCCTACCTCCATCGCTTTACATCATCCATCTCCTTGCACCCATCCCATTTCTATTAAAAGCACTTTGGATACTAAAGCAAAAAGGCATAAATGCAAACATCCACATAAATATAAAGCTCCCCATGTCTCCTCTGAAAGACATGGTGACAAAAAGAAAAATAAAGTACACAATCAAAATTAAAGCCATTGGCCACAAAGGCCCACCAAAGTAAAGATCAAAACCATGTGGATCCAAAGAAAAAAGATGCCATGCCTTCAAATGAAAAATATGTAACCACATCCAAAGTTGCTAATCTGAAAGCCAATAATACACTTCCTCCATCTCCTAAATATTTTTTGGGTCCTTACGTCCCAAAATTCACTATCCCATCTCCTCCATTATCCCCGCATTCTCCATCCATTAATCCTCTTATCATTTCACATCTATCACCATATGTGCCAATGTTGGTCCTAAACTCACCACCCCATCACACACCCACCCCATCATTCCATCCATACCATTTCCAACATCCCATCCATTATCCCACGTATCTTCCCCATCAAATCCCTCTAATTCATCCTCTTGCATAATCCATTTATCCTAATAAGATTGTACCAATGTCCAAAAGTCACTTCGAATATGGGCTCTTAACACCTTGTATGGAACTTGATGCTTGAGTCCTTAATCCATCTCCTTATCGCATGTATTCTAAATCCACTTATTCTCCTCCCTATCCTTATCCATCTCCTTCTGCATGCTATCCAAAAAGTCAAAAAATCCAAAAAAGTAAAAAAAATCCAAAAAAGTTAAAAATCCAAAAAATCAGAAAAATAAAAAAAATCAAAATAAAATAAAATAGTAAAGAGAAATAATCCATCCAATGGTGAAAACTTGGCAAACAAGTTCCTTGGATAAGTACCATGATGAAAACCTGGCAAACAGGCGCCATGCGTAAATCCCCATCTGCATGTGGGGGCAGCTTCCTGATATGCATTCCCTCTATCCGCTATGCTTCCTGCTATACTTCCAGCTATGTACCCCTCTTCTTCCTATACATCCTTTTCCTTCATCCCCGCCATCCTACCTATCTTACAGACCCTACTTGGCATATCTCATTTATCCCAATCCTTCCATCCTCCTTGTGATCTTGATAATGATAGGGGCAAACATATAAACATGCTTTGGACACCTCTTAGCATACATTCTCGTCATCCACGCACTATCCTACTCCTCATTCGCACTCATCTACCTTCCTTATCCACCCGTCATGCTACCCTCAATCTCCCTTCCTTATTCATGCATCCTATCTTCATCCATCTCACTCCTTTATTTTCCTATCCTTCTCTATTGCATCCTTCATGCCTCCTCGCACATGACATATCTAGAGTGGGGGAATCTATCTTCCTTTGTGATATGGTCCTTGGAGACATCATTCATTCCATCAGAGCAATCCCTTCCATTTCCCTATCCTCATCTCCTTATCATTATAACCATCTCCCCATCCTTACCTTTTATCCCTCCAAACAATCCTTATATCCATCTCCCCATCCTTATCTTCCTATCCTTCCATCATATCATCCCTTTTCATCTATCCATTTGGTAACCTTTTCCTCATCGAAATCCTTATCCCTCTATCCAATCCATCCAAACAATCTTTTTCCTCCCCCCATCCTCTATCCTCATCCCATCTCATAATCCCTTGTCATTGGTATCTAGCTATAGGCTACTCCCCACGCAATCCAATGCCATCTATCTTATCATCATCACTTCTGCTTCTTTTGCACATCTTTTCAATCTCCTATCCTTTCTCATCATTCATCTATTCGTCTTGTCATCCTCCCACTTCATCTTTGCTGATTTGCATAGATATCCCATCCCAGAGCTTTGCATAGTCACCATCCTCCAATCCAATCTAATAGGTCTATCCTCATTTTATCCACTTGTCATGGTTATCTCATCATCCTTTATCCATCGTTTGTCTTTGGTCCTTTTTTTGAACTACGTTGCCCCTGTGCTTTCACGTAGGCAAGGTCGATCATTTGATCTGCCCTCGGGGTTCCTTTATTGCCTATCATTGGTCTTTCTACTTTGTCCATCTGCTCTTTTATCATCTATCATCAGTCTTTCTTCTTTTTCCATCTTGTCATCCATCGAAGTCTCCATCATGGTCTGTCGCCAGTCTTTTATCGAACTACGAGGTCTCTGCATTTTCACGTAGGCAAGGCTAATCTTTGATCGGCCCCTGAGCCCCTAGGTCACTAGGATGTGCCAGTCTCCTATCTTGTGTCATGTCTCTTGTGTCACATCATCGAGCTATGCCCTTATCTAAGCTGGTTCATAACAAATGAGATCCACTTGTATTAGCAGATCCAATCAGTTTTGAATATCCTGCGTCATATCAATCTTTTAGTTTAGTATCCATCATCAGTCTCAACAAGATGCATCCTTCCTAACAGACCTCATCAATCCCATCCATCCCCTTGATCCTATGGAAAATGACGTTTGAAATTGATTGTGATATTTTGATGCTTTTGGATTTTGTTTATCATTTGAGCTTCCTATCATCACTTGTCATGGTCGACTTGATCCATCATATCATAGTGTGATTTGACTAGTCAACATAGGGGCGTATCTTGATCTTTTCTTTGTTGTTGTCTTCTCGGTTGTCCCACATAGTACCCACCAAGATCCCTTAGGTCTTGTGTTACATTGGGGCATCCTTGTGTGCTTATGGTTATCCCAATACTTGGCCCGACCAAGGTCATCGTGACTTTGGGGTGTTGGGATAGCCTTCTTGTTTGTTGTGTTTGTCTCATGCATTAAAGACTAATCTGCCTTGGTCCTTTATACCTTGGTGTATCGTGTCTTCTGCTATAGAAAAAATCAGTGCTCCTAACAATGGAAAATTGCATTTGGATTGCATTTCATCTCCATCCTTTCATCTATCAAAATCCCCCCCATCCATTCATCCTTCATCACTCTCCCCTCCCAATCTCCTACTGCCTTTTCATCCTTTCTTACCCATCACTTTTCATCATCTTCCTCATATACCCTTTGCATCATCTTCCTCATCTCCCCTTTCATTTGTTTCATCCATTTCGAGAGAACACCTGTGTTCTCTTGAACCTGCATGTCCTCTCGAGGGAGCATCCTTCATCCCTAATTTTTGTTATTTTTTTTCCCTTCCTAGTCACTCTTTTGAATGACTGGGGCATCTTTCCCAATCTAACCATCTTCTTCTAGGTTCTATGTTTTAATATTCTTTGAAATGATGCTACTTCGTAACAGCATCTCAAAGAGGGGCAAAATGTAGACACCTAAATTTGGACACTTAATTTATCCAAATTTGTCCCCTTTCATCTAAGCATCCCCTTATCCGCATTAATTAAGTAATATCACTATTATTTAATTAATACCTCTAAAGTTCTTCTAATCCCTAATGTATCTAGTTAAATAATTAAATACCTTCTCCTTTCATCAAATGAATTAAATAAATATGACATTTATTTAATTCCTCACATGTCACATCCCTTTCTTAATCCTAATTATTCTCTTAATCTCATCATTAGGGATGTGCACATGCCTAATCCTTGATTAGGATGTGTCACATCCTCCAACTTTTGCAAGTTGGCCTCTAATCTTTTAGCCACCTAATTCTCCTCTAATCCTTCATTAACTAGCCTAATCAACCTCTCAAGGAATTTTTAATTCCTTTTATCCTTCCAAGGAATATTAAATTCCTTTTTCTCTTGTCCATGTGATCTTTGACTTGTCACATCAAGCCATATGTGAACTCTTCTTAATCTCCCACTTGCCTGTAATATGTCATTAATTTTTCTAATCAAGTACTTGCACAACCTTAATCACTTAATTAGGTCAACCTAATATCCATGTCATGTGTCCTAAGTCAACCCTATTAAAGGCTTTCTCCTGTTGGAGAAGGCACCCCTATCCCCATGTGAATTTTTAAATCACATTTAATCCTTCAATGCATTTCAAAGAATTTTAAATTCTTTCTCTCATTCCCATGTGGATATTTGAGGAATTTTTAATTCCTCACATGTCCTCTCACCCACATGGAGACAAGGACCTCCTTTATGAGAAGATCTTGTCAAAATCCCAAGGTACTATGTAGTACCTTCATGTCATGTCTACATCGTCTTTCTCATGCCACTTCACATGCCACATGTCAAGATGTGAGGGCTTGTGATTTCTCAACTCACCATAGCCCTACATCTTGGCCATGTTGGTTTAATCTCAATTGTCCATTTCTCTAGAGGATTCAAAATTCTCTATAAATACCCCCTCTTTTCTCTCATTTTGGGAGAAGATAATTGTGCTAGCCAAACTCTTGCAAAATTTTCATTGGAGCCATACTTAGTCAAATTTCTTATTTTCTTGCACTCACCATAGCATTTGCATCCATTGTTATCCAACTTCAACCATCTTGCATCCTCATTATCCACCATCAAAGGAGCATACAACATTAAAGATCGAAGGGCCAGCCAAAGGACAACTCAACAAGGTAAAATATTCCATTTTGTTTTGTTAAGTTAAATGATTGCCCAATCTTGAGGTGTAGGGTGTTTATATTTGTTGTTTCCACTCTTTTGTTTGCTACTCGTTTTTTAACACGTATTTTTTTCCGTTCACACTATAATGCAGATTTTTTTCCTTTTCTTATGCCAAACACAATACAAGGAATAGAAGATACCATTAGTGGTCGAGAAGAAGAAGAAAAAGGTGTAGAAAAAGAAGGAACAAAAGAAGAGGAGGGGAAAGGTCCAAGGGCAAGATCTTGCTTCTCATTTCCCTTTAGAGGGGTAGAAGATGAAGCGTGTTGTTGTGCACACAAGGAAGCCTTTAAAGAGATAGCTTTGTAGATAGAGGAAAACCACTTTTCAATGTTGAGCCCCTAGTGTTATACTTGAAATAATATTTATATAAAAGGTCCCATCTAGGTGGTAGAGGTCCAATTGGGGAAGGAAAAAGTGATCTAGGGAGAAGCCCCCACGCGATAATAGGATAAAAGCACAAACCTGTGTCACACTTTATAAAGGAATCGACCAACAATAAAAAAAATTCTGAACTTCGACCACATAAAAGTGGTCTTTATGTTTTGAATTTCAAAATGATGTAAACTAATGAAATGTAGATTTTTTTTTTTGATCGGTATGAAATGTAGAAATTTTGATGAAGTTTATTCTTGTAATTTTTTAGATTTAAAAAAAATTGTTTTCATTATTTTTTTATCAATTTAAGAATAGGTTTTGGAATGCTGAAAATTTCAGAAAAAAGTGACGTTCACGGGACATCAAGAAACAAATTGAAAAAAACTCTATTTTTCCCAATTTTTTTTTTTCTCCAAATAGGTAACTTCAATATCCAGTGCATGGAAAGAAAAAACAAATTTTGTTGTATATTTTTCTTGTAATAACGTTTTAAAGTCAAACTTGTTAGAATTTGACAGTTTTCATGGGACATCAACTATTGTCTAATTTTTCAATCCTTTTAAGAAAAAAAATTATACCCTTTTGAAGAGGACTCTCTCCTCTAGGGCACCATATAGTTTTAATTTTTTTTTAATATGTTTTACTATTTTTAAAATTTCTAATCAACCTCTTTTTTAACTTTAACAACCTACTTACATTATTTAAAAAAATAAAAAAATTCAAACTAACCAAAATATTAAAAAAAATACATATTCAAATTCACCACTTCGAGCTCTACAAAAGGGTATTTTTCTTTTTTTTAAAACATCATTCTGACTGAAGAAATACTTAGTTGAATTTGAAAGTTTTAGAAAATTCTAAAAAAAATTGAGTTGGTTGCCAACTAGGATGCCATATAGACAATTTCGGTAGAAAGGGTTTCTATAGAAAGGGTTTCTATAGAAAGGGTTTTGATCGAAACCCTTTCTATAGAAATTACACACATAAAATACTTGGCAATTTCAAAGTGGAAAAGGGAATTTTTTATTTTATTTTGGATTCGGGCGAAACATATTCAGTCGAAACCCTATGTGCCACGTATAGGCCACATGGTTGCGATCGAAACCTATTTGGTCAAAAATTTAAAGGCCGAAAATGTTTCGATCGGAACTATTTTTTTAGCCGAAAGTGTGACAAAACTTTGTGCTTTTACCCACCAATGATTTATATCCATTATCCTAGATGGTATTCATGTTACCCTCATTGGGAAACTTCAAACATTTGTGGATGCATTCATGGAGACTAGCCATGGAATGCCTAGTCTCACTCTGAACAAGTCAGACTTAGGAATCAATAAAAATGGGACTTCCAAGACTTTAGGTCCTACCAAGATCGATAGAGAAATAGAGCTAATAGGCGCAACAAACAATCCATTGTGTGTGCAAAGCAGAGTTTGTGATTCGTCATACTTCTCCTTATGAAATTTTTTTATAAAAAGAATATCCTTTGTGATAACATTCACTCAACTTGTGGGATCATAACGCCTGTTACAACATTATTGTTAACATGAGTGGGAATGTAAAATGGAGAGGGTTCCTTATTCAAAGGAAGGTCACATGAGGTGAATATAATATCAAGAATTCCATTCACATGATTTGAAGGAGGAATACAAGTAAATGAAATTATGTTCACATACTCAGATGGAGTCATATAAGAAGAAGAAGAAGAAGGGGTGACAAGGTTAGTAGAATGAGATAGGAAGGGATTTGTGTAGATATGTAGCTGGTTGTTGGACTTTACTACAAATTTATTATAATTCTACTTTTTACCATCGAGTTGGATTGTATTGTTATCGACATGGTCTTGTATCACATGATGAAGATGAACACATCTCTCAATATCATGACCCAAGAATTGATGATATTGACAAAACTTCTCTGCATTGCACCACTAAAGATATGACTCAGATAGCAGTCTAATAACTGGGAGAGTTATTATATCATATTTTAAGAGATTTTGTAGTAAATTAGTATAAGATTCATATAATTTTGAGTATTTCAGTTTCAACCTGTAGAAATTTTATTAGCGAGAACTAACGCCATGTTCGCCACTACCTTGTTCTTTCTTGACCTACTAGAGATTAACACATCTAATTGGCCATCCTGATGGGAGGACGAGGAAGAACCCTCATACTGTGCAACCGTTTACTAGTACTCACATAGAGTAGCACACAGATGGGCAAAGGACAACTATTTCATGAGAAGGAATTTATCTTGTAGTGTTGGCTACAGGTTTCCAAAAAATGCTTTCTGCACATCAGAATTGGGCAAGGGATAGGAGATCTAAGAGAAAAGGACATGATAATGAGCTACAAAATCAACCACCTTCTCACGAGCCCCCTACTTACACCAAAGAAGATTATTAAATTTGAACTTTGGCCCTATTTTTTCTTGGAATTGCTAGAGGAACTGATTTATAGGCTAATCAAAGGAAAAGCCAAAATTATCAAGAAAAGATAAATACCATTCCAAGGCACTTTCCTTAAGAGAACGTGGGAATAGTTTTTCTAGAAGTGAATCATGATGAAATAAATCTGTACACATGGCATTAAAGGATGATACATGATTTTGTAGGTCCCCTCAACCATTGTACTTCTAAAACTTATGAATTTCCATCTATTCTAGGATGAGGGTGTTCAAGATATTAAAAGATAAGGGATTGCGACAATAATAGGGTTGAAACATAGGCTGAGAATATGAGCTAGCCAAGTTTTCCAATTGAGACTACATCTATCCCATGTTCTACAAGAGAGTATTAACGATAGGGTCTATGGATGAAGTGTGAATAGAAGAATTACCTATACAAGCACCAACACTAACACCAATGCTAAAACTAGCACCAACACTAGCACTAGCACTAGAGGTAGAGACATTTTGAGTCTGAGACGTAGAACCCTGAAAATCCAAAGGGAATTAATTCACCCTAACCATAGGGATCTCATGTGTAGTGGTGGTGTCAACATTATTCATAGAGGGTCCTATGTCATGTATGCAAATGGACACTCGGGTATTATGATATTCAATTGTTGGCCAATGATCTCTCACTGAACATCTTGGGTATTATCCAAGATGGAGGTGTAAGATGGGACATGGGTTTCCACAATATTCACTATGCCACAAAGTAGTTATAATCCCCTTCAATCTTTAATTAATAAATTATTAAACCATTGATAAGGGGAGTAAATTGAGCATAAGAATCTTCTCTCGCTAAGAATATTGCAAGCCCTTCAAGCCTCAATTCCAAAGAGTGAACCTACTCCACAGGAACCCTGAGAGCGGCTTCCTCCTTATGCTCTCAAAATAAGGATGGAATTTTTAATGTCCCCATTTTTGTGGGCATTAGAGTGCGAAGGATTAGCCTATTATTTGGCCCTTGTAGGCTAATATGTTTGGATAGAGGGTCTCAGTGGAAATTAATGGAGGTTGTTGTCAGTCCATATTCTTTAGTTCAATAGTTGGGTCAGTTCCAAGCCTTTGCAGATCCGTGTTTGGCTCAATTGAGGGACTTACTATTTATAGTAAGTCAATCTAGCAGTTTGGCTATTTATAGACAGGGCATCGAGACACATGGGGGTTTTGTAGTGTTGACCCCAACTTCGGACGACATGTCAAAATATTAAGTATCAAGGGAGATATTAATATTTAAGGGGTTAAGTGGTATTTATTTAATTTAATGGAATATTATAAAGTTATAATTTAACTTTATAATAAAGTGAACCACTTAAATTTTATTAAGTGAGATTAAATACTTTATCTCAATGGTATTCCCAAGTGAGTGAAATATTAAATGGGGTACTAAAGTATTTTAATGCATTTAAAATGTATTAAAACTCTCTTAAAGGAAATCATGCTTTTTTGGAGAATATAAGGAAATGTGATAGCAAGTTGACCTCATTCATTCATGAGCATTTGACATTGACTCTTTTTTTGGCTTCATCAAAGCCTTTCCTAAGAAAAGGGTTTCAACAATCTTCCACCATTGGAGAACGAGAATTCTTCAATGTATTAGGAATCTTGAGGCTATGAAATATCAGTTAAATCATTGCCTTTGAGAGCCTCATTTAGGAGTTCTACTTGTGCTTCATCAGATTTATAGGAGGGTTTCATCATCTTTTCGAGATCAGAAGTTTATTTCTGGGTATGAGTACTTTCAATGTAATTTCATGATATGTATGATCTCTGATATAATAATATAATTGTGCTGCAACATTTCCGTGTTCAATAAATTTTATGCATTTTCTGGTAAAATTTTCAAGAAAACTTCAAAACATTAAACCAACAATTGCAAATTTAGATTAGGGAGAACCAAGGGTTCTCATAGTGATATTAGAGCTTGAATCTTGCCATTTTGTGTTGGTTTTCGAAGAAAAATATATCAACGTTTGAAGAGTTACCTCCAGAATAACCAGAAATTATGGGGTTTCAAATTATTAAGTTGCAGATCTTGAGGGTAAATTTTATTTGGAGGAAGAATATTTTATTAGAGTGATATTTGCGGGTTGTGTGAAGATAAATTCAGTGAGGAAATCATATATTGGACAAATAAATATATTTGCCAGAAATAGTGGATTTCTATATTATATTAACTATAGTTGACATTATAAGGAAATCGCCCAAAGTGCCGACACATTCTAGAACAGTGAATAAGCAGCCCGATAAGACAAAAGAAATCCGTGCATTGCTTCTTATTCAAATATTTGTAGGAATTTAACCTTTAGACATTAAGGACAGGAACCCGCTAGAGAGCTGCTAGAAAAGACAAGTCCCGGTCAACACATCAAGCCATAAAAGAAATCAAATATTTCAGGTTTGATTAAGGAAACGATATAAGACAAAACCGTCCATCAAAGACATCATGTGAAGTTGTGGCTACCGGAAAAAGACAAACTCAGGATGGAAGAAAAATCATATTGGGCCACCTTTAGATTAGCGACACCTCTATCTTCTAAAAGGGTTGATATTATTGCCTCATGGAAGGAGGATGATGCATAATTGGAGGGTGTCTTCATCAATGAAAAATAAAAAATATATAATTCGAATGTTTAGGAGGCAAGAGCTAGGAAGCAACGACTAGAAACCATCATTGGAGACATGTATTTTCTAGGAAGGACGTCATCTTCAAAGGATGGGTTTTGGTTGGCAGTTGAAGTCTAACCAATAAACACATCATCTAGTTGACTGTGAAAGTGCTTCATCAAATTTATAGGAGGGTTTCATCAGCTTTTCGAGATCAAAAGTTTTTTTCGGGTATGATACTTTCAATGTAATCTCATGATATGTATGATTTATAATATAATAATATAATTGTGCTTCAACATTTCTGTGTTCTATGAATTTTATGTATTTTCTCGTAAACTTTTCAAGAAAAATTCAAAACATCAAACCATCATTGGAGACATATATTTTCCACGCAAGACGTCATCTTCAAAGGATGGGTTATGGTTGGCAGTTGAAGTCTAAGCAATAAACACATCATCCAATTGACTTTGAAAGTGCTTCATCACATATCTACACAACACTATCTTTGTGACATCAGGGCAACCAGGTTCCATATCTCATTGTTTGGCAATTGTATTTAGTTTTTTCATATTTCTAAAGCAGCCGATGATAATCATATGCCAAACATAGTTAATAATTGCATTCAATCTGTGTTAGTTTTTATGACCGGATATAAAACTTAGAATTTAATTCAAAAATCAAACATAATAACACAACATATACCCTGGGAAAACCCTCCACTTGAGGGAGAAAATCCCAGCAACAAAGATCTCTCTTATAAATATAAATAATGGCAAAAATTCTCTTTACACTGAGGCCAATCACAAGGCCAATATTCAACACCAACTCTAGATGAAAATACAGATAATAATTTTCTCTTCCTTGCTATCAAAATCTGCACTTGAAGAAATTCACAATCTACTCTATGATGAAATTCGCACTTGAATGAAGGAATGAATCAAACTTTCTTGATAATGAATGGATGGAAATGACCTTGTATAAATACAAAATGAGAGAGAGGTTGCACCTCTTTATGTACAAGGTTGGCCACATATGGAAAATACAATTACAAATAAAAAATGTGAAATACAAGGAAGGTCGGTCCAAATAGAATTTATATTGTTGCCAAGTGAAGCACCTCTTCACTTTAATTATCTCAATAAAATAAATAGCCGATAGGCTATATGAAATTTTATGTCTTGACTCGAGGCTGGAAGGAGGAGCCCAAAGCTGCTATAACATCAACACTCCCTCTCAACTAGGGATGAATACTTCTAGTTGTACAAGACACATCACCTCATCGTGATGTCAACCAGCATGGCTACTCCCATATGTGGAAAAGGAACATATCACCTCATTTTGATATGAACCATCATGGCTGCTCCCATGTATGGAATATGTGCACAAGTTCCCATCATAGAATCACTCAATGTGATGTCGTCACCTCATCGTGACATTCACCATGGCTACTCCTAGAGGGTGAAAAGCACAAGTACAAGAAAATCATCACTGACTCTCTCACATGATGTTGTCATGGAGGCACACACATGAAATCCACTATGGCTACTCCCAGAGGGTGGAAAAAAGGGCTTTCACCTCAAATTTCTCTCACAGAGAAAGATGCATTAAACAAGGGCTTACACCTCAAATCTCTCTCACAGAGAGAAATGCATTAAAGCAAATAAGAAGATCACTGATATTAAGACTCCTTCTTAGCTAGGGCTTCATTCTCCACAATACCAATCTTGTATTGAAAGTACACAAACTTTACTCTGGAAAGAGGCTTGGTGAGAGTGTCTGTCGTCTGCTCATCAGTGCTAATATACTTCAACTAGATTGCTTTCCTCAATACCATATCTCTGATATAGTGGTATTTGATCTCAACATGTTTAGTTCTATCATGAAACACTGAATTGACAAAAATCTTCACACAAATTTGATTATCACAATAAATGACAGTCGGCTCCAACGATTGTCCAAACAATCCTGCAAGGAGCTTCCGAAGCCACACTGCTTCTCGAGCTGCCACACAAGCTGAAATATACTTGGCCTCTGTGGTGCTCAGTGCCACTGAAGATTGTTTCCTGCTACACCAGGAGATCATTGCAGACCCCAAAATGAAACAACATCCGGAGTTGCTCTTTTGATTAGTGACACACCCTACCCAATTAGAATCAGTATATCCATGTAGCTTCAAGTCCACACCAGAAGAATATCTCAAGCCATATCCAACTGTGCCATGCAAGTATCTTAGGATATGATTCACTGCAACTAGATGTATTTTCCTTGGTTCACACATGAACTGACTAAGTGAAGTCACTGCATAGGAAATATCTGGTCTAGTATTGACTAGATACATCAATGATCCAATCAACTGCCTGTACATAGTATGATCCACTAGATCTGAACTAGTTGCATCCTCCTTAAGTTTCTGAAGATTGGTTTCCATAGGTGTAGACATTGATTTGCAATCCATCATACCAAATCTCTTCAATATATCTATAGTATACTTGCCTTGACTTAGAATAAACTCATCTAACTTCTGACATACTTCTAAGCCAAGAAAGTAGTGCATGAGACCAAGATTTCATTTCAAATTCAAAAGCTAACTCCTTCTTGCATTTGATAATGAGGTGATCTTCTCCAGTAAGAATTAAATCATCAACATAGAGAACCAAGATCAATGCTTCGCCATCAATTACCTTGAAGTAAAGGTTTGAATCAACATCATTCTTGGAGAAGTCCAAGCTCATTAGGCATCGATCAATTCTTTCGTACCAAGCACGAGGAGCCTGTTTAAGGCCATACAAAGCCTTCTTCAACCTGCAAACATGAGACTCCTTCCAATGAACCTCAAAGCCATTAGGTTTCTCAATATATACCTCCTCTTCAATTACACCATTTAGAAATGTTGTCTTCATGTCCATCTGGTGTATCTTCCATCCCTTAGATGCTGCAATAGCAATGATGGTCTAGACGGATGTATAACGAGCAACTGGAGCAAAGGTTTCATCATAGCCTACTCCCTCTTTCTAAGAGAATCCTCCAGCCACAAACCTAGCCTTGTACTTCTCGATGCTCCCATCAGTTGCATGCTTGATCTTGAAGAGCCACTTAGAAGATACAATAGATTTACCTTTAGGTCTAGGTACGATGTCCCAAACATCATTCTTGAGGATGGATTGATACTCCTCAGTCATAGCATCTTTCCATACTTGTTGAATAGTATCTTCCTCAACACTAGAAGGCTCCAACTCAATGATTTGACTCATCAAAGCAACATAGCATGAAAAATTATGAGGTCTCTTGCTTTCTCTGAAAGTTCCTCTTGGGGCTGCAAACCTTTCTGCCTGTTGCATTGTTTGCTTGGCCCAAAGAGGTCTCTTACGACCAATCACAATGTCTGTAGGCCCATCAGTAGGTTCCAAAGGCTCAACTGGATCATCATCTTCTTTAGGATTAGTAGCCTCCCTTTGAATCTCATGAGTATGGTCAACTTCCATATCCTGAGGAGACTCTTGTTCTTCATTGTTTATCTCCATGTGGATGCCCTTAGACCTCTTGAATGCAACATCTTCTTCAAATGTAACATCCTTGCTGATCTCAATCAATTTTTGACTTGGAATGTACACTTTGTAGGCTTTTGAAGATTCACTATAGCCCACAAATATTCCCTTCTTGCCAGATGGTTCCAACTTTGTCCTTTTGTCTTTAGGTACATGAACATACATTGGACAACCAAAGATCCTCAAATGACTTACTTTCGGCTTCACCTCTATGAATGCTTCTTTGGGAGTGATGTTTTCCAAAATGTGGTGAGGGCTTCTATTCTACACATAAAAAATTGTCCTAGATGCTTCAACCCAAATGAAGGTTTGTAGATCTTAATCATGAATCATGGCTCTAGCTGCTTCTACAATAGATCTGTTCTTCCTTTCTGCAACACCATTTTTCTGTGGATTGTAGGGAACACAAAACTCCCTCTTAATTCCTGCCTAAACAAAAAAATTATGAAAACTTCTAGAGATGTATTCTCCTCCATTTTCAGATCTTAGAGCTTTGATCCTCTTCCAGGACAAGTTCTCTACCCACGCTTTAAATTCCTTGAATCTCTCAAGTACTTCCTCAGATTCTTTAGTCTTTAAGAAATAAATCCAAGTCTTTCTAGAGTAGTCATCAATAAAAATTACATAATACAAGAAACCACTCAAAGAAGCAACAGACATTGGACCACACAAATCATAATGAATAAGATCTAGAATGCATTAGGTCTACTTTCACTACTATCAAAGGGTCCTTTAGTATTCTTACCTAAAGCACAAACTCTCCAAGTGCCTTCATGCTCTTGGTTGAATTTAGGAAGGCCCGTGACCATCTTCTTCATGATTGGTAGTGCTCGAAAGTGAAGGTGAGCAAGTCTTCTATGCCAAAGTTCACATGAAATTGAAGAATTATGCAACAACGCCTGAAGTGAATGAGTGAAAATTCTGTAGAGACACTCGTGTTGAACTCCAATCACTCAAGAATTCTTGATACTTGTGTTCTTCGACCATGCAAGAAATTTTCCTTTGGAGAATGCAACTTGATATCCCTTATCCTCCAAGGCTGAAATATAGACAAGGTTCCTCTTGATACCCGAAAAAAATAGAATATCACTCAATTGTAAGGAAATTCCAGAATCCAAGTGAAGAGAGGAGGTCCCAACACCTTTCACAGAATAACTTGCATCATCACCAATAATGACTTGAACAATAGAATCTCTCTCCACAAAATTAGATAGATGCTCTCTAAATCCAATGATGTGGCGAGAAGAACCACTATGAATCAACCAAGTGTTGATGTCACTAGGCACATTGCTTGACACAGTAGAATAGAATAGAAATTCACTTGTATCCTTCTGCGGAGAGATCTCATCCACATCTACAAAAAAATCCTGCTGCTTAGGCCTGGTTGGGCAATCCTTTGCATAGTGACCAAACTTGTCACATGTAAAACATTGAATATGAGATAGGTCCTTCTTCTTCTTAAATGAAGGAGCACCATCTGACCCTTTATCTCTATTCCTCTTGAAGTACCCTTTCTTTCCTTCTTTTCCTTTCTTCTTCAAGGATTGAGCGGCAAGAACATGAATGTCTTCATTTGTAGAGCTTTGACCAATGCCTCTCGCAGCCAACCTTGATTCTTCTTGAATACAATCTTCTCACAATTGATCAAACTTAGGGAGTTTTGATATCACATTGATTCCTTGAATGAATGACTCCCAAGATGGAGGAAGACCATTAAGAGTCAACATATTCAAATCCTTCTTATAACCAATATGCCCAATGGTAGAGAGCTGATCTCTCAACTTGGTGATCTTGATGAAGAATGTGATGACAAAATTTCCTTTCACCATCTTGATGTTATGAAGTTGTTGCTTTAATGAAAGAGCTCGACTTGTGTTGTTGATCCCATACATCTCCTCCAAGGTATTGAACATATCTCTTGTTGTTTTCAACTTGGAGATGATTGGCACAATGCGATCTTTCATGGAATCAACCAACATCTTTTTCGCCTTAGTTTCATTTATCTTCCATTGAGGATTCTCATTCTCATTGGTTGGTTTAGGAACTTTTCCCTCCATGAACTCAGCTAACTCATTTTCTTCCAAAGCGAGCATGACTCTAAACTTCCAAGATGTGAAGTTTGATGTGCCCTCAAGTCTATCTTTGATCTTGAGTCCGTTCACCATCTTGACGATAAAATAGATGCAATAAAATATGAGAATAAGAATGGAGGATAACCTTGCTTGAATAAATATGATCATGATCTTCTTATACCCACTCTGATACCATGTTAGTTTTTATGATCAGATATAAAACTCAGAATTTAATTAAAAAATTAGAAACAATAACACAACATATACCCTGGGAAAACCCTCCACTTGAGGGAGAAAAACCCAACAACAAAAATCTATCTTATAAATATAAATAATAAAAAAAATTCTCTTTACAATGAGGCCAATCACAAGGCCAATATTCAACACCAACTCTAGATGCAAATATAGATAATAATCTGCTCTTCCTTGCTATCAAAATCTGCACTTGAAGAAATTCGCAATCTGCTCTATGATGAAATTCACACTTGAACGAAGGAATGAATAAAACTTGCTTGATAATGAATGGATGGAAATGACCTTGTATAAATACAAAATGAGAGAGAGGTCACCCCTCTTCATGTACAAGGTCGACCACATATGGAAAATACAATTACAAATAAAAAATGTAAAATACAAGGAAGGTCGGCCCAAATAGAATTTATATTGTTGCAAGTGAAGCACCTCTTCACTTTGATTATCTCAATAAAATAAATAGCTGATAGGCTATATGCAATTTTATGTCTTGACTCGAGGCTGGAAGGAGGAGCCCGAAGTTGCTATAACATCAACTATTTGTATCTGCAATATATTAATACTGTTGTCAACACAACAGTTGGAGCTCTTTACATAG
>VDFB02047230.1:579530207-579541657 GCA_007258455.2 Sequoia sempervirens | reverse complement strand
GGATATGATGAAAAAAATTGTTAACCCCTTGATGACTCACTCATTGTACTTTTCTAGCCAGAAGTTGTAGATTTATTTTGAGGTCCACTAAAATTCCAGTACCTTTGACACTTTTGGGTATGGGTAGTATATTTTTCATCCATGATTGCCCTTGTTTCTTTGTTAAACATGTTTAGACCTAATTCTAGCTTTACTAATTCATCAATAAAATTATTCAATAAGTGTGGCTTCCTACTATCACATATAAATGAGCATAATGAGGGGAAAATGGTTCCAAATTTAACCTTCCATACCTCAAAAGGCTTGAAAAGTCCATTGTTTCCAAGTATCTTAGGCATAACCCCTTCCTCTAATGTTCAAATAATTTCAACTTATTCTTTAGTTGCAATTCCAGTCTTGACTGATCAGTTGAACTTTTTCCAAGTAATCCAACAACTTCATCTGTTTCAAATAAACCTTGTATAACACTAGAGTCATACTTGGCCACTTTACGAAGTTCATTCATTGTTGAGAATATGAGGATCCAGATGTTAAATATCACTTTCAATTTCACCTATTGTAACATATGCTTGAAATAAGCATCCTTCAAATTGTTGTATCCTCCCCAAGTATCTTCCAACCTATGATTTATGTAGGATATCCTATGATCAACAAAATCATCAATCAAATCACTAATCCCTTTCTACCGCTCATCATTGCTAATCTTTTATGCTTCTTTGCTTTGTTTGGGATGCTCAAATGTTTGATTCTTTTATTTTTAGATACGATGTTTTTATGTCCTAAGATGATACTTCCATTGAGCCTAATTGAGAATTAGATGGCCTTAAATTAATTCTAGGAGGTGGAGGCGACTATGATTTAACAAATTATTATACTCTTTTAGCAATTTAAGGTGTTCCTCCTACAGTTTATTAAAATAATCTTGTAACTTCTTTGGTGTTGTCTCACTAAATAAATTTGTGCTAACAACTATAGATGCTACCCAAGGAGCACTTATGTTAGCAATTATCTTGATAATAATATTTCCAAATATCTCTCTTACATCCACTTGAAGCTTATTTGAATCTTGTGAAATTTCCAGGTAATGTCATAAAGTTGTACCTTTATGCAATTTCACATTACATCAACCTTCACTTTAGCCTAATGAGATGATAATGCAGATCATTGTCCCTCTAGCCTTCATTTTTTTCCTTATCCCTATCATTTTCTATCAACGGAGGAATTTTTGTTAGGGACACTTCCGCTTTACGTAGACACCCACGTGCCAAGCAAAAATCCTGACAAGATTCTTGATCTTGTGTTCATTGGGACATTACACTTTTTCCTGCCTATGAAGTGCTACACCTTTGCAATCACAGGTGCACCCGAAAATGACCATGTTACATGAAATTATTCAATTTGAACTCATATTCTTCCCTCTCAATCCTTCATTCTCACTTCTAGCAATTTAGTCTCTCATTCCATTCAATCTAGCTTCATTCTTGCAACTCACATTCGCTCAACCTTCATTCTCTCCTTGCTCTCTTGCTTGTCTGAGCTCTTCTAGATAAAGGTTCTTGCACATTCATCTCAAGCTCTCTCAAAGCATTGCACTTCCTCTCGGCTTCCCAAGCTCATTGGAGGGAGGGTAACACTTCCTTTTTATTGCATTATTGTTCTTATTGAGTAGCATATTTTTATCTTGCATCTTCTCTATCATTTTCTTGTCCTTTCTTATCGTCTATTATCTATCTTTCTATCTTGTTGTCTCTTTGGCTATCTATGGAGGTGGAAACACCAAAATGGGGGTTTGAGCAAGGAAAGCCCCAAAACAAACCCAACACTTTTACTATTTCTATGTGTGCAAGCTCTTTGTGAGAAGCTTTGCAGGAGGCTTCATAGCTGGACCACCCATGAGTTCATCCCTTTTCTTCCACTACTTTTCATTTCATTAAATAGTGTATTTACTTGTTCATTTAGTATTCTTCTTTTTGTGCTTTTCCTATATTTTCTACATTCTATCAAGCTAGTTAAAATTATCAAAATTCATTTTTTGAGTAGTTAGTGAGCCCTAAGAGTTTCTAGTAACTGACTTTGTCTTTGGTCTGTATGAGATTCCAACACCCCACTAATACATCAGTGCACCATGTTGTCATCCCTAGTCCATACTTTTATCCTCTGGCCAAGAGCTAGTATATCTTTCTCCCAAGATCTCTGAGGCTTTCTCACTCATTTTATGAAGTTCTTTCCTATAAATAACCATAAAACACAAAAAACTTTGCATAAACTCTCTCTTAATCATCTTCCATCACTTGAGCTTTTTTCCTTGAGGTAATCGAGGGCTATTCACTCCCTATAGACTCTTCCCTTTCCTAGAGACTCAAGAGTAGTGAATCCTCTCCATTACATTTTGTTGAACCTACTATGAACTTTCCTTCTTATCTTTGTCTCAAAAAATTTCTTCTCTTGTGTTAGGACGTGTAGCCAATAGTGTGTTGTGATGCTTTCATGAGCTTCATGAGCCAATATACTACCTCCAGACATGTAAGGAGAAGCTATCAAAACATAGATATAGGGTCTAGAAGGTTTAGTCCTCCTTGTCCAGGTATGGAATTTGAGGAGTAATCTATAGGACTTCTAACTAGATTCTCCCTATAGACACTTAAAATTGTCTTGGTCAGTATCATGCACCTAATTCGATTTACTTGCACCATTTTCATCCTAATTCAATCATTCTTGTCTATTTAATTAAATAATGCAAATTGTTTAATTAAATTCATTATTTTCTTCTATTAATCAAATAATCAATATTATTAGATTAATTCACCCCTTTCATGCTAATTTTCATCCTATTTGGTTAAATAATGCAAATTATTTAATTAAATCCCTTAATTCCTCTTAGTTGATTAAATAATCTCAATTATTTAATTAATTTTCATAATCCTGCTTTTTAATTAAATGATCTAGTTGTTTAATTAAAATCCCAAATTCTCTGATCTTGCATAATTAAATAATATCTTAATTATTTAATTGACTAATTCCTCCAACTTCTCCCACTTGCAAGAGAATATTATCATGTAATATTCCTCTAATTTGAATTCAAATATTTCCCTCCAAATAGAAATATCTTCCAACATTCTTCCTAAAATTAAGGGACTTGCACATTCTAATTCAATTAGAGCCCTTGATTAGAATCATTGATCCATGCCAATATTCAATCCCATCCATGTCAATATTTAATCTCATCCATGGATTTAATCATTGATCCATGCCACCTTCTATCTTTCAATTCTATCCTTCATGTTCACATTTCTTGCATGCCCGATGGGACCTTGTGTCCTAAACTAAAAAAATCTTTGAGTTTTGTCATCCATGACAGGTTTTACAGGGCAAAGAAGCACATTTGCATGATAGAGCCACACTTCTGCAAATCATGACACTTCTAAATATTGGGGAACCTTTGCAACTAAACTCCTAACACTTTTGCAAAGCTCCAGAGCCTTTGCATGATAGTCCAATGCTTTTTCATCAAACCCCAATGCTTTTGCAAGTTAAAAACCCATTTTCAGGACCCCAAGGTAGATCCACACCTTTGCAAACAATAGAGCTACACTTTTGTAAACTCCAATTCCTTTGTAATCAATAGAGGCATGCTTTTGAAAATATCTAGCACTTTTACAATAAATAGATACATACCTTTGAAAATAGCCATTCTTTTGCAAGTGATTTTGTCAGTTTTGCACCTGATCTTCAAACGACCACATCTTGTTCATACAGTGGTATTTTTTTAGTTTTCTTTTTAAATGGGGTAGAATTTTGTACTCTTCATAGTGGTGTAGGTGGTTTTAGTTTTTATAGAGTTAATTTTTTGGTTCATGAGTCTCATATTGGTAGGGCCTAGGTGAATCATCAAGAATGGATCAAGATGTTCATTAACACTAACTAATTAAGCATGAAATTGAAGTCCAAAGTGTTTTTAAACACTTTTGTGAAGGATTCAAGCTTTAGAGCCTTTTCATTTACTGTTTTATCTTAGAATCACAGTTAGTTTGGTTCTTTAATGAATGAACCACAATTATCTCATATTTCAATTTTGTGTTTAATCCATGAACACACCTTGTCTTTTGGCTAAAATGAACACATAAATTGAACAATGAAAATGTAGGGTTAAAATGAGTCACATTTATTTTGGTGCTAATTAAAAAGAATTATTTCCTTTGTTCAACATGCTTGGCACTTGTGAGATTTGTATCCTCTCCCATTGTGCTTAGTGCGATCTTGGGTGGAGAGAAGCATCTTGGACTTGTGTGTATGTTCATTTGTTACCAAATTTTTTGTTGTGTATCCTATCCCCTCACACCTTGTGCAATCTTGGGTGAAGAGAAATAGCATCTCCTTCCTTTTTATTTTGAGTACGAGGCCTTCCTTTATATACATCTCACAATAGAGAGTTCTCAAGGTGACCTCAAGCATGTTTAGGGGCACACTATACAAATTGGTTGAGAGTGAAATTTATAGGTCAAACTATGCATAGAGCACTTTAGACTTGTGTTATGAGACTACAACTTTCCAGTTCTCAAAGGCAATGTTTGAGAGGTCGATGGTGTTCACCTAATACCCACTAAAAACCTATGTTTTAGAGGCTTAAGACTTGTGAACATTTTCTCAAAGTGGTGTAATGGAATAGTATCGTTCCATGAAGATATTCATCATGTACTAAACATAGTTGAGGTGGCAAATAGCTTATAATGATCTTGTGCTTTCAAGGTAACAGGTGAATCATGTACGTGTGCATACTCTAGTTACGCACTCTATGGGTAGTATTCTATCGTGTGAACCAACTTTGAGTTAAACAAACCTGATCTACCCACTAAATAGGTTGTGCAATTTGATGTGTTTTCATGTTGAGACCAGGTAACACCATTTAGTGAGTTCTTGTGGAAGAAGAACACTTACAAATCACTTGATTACCCTATTAAGTTAGTTTATATATTGTTTATTATGTTTTTTAAAATAAAAAATCAAATAAATTAGGTAAACTAGACATTTTAAAGATCCCCTTAGTAGACCGACACATTTTCTTGACAGTGCAACACTTTTGCACAAATTGGCACTTTCTTTTTTTTCAAAACAATGCTTTTGTTTAAAAATCGGCGCTTTTGCACATATCAATGCATTTTCCAAGGAAAATAAATATTTGAACAACAATGCCTTTATTTGAATATTTTAATTCTTTTGTTTGAACATCAGTGCTTCTACCAAATACCAACACTTTATTGGAAAAAAAAGAGAAATTCTTTTGCATGATAGTCCAATGCTTTTGCATAATTTGATCAAACAAGAAATAAATTTCAAACAAAATTGATTGTATTTTGGTTCTAAAAACATCAAGTACATTTACAGTAACTAATTCAAATTGAGACAAAACCAATTATGGCTCACTTATAGCACTCATCAAACAACACACAATGTCCATGTTTTTTGAAATCTTGGGCTTATCAAAAACCACTTGTGTTACATGATTCAAACAAGAAAAAAATATACTCATTATTGTTTTTATCAAACAATTTTTGGGTATCAAACATTGAAAAGTCATACGAAGTTCTTTATCACAATCACTTGGTCTTGTCAAAATATCTTCGAGGTTTCAATTACGATAAATCTACCCGGCGCTTACAATCCGACATCAGCTTCCGATTTCATAAATGATATAATAACCCATGTCGCGTGTTCAACTTCACGCAGCGTCGCTTGAGAATGTTTTCCATCCAACATCGCTAGTTTGAAATCTATATTTAGAAGCTCGATATACAAACGACGGTTTGAGACCGATGACATGGATGGTGCCGCTGGACGGGTTCGTGACGTGTCGTCATCAAAGGCGCGTATTCACGGACAGGTTGGGGTTGAGGCATCGTTCAGCGATGATTAGACACCATGTGGGGTTTCATTTGGGAAGAATAAAGGGCGACAACGGTAACGTCGGCGTGTAGGTTTGCGTGCGTCATTAAAGGGAACATCCCTAAGAGGTCAGAGTTCGGCCGAAAACTAAATTCAAAATTGATTATAAAATCGCATGTACCGTTGGAACTTCGGGTCATCCCTTATCCTACCAAATGCTCAATGACACCAAAAAGTAGTAAGGTCAACCTAATCAAAACTTTGGAACGCATCGCGGTATGCCGTCATTCGAAGCTACGATATATAAATAGGCCGTTAAAGGCGGACTTTACTTTAAAACAACATTATCTCACCAATGTCAAACATGAACACACCAAGAAAAAACACATCAAATATGATCATGTAAAATACACACTTGGTGAACTATGGGATAGATCTACTCACACTTCAACAAGATAAAATAAAACATCAGAATCAAATTCCTCAACATCCATATCAAATAAACTACACCTAGGGTTTCAAAATTAACATCAAAATCAAAATCTACAACATCAAATTTCCCTAAGTTCACTCACCAAAGTAGTTGACACACTTCTCCAACAAACATATAAATCTCCAAATCAATGAATTCCTCATCAAAAACATTAAAAAATTAATTTTCATCAACAACAAGATCTGTCCCTACAAATTCAACATCAATAACAATAATCACCACAACAATCACAAGCCTTACAAGATAATAACACCATCACCAAATTTGAATGTAGTCCCTTAGAGGATTCAATCGAGGTGGTGTTAAACAAACTAATTCATGCAAAACTCATTGCTCTTCCAAAAACATGTGCTTATGAATCTACCTTTAACTTCTCATGGGATAGGGGAGATGATTATTGTGAGTATCATAGAGAAAAGGGTCATGAAACATCAAGTCAACTCAAAAATCTCATCCAAGACCTTATTTATCAAGGATAAATCATTGTTGAGGATAATCTTCTAGATTCAACCATAAATGATCACATTGATGATGTCTCTACCTTACACAATGAGAAAATTGACATACATATAGAGCTACTTCCCAAGCATGATCAAAATCCCTCACCAGCATCTAACAATAATCCATTTCAAGAAGTATTAATGTCATTTGATCTCATGATTGAAAACATTGACAAGTTCTTTACCTCAATTGTTGAGGATAACATTCAAGATCTGTCTATAAATGATCACATTGATAATTTCTCTAAATAATCCAATGACCAAGATGGTATACATTAAGACTCTTTTTCAAACCATGATCGACATCTTCCACCAATGTCTAGCAATGGTCCATTACAAGACATATTGACATCATTGGACCTCATGGTTTTCAATATTGAAAAAAATCTTAACACACCATTTGATCCAAATTTACTTGACGATCAAGAGAATTTTAAACCAATAACCATGCATAATGAATACATTCAAGAACCCTTTGCAAATAATCCATCCTTTGAAATCGATCCATGTCAAGAACTTGATCCAAAGCATATCAAAAGAAATTCTAAAATTAGTCAAGATCAAGGATCCATGTCTTCTCAAGATCTAACAAATCTATTCCAATCCGATATTGAAGATAACTCCAATAAAAGCCAAGATCAAGGATCCACACCTCCAAGATACTACAATTATTTAATAGGTATCTTCCAATCCATACAAGATTTTTAAAAAAATGATAAATCACACACTCCTACATCTACCCATGAGACGCTTACTCCTAAAGGAAATGTAGATGATCTTCATCCAAAACAAGAGTCTCATACTCTTGACTTCATTACTAATTAACAAGAGTCTCCTACTCTTATCATCCTTAAACATGATCAAGGCATAACAAAATCTACAAATATATCAAAAATGGATCATGAAGAAGACTTCTACATGGATTGTGAATAAAAAACATCCTTTGAAGACATCAAAAATGGATCATGAGGAAGAATTTTACATGGACTATGAATCATCAACACCTCTTAAAGAAGCATTAAATTTTGACACAACCCAAATTCAGATTGAAGATATTGAGTATGAGGATGTTAAGCATTATCAAAGAAAATGATTATGTTTACAAGAACATGGTATCTTGGAATCAATACAGATGGTCAACAATCTTGAGAAGCAAGGTCTTAGTTTTACAACAATCATAGAATCCAAGCATGACAATGGTACCTCTATAATACTGTGAGAAACATTATCTACTGAAAACACCAACATGGGGAGCATGAAGAGTCCTTATGATAAAAATGCTACCAAAAATCCGACTATTCATATCATGAATCATTGTCTGTGTATCTTTCCACCCACTAATTGGTACCAACCACAAGAAAGAGGTCTATATCAAAGAAAGGAACAAATTATTGAAGCAAAGAATTGGCATAGAAAAATGGACAAAAAAAATTAAATTGATACCAAAGAAAAAGAAACAAAATTATCCCTATCAAAATCCATTAGTTAAAGAAACTATGGGGAAAAATGAGAGAAAGGGAAGTTTGTCCATCAAAGAACAGTGATGCAAAATAAAAGAAACTTCAGTGACCCACAATTTACTTATATCAAGTAGTTGGTTCCAAATCAAATCTCATATCCACCTATCGACTTTCTCATCATCCCAAAGTTTGAAGAGTCAAAGAGTTTGGAAGCTATCAACCCGATCTTAATCTACGTCTCATATCCCTCATCACGAACTTTCACCCACACCGCTGACATTCACTTCAGCGTCACTTGATATCCAATCTTGTATTAATTTGTGTGTCGCAGTAGCAGCTCATATTAAGGACTCTAAGGGAACTCTATCGCAATGTACTTTTATATACTTATAAGGTTACATCTAGTATTATTGACAAAGAAGAGAATTCAAGGGTTGCGAACTTTGTATCTTATCAAAGTCCTCAGGAAAGATACTCGTTAACATCCTTGATGAAAAATCTATAATACTTCACCTAACAACATCTACATAATTATGCAGGTGGTTCAAGCGTGAGCATAAACCTTCTCAGAAATCAAAAAAATCAAAGAAAATAGATCAAGAGAAAAATTGTCCTCCATTGAAAACACTATGGTGGCGCTTTGGACAAGTACCCTGATGAAAACCTAAAAAACAAGCATCATGAGTAGAATCTAGCATCTATGCGTGCCATTTCAAGTGGAAGCATCTCGTCCCATCCATAATAAATCCAACATTCCATCCATCTTATCCATAATAAATACATTCCTCCATGATCCATTATCTAATCCATTTTCATTCATCTTTTGATTTATCTTGATCTTGGTTCACACTTTCTTATAGTAAACATCTTAACATGGGTCACTATCATTGATCCTACCTTATCTAGCATTATCTGAGCCATGAGGCATTGTACTGTGGATTGAAAATCCCTTGAGCTGCCTCAGGGTTGATGTTATTATTTTGATAAGCCTCGTCCTGCGCCTCATATGTTTGTATATCTTCAGGCCCTTTTTGAAGAGTTTTTCCTGCTTGCTCCACATGTCCACCGCACGCTCCTTGGAAGTATTTCCTCCCTTGCTTCTTTATTAAGCCCCATCATGTCTCCACATTTTAGCATGGCAAGCCTTTGTGAGCCCACTTCCCTTTGCTTCTCTATTGAGCTCCGCCTAATTGCCACGTAGCATCATTCAGTGGGAACCTTTTGGCGGACCCCACAGTCAACGCTCGAGACGAAGACTCCTCCACGTGTCTTCTATGTGGGGAATTTCATCGCAAGGAAGGGAAGAATGAATGGTAAGCCTTGTCCTATCACCATGTGTCCTAACCAACTCTATGGGTGAGGGACACGTGTCTACATGGGAATTTTGCTACCCTTCCTAGGACCACAGTCATCATTTGCAGAAGGATGCATCTCGTTCAAAGGCAACTGCATTCTATATTTTGAAATCTTTTCTATTGCAATGGCCTTGGGAAATCATTGTGGTGAACATCATTTCTCATGCCTGGGAATCTTTTCAGTTACTGGCTCTCAGACAATGGGATGATCATCTATATATACCGCTTCAACTTCCCAAAAATGAGTTTGGAGAATACACAGAAAAATTATTGAAAGACACCAGGCCTTTGTATTGTTTTTTATTATTGTATTAAGACTCACAGATTGTGTCATTTTTTCTCGGCCTTCCCATTTCTTAGTTGAAAAAATAATATGTTGTGTTGTTACTGTACTGAGTAGTTTATTTGCAGAACTTCTATAATTTCAATATAAGTTTGCTAATTCAGACCATGTCTTGGACTCTTCTTTTTAGTGAATGTGTATGGAAGTTATTTTATGCTATTTAATAGACTACATGGGTTTTTCATCTGTACTTTATGTTTTTTCCAAACATGCAAATTGTTGAATGGACCCTTAAATCTCATTTGAAAGAAAGATTTACCATGCCCATACTTAACTCTTGGCGCATCACCTTAGATTAAACTTTGTTTTTTATATCTACTTCATTTTCCCATTCCAAACCCCCAATTATAGAAGGATCCAACTTCTTTAAAAAACCTGGAGGTTACTCAGTTTAGTGCAATTGGTCCACCCATTAACTAAGTTTCCCATAAGGCTATTGCTTGGCGCAGGCATAAACAATTCTTTTTGACTTTACCTGAGTGGGGTATCTTTAATGTCAATCTAAAGTATTAAATTGCAGCTTGGAGTCCTGCTTGACCTATTACTAAGATCCAAATAGTGAAGATAGCCCGGCACTGGGTGCCACTACTAGTATTAAAATGCAGTGGAACCCTGTCAGTACACTTGTTCTAATCCTTCACAGCCATGTTGTTGATTTCTAACAAAAATTATGTGGCATGGGACGCCAAAATATCTCTTATAGCACCAGTAGCACCCACTGATTGGGCCCTTATCCCAACCTCTACTTTTGAAGGTTGTACCAAAATTTACAAGGGAAGGATCGAAAACACCATCTGAACACCTAAAAGATGTAGTGAATGTGTGTTTGGTGCATGGTGTGACCGACCAAAATGTTGCGCTAAGGTTGCTCATAGCCTCTTTCAAAGGAAAAGCACTAGATTGGTATCACACTTTGGGAGCCAATACTATCGGTACCTGGGATTAGATTGGAGATCCTTTGTACGAGTGATTTTCAAACAATGGAGATCGATCTTCGCTATTTCAGTAGCTAGCAACCATAAAGTAGGCCCTTCAGGAGCCCATGACTAACTTTAATGCCTGGTTTCACACGACTTGGTAAAGGATTCAAACTACAATCCGTCCCCCTACAAATTTGGCATTCATGTTCTATCTAAAGTCTCTCAATGCCGACATTTTGGTGATGATCCAATCCCTTGGTGGGAACACCTTGCCAGGTTCATATAGCATTGTTGTTCAGGCATAGAATAATTTGATCGATGCCAGAAAGTTATCACCTTGACCCACTATGCCTATATTTGTAGATTTTATGATTCCTGCCTAGGAGACAACATCTACCAGTACGTTTGTTCCTCCCCAATCTATGTACACTTATCTGAGCACACCACAGAACGTTGCTTCTACGTCTAGTTCTTCAAAAGATGAGATAAGTGATGTCAA
>VDFB02047230.1:579468303-579530107 GCA_007258455.2 Sequoia sempervirens | reverse complement strand
TCAAAATCCTACATAGAATTTCAAATCAGTCCCAATTTTGTACAACAGTTTATTTGGCAACTCACCTACTTAAAAAAATTAATTTTAGGGTCACATCATCAAATATGATGCCACATCAACATGCTTTTTGTTAAGGTATTAAAAAAGGCTAAAAAGAAAGTGAGACTGATAGTGGTGCACTAAGTCATGTTTTATTGGTGCACTGATTTGGCATCACATGATTTGTCAGTTTGTGTACTTTATGGATAAAAAGCGTGTTGCAATTGGATATTAAGATGTTCCATTATGAGACCCCTCTCCCCTAGATTTATATATATATTATTTGGAGTCTACAAACCTCTAATTACAATACTACAAAGGCGAGTACTAACCACTAGGTGGCACTAGTTATTGTATTGGAAGACTTATATGGGTAACATCTTCAAGCAATAATTTATTATCTTCATCACATGCAAAATTCTCAGACTATTATTTATTCCCCACGTGGAGTGACAATATGCCGGTAACAATTATTGAAAAAGCAACGTCTTCTCCTCACGTGTTTTTTTAGCTTCGTGATCGTCGTTATTCGCGCTTCACGTTTTTTAGGTGCCAAATGACAGCCGTTGCTTTTACAGCTGTTTCTTATTCCTTTAAATACCATTCTTATTCTTGCACCCCATCAAACCATCTATTGAATTCCGTCAAAATTTGAGGGATCATTTGCAGCGAATTCCGTTTCTTTTGATAGGAGATGTCTCAAACTCAGCTGTTCACAATGGATTTCTTAGGAATTGGAAGTGACAAGAATGGCAGCCCTCAATTGGCTTCCGCCATGGATTGCCACCAACAAATTCTGCACAAGCGATGTAAGTTCTGTTGTTCAATGTACCAATTTTTTCTGACACAATTTTATATTGAATTCTTTCATCAATACTGAGGTTGCCTGGGCTTAAATGTCTACAGCAATACATTCAAATCTGGGGAAGATAAAACCTCATATGCTACAGCAAGTGCTCTCACACGGATGTTTGAGCGATTCAGATATTTTTCATAGGGAAGCTCATATTGGGCTTTCTGAAGGAATTAAGACAATGGATCTGTTTCGGCGGCAGTCTCTAGGGTTTCAATCCAACGGGAAACAGGACGACAGCCAATCGTCTTTGTTGGATACACAAATTGAAATTTCGGAAGCTGCTACAGCCAATCCATCGTCTGCCCAACTCACGATTTTCTACGATGGGGAAGTGAAAGTGTATAATGACGTTTCTTTCAGAAAAGTAAGTTGTTTTCTCAACCTTAGACATTATGGAGTTTGATTTTCCTTTAAAGATTTAGCTCATATTTTGATTCATCAACAGGCAGAGGCTATAATGATGCTGGCCGTTGCTAATGGAGATGCTCTGCCTTCCACCCCTGCTTCAAACATTTCAAATTGTCTAAGGAAAAGTGTTTCAAATTCAGAAGAATCCACAGACGGGGGAAAGCAAAGCCACGCTGTTGAAACATCAAATGCCGGTAAGTTTTCCACTCAAATTTGTGACAATTTAGAATGTAGACAATTATACAGTGCATTAATGACTGATTGACTTTGTCATGCAGATCTTCCAATAGCAAAGAAGTTATCACTTCAGCGATTTCTGCAGAAACGGAAGGACAGGTATGTCGAGCTTTCTTGCCTGATTTGTGAAGTAGATTTAGAAAACAGAGCATTTCAATGGTGAATTTGACGAATTTTGTGCACGCTCTGTGCAGAATTAGCAAACTCATTCCCTACGCGACGTCATCAAAAGGAGAGAGCAGAATCGTTAACTTGTAAAAAGGGAAAGCGGAGAAGGGATAAGGATAAGATTTCTTATCCGGAAGGAACTTCGAGGAAGCGGAGATGGCGACTGCCAGATGTTCCACCAAACGATTCCCACATGTTTTGGTCAATTCATTTTTTAAATACAATTCTCGATGTGAGAGAAAATTTTGGGATCTGAAAAGATTGCATGTTCAATTCGCCAAGATACATTGCACCCGATTCTTAAGTTGATTCGGTCAATTTCAATTTTATAATTCACGTGCACTATATTATGCGATTTGATCAATGTATGTTTTTTTTGGAGGTAGTGAAGTCGGTGGGTTTATGGAGAGTTTATATTTATGGATGATTATATTTATTGGTGTATAATTATTACAATTGGACTGATAGGCTTAAACAGTACACTGACTTTTAAAAAGTAGTAGAGTAAAAAATAATGAATACTTTTTATAATTTTATTGATAAAAGGATAGTGCAATATTCATAAAAGAAAGGAAGAGTGGCGAGCAAAGGCTACTTGAATCATGTTTAAAATAAAGACAAAAGAAGAAAAAAGGTTAAGTTTAATAAATTCTAAGTAGCTAAAACAAAATTAGGTAGATGAGGATATTTATCATTTGGATTGTGCCAAACATTTCCAAGTGTAGCATCATCAATTAGCTCCCAATTAGTAAGAGTGTCTTTTTCTTCTTTGAAGGGTTTATTGGAGGTTGATGCAAATGATAAGAGGTAGAGGGTTGTATAGGAGGGTCAATCCCACCCTCCACGAGCAACAATATTCTTGGAAGTCAGAGGTTAAGAGCCATGGTGACCACAAAGATTAGATCCAATATCATGACTCATAAGCTAGTTGTCCAAACATTGGCACTCTCAACGAGGCGAGAGGCAATCAAGAAAAACTCTAGCAACAATGTAGGGCACATTCCCCCAATGATCCAACAACTCCTAATAATGAAGAACTTTTAAGTGCAATTTGATGATCTTGCCCCTGCATAAGCACATTAGAGAAAATCATGGTTTTAGCATACAAAGCATAACATGCATCAACAAAACAACTAGAAATAAGAGGTATATGTGTATGTTTCTCCTCAGGTGGTTGTTTCTTCTCTTATGCTTCCTCCTCCTGCTCTTGCCCAGGGGACCATCCTTCCTCTAGAAATGGTTATGAAGGATACTCCTACGGGTGAGCAATAGCCTCCAACCTCTTTTCAGACCGCATCTTCCAGTGCTCGCAACCAATGTAACTGGCTTGTGCATGAGCACAAGCGCAAGCAAAAGGCTCTGGCCTTAGAGCATGTTGCCTTACAGAAGATGAGGGGGAGCTGGTAATGTCTATCTCAGTATCTTTTGTTGTTGTTTTGCTTTCTCCTATTGTTTCTACCTCAGTTCTCATCGCCTTTGTCTTGCTTTTGGGTCCTCTGGTAGGTCTCGATGATCCTCACCCCAAAAGGCTGTGTAGTTGTTCATTACTCCCTCCGTGGAGCACCCTCTCTTGATGTCCCTCCCAGACATCCCTCCTTTCTCATAGCCCATAGACATGTCAGATACAATAGTGGTGTATCTTGTGATGGTGGCGACCCCCGCATCCCTGGAGTTTTCCATTTCCCCTTTTGATGAGGTCGAGAGTGACTCTCAGGTGCCTTGTCCTTCTCTCACCCGATTGACACATGGCACTCTAGTAAAGTGCATGTTCAATATGGTGGATGATATCCTAGCTCTGTCTTTGATCTTTGCAAGGTTGATGACTTTTGCTTCACAAGAGCTCGGTGAAGAAGACCTTGAGGGGCCTTCCTTCTTGGCCCTTGTTGCAAGTGAGTCAGAGGGTGCCACCCTCACTATCCTGCCCTTGCAGGCTTGTCCACCCTCCCCTTACAATGATCTAGGCTGGGAGCAAGATGACCTGTTGGTCGATGAGGACTAGGGTGGTACCTCTTCTTTATCTGTAGCATATATTTGTTTGTGTTTTTGTGTTTCCCCATGCATGTCTTTTTGTGTTTGTGATCCTGCCTGGAGGACCCTTTCTACCCTTGTAGGTACTTGGATACAGGCATGAAAAATCTATTGTACACTTCTATGTGTATCATCATTCTTCTATGTGTTGTGATATTTCTTTCAATATTCAGGATGATGCAAAGCATTGGGGGCCTTTAGGCCTTCTTCCATGTTGACCCAATTTTTATTTTCACTGTATCTTCATGTGCTCTTCTTCATTTTCTAAGAACTTTGTGGATTGATGACTGTTCATTCATACACCATATTATGTCTATTTGTATCTATGAACATATGTGACCTTGAATTCTCAGATCCCCCTGTCTCTTGATTTCTTCATCTCTATCTGCTTCTTGATGTTGTGGTTCCATGTGTTGTCCCTTGCATGTGTGACAAAATACCACGAATACATCTTTCCATGTATCTCATGCCACAACGTCTCTTGTCTAAGTTCTTCTCTCCTTATAATTCCATGTGCTCCTCTGCGCAACACATACCATCCTAAGGGGGGGATACCATGTTGTTCTAATTTTCAATAAGGAAAATTCTTTCTAAAGGATTCCTTGATGTAAAATATTATTTAAAATGAATTCCTTGATGAAAGAATCCCTTATTGAAATCTCTCAATTTCCAAAATGTTGTATTCTCTTAGGGCTCCTGCATGAAATTTTCTTTCGAAAAGGACCACGTATGTGAAAGAGTCTAAAAACTTGCCTTCGAAAAAAGAGCACTTTTTTCTAAAATGAAAGAGTGAAAAAATTCCTTTGAAAAGGAGCGTTCTTTCCAACAGATTCCTTAACTAAAGAACTTTCAAGAGGATCCCTTGATGATACAATAAATTGTAGAAAAAGCGATGTATTTCAATTGGAGCATTCCTTTGAATGGGCCCCTTGGTGTCTTGAAGATTTTTGTTGACACAAATGTTAGTCGCACATCAATAGACAAATAAAATTCTCACAGACACACCGCGAGAACCTATCTTTCTTGAAAGACTGCACCAAGACAACCTAAATCTTAGGCTAACTCAACTTAGTCCCAAGGCTCGTTTATGTCAAGTCTTGACTGCACTAGGTTCACTCAGGGTTCATTGTGATAATGCTATTAAGCACAAGGGGTAAATACGATTCCCACATGCAATTACTACCTATTCATTTTTAAAATACGATTCTCGATGCGAGAGAAAATATTCAGATTTGAAAAGATTGCATATTCAATTCACCAAGATACATTGCATCTGACTCTTAAGCTAATTCGGTCAAATTTTATTTTATAATTCACGTGCACTATATTATGTGATTTGATCAATGTATGTTTTTTGGAGGTGGTGAAGTTGTGTTTATTGGTATATATATATATATATATATATATATATATATATATATATATATATATATATATATATATATATATATATATATATATTCAACAAAGAAAATGATAATGAATATGAATTATGAATAGGTAGTTGAAAGAAAAATATAGAGTAGTTTATTTAAAAATATATAGTAGCTACAAGAAGGCTGAAATTGTCATTTCATTAATTGAATCATTCTTTGATTTTGATCATATTTACTACAATTTTGAAATTGCATCATTTGTTCTTTGATTTGTTGGAGCTGATCCATAGATTTATTATTTTTTCTTAAGACCTATAACTGTGAGAAAAGAAAATCAATATGAAGAAGAAAGATGTCAAAGTAAAGCTTGAGAATAATAGTTGCTTGATAACAATTGTTAGAGAATTTCACAAAAAATTACAATTCCAAGACCCTTGAACAAGGTACAAGATCCTCCTTTATGGAGTAGGATAGGCATGCAAGCTCTAGGAGCATAAGTGACACTTGCCATAATTTTACATGTGAAATTCAAAATTTTGTTGTAACAAGATAGTTATATCAACGAGGTAACAAAAGAGATGTCTTTTCCATGCATCAAAGAAAAAAAAGGAAGATCCCAAAACCGTTGAAGAAACAAAATGCCTCAAACATGTCGATGAAGACAAAAAAACTGGTTGACACCTCAATAACCACTTGTGAGCTCATAGGATTTTCCATACATCAAAGAGCAAAAAGAAGATCCCAAAGCCATTGAAGAAATAAAATGCCTCGAACATGTCGATGAAGACAAAAAACTGGTTGACACCTCAATAACCACTTGTGAGCTCGTAGGATTTGGTGAAGAAAAAATTTGTTGACTACTTAATGATTCACTCATTACACTTTTATAGCCACAAGTTGTAGTTTTCATTTGAGGGCCACTAAAATTCCAATACCATTGACACCTTGTTGGTATGGGTAGTATATTTTGCATCCATGTTTGCCCTTGTTTCTTTCGTAAACATGTCTAGACTTGATTCCAACTTGATTAATTCATCAAAGAAAAGTTTGGCTTCCCACTAGCACATATAAATTAGCATAACAAGGGGGCAGTGGTTCCAAATTCACCCTTTCATACTTGAAAAGGCTTGACAATTTCATTGTTGTCAAGTATCTTAGGCATCACCCCTTCCTCTAATGTTTCAAATAATTATAACTTATTCTTTAGTTGTAATTCTAGTCTTGAGTGATAATTTGAAATTTCTCCAAGTAATCCAACAACTTCATTTGTTTCAAATAAACCTTCTAGAACACTAGAGTCATACTTGGCCAATTTACAAAGTTCATTCATTGTTGAGAATCTAGGGATACGGGTGTTAAATATCACTTTCAAGCTCACCTAAATTGTTGCATATGCTTAATATAAGCATTCTTCAAATTGGTGTACCCTCCCCAAGTATCTTCCAACCTATGAATTATGTAGGATATCCTATGACCAAGAAAATCATCAATCAAATCACTAATTGTTAAATATCACTTTCAAGCTCACCTATTGTTGCATATGCTTAATATAAACATTCTTCAAATTGGTGTATCCTCCCCAAGTGTCTTCCAACCTATAAATTATGTAGGATATCCTATGGCCAAGAAAATCATCAATCAAATCCTAAATATATGGATTTTTTTATTTCATTTAATATTGCACTCAAAGAATTTATTTATGTTTGAGTTAATCCATTATTAATTTTATTGGTTGTGTTTTGTGTGATATTTTGGTTATTTATTACATGATATTTTATTCTATCTAAGGGGCATATATGGTGTTGCCTTTTTAGGTAATCAAAGGCTCTAGTGTTGCTTGGTTGTCAAGATTCTTCAAAGTGATAGATAAATATATATTAGGATACTCATGATGCATTTGAGAATGACTGTGAAAGAATCCTTTCATAGGAAGAATGAATTCCTTTTGTAGCAAAGGAAGAAACTCTTTCCTCCTTTGACAAATGAAGAAACTACAACTAAGATAGAAAAAAAATTGTAGGGTGGAAACTAGGATTGGAGACATTTCTCTTTAGAAAATCTCAAATTTATTTTTGTAATACATGTTTTCATTTGGATTCTAGCATAAGGTGGAGTTTAAATACTCAATTGTATTATCTATTCCAATACAACTTATCTTAAGTGCAATGAGATGGAAATATAGGGAGACAATATCAATTTTTTTTATTTTTATTTTTTTTGTGATAGCTATTTTCACTTGGTTTCTAGCATTTAAGGTAGAGTTTAACTACTCAAATGTATGATTTATTCTAGTACCACTTATCTTAAGTACATTGATATGGAAATGCAAGACTACACTCCATTAACTCCTTATTCATTGCAAAAACTTGTGTAACTAATTTTATCAATTTTTTTTATATTTAGTTAGAAAAGGATTGGATTGATATATTAATGTTATTCCATATTGTATTGGAAGACTTGATTATATGGGTAACATCTTCAAGCAATATTTTATCATCTTCATGATTTAAAGATTCAAATGCAAAATTCTCAAACTAGACATCAAAGCCTAAATTTGATGGTCATGTGACCATATTTAGACATTTTTATTGTATAATCAAAATTTTAGGAGAGATTCTAGATACATTATCATAATACATAATCCTTAAGAATTTTTTTACACATATAATATATATTTTTAAATAAGATGCATCTTTACATTTAAAAGACAATATAACTTGTATGCTTGGAATTGCATAGTAGAAGGATAAAACATGATACAAATGAGATATAAGTTCTAGTATTTTTAAATAATATTTCTCTTTACATTTAAATTTTTTTGTAACTTACATGTTTGAAAGTGCACAATAAAAGTATAAAATTATAACTTTGAGATGATGAGTTTTAATTCCTAGATTAAAAAGGCTATGCTCAATTATTAATTGTACTAGTTACATATAATAGACTATTTGTCACATATTTTTCAAATGTTGGATGATTTAAACATTGTTTTTACTCTTTTAGCTTTGTACCATGAGTATTCTCTAGCATTGGCCACAGGGATTGGTGGATACACTTTTTACAATCATTATACTCGTGTATTAAAAGTTTGTTCTACTTATTACTGTGTTTAATAAGATTTTATTAGTGGTTGCACTACCTTGGTAAGCTTGATTGATATTATTGATATAATTTTTTCATCAATTTTTTATTTTTTTCTTGTTCTTGAATCCTTGTAGTTGTAGGTAGTAAATACTAAAGGAGTGAAGTAAATTTGAGCAACTTGATCTTGATGTACAAAACTAATTTGTGATGCATAAGAATGATTAAAAAGGTGTCTTCCTAGATTATGTTTTCTTTCACATGTCGGATATCAAAGAAGTGAAGATGGTGTTCAGAGACATTGTTGATAGCTCAATAAATTATCTTAGGTCAAATTCCTCGATGGATTGAATTAACAATGATGAAAGATTGAAGGTAACATTCACAAACATAAGAATGATCTATAGGATGCTAATTAAATTATTTTATCACCCTTTAAAACTAAATCTAATAGAATGATTTCCTTATCATTAACAAACACAACAACATATTATGTTCATTAGACATGGATTTAATCTCCTCAATTATCATATGATTTGACATTCAACTAAAAAAAATCACATATAAAAACTTTGAGATGTATGATATAACCCTTGTGCTATTGAATTTATCTTCAACCATTTTTTATAATTAAATTGATAAAACTATAACTACCATGACTTTGATAACTAACACCTATACATTTTGTATAATCTTTCAAACCATTAAAAACTTTACAATAGATAAATTATCTATCTATAACCCAAAAAAAATTTATAAAATATACTACCCTTACATCACAAAACTATTAACGTACCCAATCCCATTAAATCTATAAATCTAATTACTAAATCTTATGTCTAATAATTAGAAAGACTATTATTGATAGTATGGCCCCACGTTATCCCCCACGTGGAGTGACAATATGCCGGTAACAATTATTCAAAGCAACGTCTTCTCCTCACGTGTTTTTTTAGTTTCGTCGTGATTCGCGCTTCACGTTTTTTGGGTGCCAAATGAGAGCCGTTGCTTTTACAGCTGTTTCTTATTCCTTTAAAAGTCATTCTTGCACACCATCAAAGCATCTATTGAATTCCGTCAAATTTGAGGGATCATTTGGAGCGAATTACGTTTCTTTTGATAGGAGATGTCTCAAACTCAGCTGTTCACAATGGATTTTTTAGGAATTGGAAGTGATAAGAATGACAGCCCTCAATTGGCTTCCGCCATGGATTGCCACCAACAAATTCTGCACAAGCGATGTAAGTTATGTTATTCAGTCCATCAATTTTTCCTGACACAATTTATATTGAATTCCTTCATCAATACTGAGGTTGTCTGGGCTTTAATGTGTACAGCAATGCAGTCATGCCTGGGAAAGATAAGACCTCATATGCTGCAACAAGTGTTCTCACACGGATGTTTGAGCGATTCAGATATTTTTCATAGGGAAGCTCAAATTGGGGTTTCTGAAGGAATTAAGATCATGGATCTGTTTCCGCACCATTCTCTAGGGTTTCAATTCAACGGCAAACTGGACGACAGCCAATCGTCTTTGTTGGATACACAAATTGAAATTTCTGAAGCTGCTACAGCCAATCCAACGTCTGCGCAACTCACGATTTTCTACGATGGGGCGGTGAAAGTGTATAATGACGTTTCTTTCAGAAAAGTAAGTTGTTTTCTCAACCTTGAGACATTATGGAGTTTGATTTTCCTTTAAAGATTGAGCTCATAGTTTTATTCATCAACAGGCAGAGGCTATAATGATGCTAGCCGCCGCTAATGGAGATGCTCTGCCTTCATCCCCTGCTTCAAACATTTCAAATTGTCTACGGAAAAGTGTTTCAAATTCAGAAGAATCCACAGACGGGGGAAAGCAAAGCCACGCTGTTGAAACATCAAATGCCAGTAAGTTTTCCACTCAAATTTGTGACAATTTAGAATGTAGATATTTATACAGTGCATTAATGACTGATTAACTTTGTCATGCAGATCTTCCAATAGCGAAGAAGTTATCCCTTCAGCGATTTCTGCAGAAACGGAAGGACAGGTATGTTGAGCTTTCTTGCTTGATTTGTGAAGTAGATTTAGAAAACAGAGCATTTCAATGGTGAATTTGACGAATTTTGTGCGCGCTGTGTTGCAGAATTAGCAAATTCATTCCCTACGCGACGTCATCAAAAGGCGAGAGCATAATCGGTAACTTGTAAAAGGGAAAGCGGAGGAAGGGATAAGGATAAGATTTCTTATCCGGAAGGAACTTCGAGGAAGCGGAGATGGCGACTGCCAGATGTTCCACCAAACGATTCCCACATGTTTTGGTCAATTCATTTTTTAAATACAATTCTCGATGTGAGAGAAAATTTTGAGATCTGAGAAGATTGCACGTTCAATTCGCCAAGATACATTGCACCCGATTCTTAAGTGGAGTCGGTCAATTTCAATTTTATAATTCACGTGCGCTATATTATGCGATTTGATCAATGTATGTATTTTTGGAGGTTGTGAAGTCGGTGGGTTTAAGGAGAGTTTATATTTATGGATGATTATATTTATTGGTGTATAATTATTACATTTGGACTGATAGGCTTAACCAGCACACTGATTTTAAAAAAATAGTAGTCTTGAGTAAAAAAATAATGAATTTTTTTTATAATTTTATTGATAAAAGGATAGTGCAAAATTTATAAAAGAAAGGGAGGGTGGCAAACAAAGTCTATTTGAATCATGTACAAAATAAGGCTAAGCTCAATAAATTCTAAGTAGCTAAAACAAAACCAGGTGGAGGAGGATACTTATCATTTGGATTGTGCCAAACATTTCTAAGTGTAGCATCATCAATTAGCTCCCAATTAGTAAGAATGTATTTTTCTTCTTCTTTAGAAGGGTTTATTGGAGGTTGATGCAAATGATGAGAGGCAAGAGGGTGTATAGAAGGGCCATTCCCACCCTCCACGAGCAACAATATTCTTGGAAGTTAGAGGTTAAGAGCCATGGTGACCACGAGGATGCGATCCAATATCATGACTCATAAGCTAGTTGTGCAAACATTGACACTCTCATTGAGGAGAGAGGCAATCAAGAAAAACTCTAGCAACAATGTAGGGCACATTACCCCAATGATCCAACAACTTGTAATGATGAACTTTTAAGTGCAATTTTATGATCTTCCACCTGAATCTACATAAGCACAAGGATGAGATCCAATATCATGACTCATAAGCTAGTTGTGCGAACATTGGCACTCTCACTGAGGAGAGAGGCAATCAAGAAAAGCTCTAGAACCAATGTAGGGCACATTCCCCCAATGATCCAACAACTCCTAATGATGAAGAATTTTTATGTGCAATTTTATGATCTTGCATCTGAATCTGCATAAGCACATTAGAGAAAATCATGGTTTTAGCATACAAATAATAACATGCATCAACAAAAACAACTAGAAATAAGAGGTGCATGTGTCTATTTCTCCCCTTGTGGTTGATTCTTCTTTTATGCTTCCTCCTCCTGCTCCTGCCCAGGAGACCATCCTTCCTTTGGAAATGGTTATGAAGGATACTCCTACAAGTGAGCAATAGCCTTGGATCTCTTCTCGGGTCACATCTTCCAGTGCCTGCAACCAATGTAACTAGATTGCACATGAGCACAAATGCAAGAAAAAGGCTTTGGCCTTAGAGCACGCTACCTTACAGAAGATGATGGGGGAGCCAGTAGCGTCTATCTCTATATCTTCTATTGTTGTTATGCTTTCTCCTGTTGTTTCTACCTTTGGTTCCCATCGCCTTTGTCCTGATTTTGGGTCCTCTGGTGGGTCTTGATGATGCTCACCCCAAAAGGGTGTGTGGGTCTTCATTGCTCCCTCCATGGAGCACCCTCTCTTGATGTCTCTCCCATACATTCCTCATTTCTCATAGCCCATAGACATGTCGAATACAACAGTGGTGTCTGTTGTAGATTTCTCTTCTTCCTCCTCAACTTCTGCTTCTTCTATGGGGATTCCACATCCTCCGTTGAAGCACAAGCTGGAGGATGACCTCACTATAAGTGGAGGTTGGAAGACAGGTTCATCTTCTTCGAAAGCTAGTTTTGTCTTGGCTTGCATTGTCCTTGTGATGGAGGTGATCCCAGCATCCCCGATTTTTTCCATTTCCCCTTTTGATAAGGTTGATAGTGACTCTCGGGTGCCTCATCCTTCTCCCACCTGATTAAAAAATGGCACTACAATAAAGTGCATGTTCAATTCAGTGGATGATATCTCGGCTCTGTCTTTGATCTTTGCAAGGTTGATGAATTTTCCTTCACAAGAGCTCGGTGAAGAAGACCTTGAGGGGCCTTCTTCCTTGGCCCTTGTTACAAGTAACTCGGAGGGTACCACCCTCACTATACTGCTCTTGCAGGCCTTGCCACCCTCCCCTTACAATGATCTAGGTTAGGAGCAGGATGACCTGTTGGTCAATGAAGACTAGGGTGGTACCTCTTCTTTATCTGTAGCATAGATTTATTTGTATTTTTGTGTTTCCCCATGCTTGTCCTTTTGTGTTTGTGATCCTGCCTAGAGGACCCTTTCTACCCTTGTAGGTACTTGGATACAGGCATGAAAAATATTTCATACACTTCTATATGTATCATCATTCTTCTATGTGTCATGATATTTCTTTTCAATATTGGGGATGATGCAAAGCATTGGGGGCCTTTTGGCCTTCTTCCATGTTGACCCGATTTTTATTTTCACTTTATCTTCATAGGCTCTTCTTCATGTTCTAAAAACTTTTTGGATTGATGATCATTCGTTCATACACCATATTATGTCTATTTGTATCTATGAATATATATGTGACCCTGAATTCTCATATCCCCCTATCTCTTGATTTCTTCATCTCTATCTGCTTCTTGATGTTGTGGTTCCATGTGTTGTCCCTCGCATGTGTGACAAAATACCACAAATGCATGTCTTGCCATGTATCCCATGCCACAACGTCTCTTGTATTTCTTCTCTCCTTACAATTCCATGTGCTCCTCTGCGCAACACATACCATCCTAAGGGGGGTATACCATGTTGTTCTAATTTTCAATAAGGAAAATTCTTTCTAAAGGATTCCTTGATGTAAAATATTATTTAAAATGAATTCCTTGATGAAAGAATCCCTTATTGAAATCTCTTATTTTCCAAAATGTTGTATTCTCTTAGGGCTCCTACATGAAATTTTCTTTTGCAAAGGATCTCGTATGTGAAAGTCTAAAAACTTGCCTTTAAAAAAGGAGAAATTTTTTCTAAAATGAAAGAGTTTGAAATTTTTCCTTTGAAAAGGAGCATTCTTTCCAACGGATTCCTTGACTAAAGAACTTTCAAGAGGATCACTTAATGATAGAATAAATTGTGGAAAAAGCAATGTCTTTCAATTGGAGCATTCCTTTCAATGGGCCCCTTAGTGTCTTGAAGATTTTTGTTGACACGGATGTTAGTGACACACCAATAGACAGATAAAATTCTCACAGACACACCGCGAGAACCTATCTTTCTTGAAAGACTGCACTGAGACAACCTAAATCTTAGGCTAACTTAGCTTAATCCCAAGGCTCATTTATGTCAAGTCTTGATACAATAGGTTCAATCAAGGTTCGTTGTGATAATGCTATTACACACAAGGGGTAAATGGTCCTTCCAGTTTTAAAAGGCATCATAGAGATGAAATAATCTCATTCTGGTCATTCAACAACTTCATGAAATCAACAAATTTGCAATAATATTTCATGAACTTCAAACAACTTGCATTTATCCAAGTATATTTATCTTTAAGCATTCAACAATATAATCGAAGCAAAAGAATTGCAATAAAAATCCATGCATTCATCACTTTTTTGGAAGATTTTCTGAAATTTAAACATCTATTCTAAAATTTAAAGCATAAAAAATTACTAAAAAAAAAAGAAAAAAATTTCCTAAGTAAATTATACACGCATGCCTCAAGAAATAACTAAACTAGAGAAAACCTGTTTGATATGTCACCAAATTGCTTCACAACTAGGCATAGAATGATGGGATATTTTAAAGAAAAGGGAGATTATTTGCCACTGAATAGTGTTAGTATGCACCCTTAAATGACGCAACACATAGTTTTATTTGATAGGATCAAACAATCAGCTACATAAGATTTCATAGATCAAGAAATCGATTTCAAATTGGCTCTAATATTGATTAACTTCTATTGAAATTTGAGGTGTTTATTTAGCTTAATACTTTCTAAAACTTTATGATTGTTGATCTAAATATGTATTCTTTGTTATAGATTCTTTGTGGGTGATTATCTGATTAATTCATTTTATCATTTGTAGAATGAAGATAGAAGGTTGTAGAAGAATTAGACAGAAGAATAGAAGATACACATCATATACCATGTAGGAAACCATTTCGAGAAAAAACCACCAAGAATCAATGTATTATTTAATCTCAGAATAAGGTTACAATAATTCCAATCCTTGCTTGAGATGCTTCTTTTTCCTTCAACAAATTTTCTTCACAACCTGCAATAAAAACTGATACAAACTCTCTTTAACTTGCTTGAGATAAATAGGAAATAATCAACCTTGTAAACTCCAAAGAGTTACAATTACAAAGCTCAAATCTTATCACCAAAAACCTATGCCTATCTCTTGCAAGTAGAGTTCAACCGTGAATAACAATGTCAAATCAACTTCCTCATTCATTTGGGAATCCCAAAATAAAGTCATAACTCAACCTTTATTCCGAAGATATCTTCAAAGCTTATCCTCAAAGTTGGCGCCCAAGAATGGGCCCACTTAACTCAACCTTTTGAAATATCTTATCATGCAAAAGTGTTAACTCCAAGAAACCAACTTGGGTGCCCAAGGTGGGTCCAAGTCAATCTCTGTTAACTGAAACATCTCTTACCATTCATGCAAGAATGATCATCCCCTATTAACTGAAAGTAGTCACCTATTATCTGTCATGCAACTCAAGTTATTAGTCATGAATTCCAAGTCAGCTAAAGTCAACTAGCATTCAACTGAAACTAACTACATGCAACTGAAGATAACTGAACCATAACTGAACTGAACTAAACTAAATTGAACTGAACTAAACTAAACTGAACTGAACTGATACTGAACTGAATTGAACTAAACTGATCTGAACTGAACTGAACTGAACTGAACTTCATGCATATAAACATTAATCCCTAACTTCTAGGATCTTTACATGCATTATAGAAGTGTTATCTTTTTTCTCCAAACAATTTTAACTTAACTCAAGGTGGGTTCCACCTTCCATGTGGGTGCCCCATGTGCTTAATCTTAGATGCCCTCACATGCTCCTATCATTTACAATTAATTACAAATGTCAATTAACATGATTATTTCATTCAATATTAATCTCTTTCTAATCCTAGTGTTTGAGAACACTTTCCAAGGACTTAGGAGATACATGAAATAAATAATGTTTAGGATTGCAATTAAATGGCATCCTATTTCCAACAACTTCTACTGAAACATACAAGTTTTTAATCTAGAATGGAATAAAAAATAGGAAAAAGAACAAAACTTGAAATTTTTTTGGTTCTCTGACATCCAAAAATTTTGAACTTAACTTAAAATGAAACATCTCCCGACCTTTTATAAGAAGAAGACACTCGGGGAATTCAATCAACACATGAGAGGGAATCCAAGGGACTAATCACAACAAGGCACATGGAATATGACAACTGGAAGGAGAATTTATGAATAAGTCAATGGATTTCAACCTTCTTCAACACTTTAAAATATTTCGGGACCTCCATCTTTAAAATATAATCAGGACATTAACTTGGAGCCAAGTAGATTTGTCAAACAAAATGTAGGAACTTCCTCTGTCAGATATTTAAAATGATTAGGTGGAACTGGATATAGATATCCTAGTCCACCAACACTTTGGTTCTTACACTCAGGTTTTGACTCGGGCATAAAAATCCTGCAAGTAAATCACACTGGAGCTAGGTGCGCTATTTTGTTGCATTTGTAATACCAAGATTCCCGGTATTTTGACATCTCAAGCTCCTCCTTCATATAGCTCCTGGAGTGTATGGCACAACCCAGTTATATCACTACTCGCGATCCAAATTTTCCTGACCATCCATACCTAAATACTGCATCGCAATCTGTTCCTCCTGCAAATAAAAATTCCACATATCAATCCCTTTTTAAAAAACATTCATAAAACTCTCATTAAAATAAAACCATCATTAATAAATCAACATTTTAAACAAATCATATAAATAATACGCTTTTAATACATTCTCATGTAATTATCCCTTTAGGTGGCTTACCAAACATTTTGAATTTCTTGGGAAAACTTTTACAATCAACCTTAACACCCAACATTGTTACCTGGTACCCGAAACCCAACAACTTCAGTTTAAATACTAGAACAAAATTTTGCATATCCCAGTTATTATTGAAACCTTCACATTTCCCTAGACTTTCACTTCTAGACCATAACCCTTACCAAACCTCACATTAACCTTCCAACCAATCTGGCCTTCTGATACCTGGTACCCGGTACCCAGTACATTTGAATTCATAAATTAGTTCAAAGACTTCCTTTTAACATGAGCTTTCGATGATCCTTTTTGCCAACCAACACCTGCTATAAGCATTATTTTTTTCACTTGGGTCCCCAAGCCTTTTAGTCTTGGGGCGTGTTGTGAGACCACACAACAACTTGCAACCAACAAAACCAAATTTAAAAGAAACTCGGGACCAAGTCGCCCGCTATAAATTCTAACTTATGCATATTTTCCAACGATAGCTCCTTACCTTTACCTGAATTCTAGCATAAAAAATTATAAAATTTCTCTGGAAAGCATTAGTGTGTGCTTTGATTAATTCCAGTCTCCGGAACTTGGTGAAAAAACTAGTTCATTGGCATTGAACTACATAATTTAGTAATCCTCCAAATCCGACCTTTGATAGAGCCTTGCTGCTAGTCAAGCGTTCATAACCCTGACAAGGTTATCTTTGTAATTCCCCCAAACATAGCTCTACTGCAAGTCAAGTGTCCATAGCCTCGATAGAGATATTTGGATAGCCTTAAGAGTTGAATTTTCTCTTTTGATATTTCTTCGATATTAATTTTTTCATTTAATATTTCTTTGTAAGCTCATTTGTTTAAACTTGTAGGCAACGAAGCCCACTATTAGGTTGGGAATTATAGCAGTAGCGAAGGTTACTTTTTTATTTTTCATTAAATGCAAATCCCTTCATTGTTTCACCAATTCCCAAAAGACTCAGTTAATTATTCCTTGTATGTGCAACTTTCCAGCTAAAATTTACCACCCTTATGCTAAATTCCAGTTAACTACAATTTTCTATCTACCTAAAAAATAAACATAAGTTAAAATTAGCAACAAGTTATCAAATCACCAAATTAATTCTAAATTTAGAAATGTTGATTACAACCCTTCCATTTTAAATTTTATGGCAACCACTAAAATAAACTTGGCCAACAATTTTGATTTTGACGGCACAACACTAACATTAATGCATTAGACTTGTCATGATTACACTTAAGCCTGACCATCATACTTTGCAAATAATTCACACACCTTGACACACACGTATTACTTCCTTCAAACTCTCCACATGTCGACGTGTGCCATCTCATTGGCTTAATTTTTCTTTCTGCAAGGCACATATGGACATCTTCATGATTAATACGGCTCAATAAAATGCACTAAAATGACCACCATTTAATTCTAAAATATCCAACTTGCTTGATTTGTAATCTTCGTACTAGAAAAATTTGAAGCAATGGCTACCAGCTTTGTAAGAATTTATTTGATTTACCCTTTAATTCTGGAGAAAAGTGTCATGGTCCACCTCAACTTGCATTTCCCAAGATTTTCTATCCAGGAAACTATGTACCACAAATTTCTCACGGCTTTCTATAAATTCTGCACTTTCCTTTGAATTCTTCACTTCTTTCCTTCAATTTTCTTTCTTTTTTCTCTGCTTGGGTTTTCTTGCTTCCAAGCCTATGGATACTCCCATTTTCTTGACCTACGTTCACCGCTAGAATGGCATCCTTGATCGAATCATGACCTAAAGGCTCGTAAAGGTTTTCTTTCTCTGAACTTTGGTCACCAAATCATACTTGCTCCTAGTCCTTGGGGAAACTTATGTGAATTCCAGAGCATACTATAGGTTGAATTCAGACCTGGCTTCACGGTTCGTAGCCTCGCTTGTGGACCTCGGCCTCTCTATCGTTAAAGTGCACAGTCTTGCTAACATGATAGTACGACCTAACTTTCTGGGGAACTTGGACCATGTTCTTTATGTCGCTCACTTGGCCATTGGAATTCCTTCTACTAATGATTTTCCACTATTTTTGGAGTGAGGGAAAAGAGTTCCCATTCGGCCCTTTCTTACTGATCTACACACCGCAAACATTGATGCCTATAGGGACAGTGCTTACCTAGGGTACACATCCCTCATGGACAAAGCAGACCAAATTGACTAACTAGCCAACCTACTATTCTTTAATGTGGCCGCTTTTTTCCTTTTTTGTTCTTTTACGACAATAATTTTGTATTTTAGATGTGCATACAAAATATAATGAAATTTTTTGCTTTTCCATACATCAAGTGTGTATTTATTTTGCATGGTTTTAAGAAAATTTCAATTCTCATGTGCTTTAGCTTAAGCATAATTCATTAATTTTGGGAACAAAACCAAAAAACAAAAAGAAAGCAAACCCGACTAAAACAAATTAGCCTAACTAACTAAAATTTACCCTAATTAAGCGACTAACCCTAATCAAGCAATTTACCCTAATTAAGCAACTAACCCTAATCAAGCAATTTACCCTAATCTCTACTACTATATGCATAATACTTTTTGTAAAAATTATAGCAGGCTTATCTTTAAATTTGCTTGAACATATCTTGGATATCCTACTATAACAATGAATTATTTTAACTTTTCTACGTTTGAAAAAATGAAAATTTAAATGCGTACTTACCAATAAATTGCCTAAAATGTATGGAAACGACCTCATTAAAGGTTGATTGCACACACCTTCGTTGGCTAAGTCTCGACATCCTACCTTCTTCTAGTCCCGGTTCATGGTTTTCCATTTTACTTTGCCCTGTTCCACGAATGAATGTATTCCTTTCTTGATATTCTTTCCCTCCAATGTTTATTTGGTTCTTGGCCCTGTCTTTACTCTCAATATTACTATCCATTTTTTTAGACCAAGTATTAATACAATTTACACCATCATCAAAAAGAGAGAAAGTAAAAACTTGATACTCTATATTCTATGTAAAATCAAGAATTTCTTCCCTTTTAAGTTGTGGATTCGTAATTAGGGGTGAAAAGCACGCGTCTCCCACTTGTTCTCCCCGCTCCTCCTCTCTGTTGTCGCCTTCCATGTGTGAGAAGATCAGTGACTTATTCCTTTCACGTTCACGCTTCGAATGTGTTGTTTCCAAGTCTTGATGACTTTGCTTTTTCTCCTACAAAATTTCAAGAATTTCCTCATGGCAATTACGGTTAATAAGTCCTTTTGATCTAGTAGTTAAATCTCCAGTATTTCCAATTTCACTAGGGTTAAATTTTTTATCCAAATTCAAATGTCTCTCCAATAATGGTTCTTTTCTTCTAGTAGTTAAAGATTCCTCCATTAACGAAATCACATTATAAGTGACCAAAATTGCCCTGGTTAAAAAAAATTCACAGTCAAGTTCACCATGATCAATTGTATCATGAATTTGGTACTCAGTGACCCTATTGAAAGTGAACAGACTTAAGGGGTAAAGTATCTAATTAAGGATTTTTCAGAGCTTATCAACTTCCATTCTATTATCCAATACAAACTTGATTAAGCTTTTGCCTCACAAGCAGGTTTCCAAACCGAACTGGGACAATAATACAGACTCCAAATAAGACCATAGGTAGCCCTCCTAGTGCCACTCTTGTTGAAATGGTTGTTAGTTGCACACCAACAAATAGATAAAATTCTCACAGACACACTACGAGAACCTATCTTTCTTGAAATATTGCATCGAGACAACCTAAATCTCAGACTAACTCAACTTAATCCCAAGGCTCATTTATGTCAGGTCTTTACTACACTAGGTTCACTCAGGGTTCATTGTGATAATGATGTTACACACGAGGGATAAACGGTCCTTTCGATTTTAAAAGGTGTCATAGAGATATGAAATAATCTCGGTCCAGTCATTTAACAACTTCATGAAATCAACAAATTTGCAATAATATTTCATGAACTTCAAACAACTTGCATTTATCCAAGTAGATTTAGCTTTAAGAATTCAACAATATCATGGAATCAAAAGATTTGTAATAAAACTTCATGCATTCATCACTTTTTTGGAGCATTTTCTAAAATTTAAACATCTATTCTAAAATAAATCATAAAAAAATACTTTAAAAAAGTAAAATTTCTCCCAAGTATTACCCACGCATGCCTCAAGAAATAAACAAACCCAGAGCAAACCATTCCATACGTCACTAGATTGCTTCACAGCTAGGCACAAAATGATGTGATATTTTTAAAAAAAGGGGGATTATTTGCCACCGGATAGTGTTAGTATGCACCCTTAAATGGCGCAACACATAGTCTTGTTCAATAGGAACAAAAAATCAACTATGCAAGATTTCATATCAAGAAATTGCTTTCAAATTAGCTTTGATATTGATTAAATTCTAATGAAACATACAAGCTTTTAATCTAGAATGGAACATAAAATAGGAAAAAGAACAAAACTTGAAAAAGTTGTGGTTCTACGACATCCACAAATTTTGAACTTAACTTAAAATGAAACATCTCCTGGCCTTTTATAAGAACAAGACGCTTGGGGAATTCAACCAACACATCAGAGGGAATCAGAGGGATGAGTCACAACAAGGCACGTGGAATATGACAACTGGCAGGAGAATTTTTGAATAAGTCAATGGATGTCAACCTTCTTCAGCACTTTAAAATCTTTCGGGACCTCCATCTTTAAAATATAATCAGGCTATTAACATGGAACCGAGTAGATTTGTCAAACTGTAGGAACTTCCTCTATCAAATATTTAAAATGATTAGGTGGAACCAGATATAGATATTTGGGCAGTCCACCAACACTTTGGTTCCTATACTTAGGTTTTGACTCGAGCTTAAAACTCCAAAAGTAAATCACCTCAGAGCTAGGCGCACTATTTCGCCGCATTCATAATACCAGGATTCCCGGTATTTTGACATCTCAAGCTCCTCCTTCACATGGACCCTCAGAGTGTACCACCCAACCTGGTTATATCACTACTCACGATCCAAATTTCTTGACCGTCCATACTTGAATACTACATCACAATATATTCCTCCTACACATAAAAATTCCACATATCAATCCCTTTTTAAAAAACATTAATAAAAATATCAATAAAATAAAACCATCATTAATAAATCATCATTTTAAACAAATCATCAATGACATGCTTTTAATACATGTTTTTGTGTAATTATCCCTTTAGGAGGGTTATCAGACATTTTGAATTTCTCGGGAAAACTTTTACAATCAACCTTAACACCCAACATTGTTACCCAATACCCAAAACACAACAACTTCATCTTTTATTGGAACAAAATTTTTCAGATCTAGTTATTACTGAAACCTTTATATTTCCCCGAACTTTCACTTTCAGATTGCAACACTTACCAAACCTCACATTAACCTTCCAACCAATTTGGCCTTCTAATACTCGGTACCCAATACCCAATACATTTGAATTCATGAATTACTTCAAAAACTTCCTTTTAACATGGGCTTCTAGTGATCCTTTTTGCCACCCAACACCTGCCATAAGCATTATTTTTTCACTTGGGTCCCCAAGCCTTACAATCTTGGGGCATGTTGTGAGACCACACAACAAGTTCCTTGTCGAAGGAACTCCCCTTTTGAAAGCTTTCTTCTCAAATTAATTTTTTCTTGTATTTTTCAATGCATGTATTTTATCTAATATTGGATGACACATATCTTTGTGTCAAACATCTTACATCTTGGCGTCTAGCTTGGGGGCAGCTTGACTAGACCCATCTTTTATGTGACTATCCTACGACATAGTTTGCAGCAACTGCATGCTTATCTATCTGATCAATGTGTGTCTTGTGTCTATCTAGTCAAACTATGTTGGCTTGTGTCTTCTTATGTCTTATGATTGTGTGTCTTATGATTAGCTTTTTCGCCTAACATTTTTGTGGTGAGATCACAACTAGATTTGCAAGATCAAAGACCCATGTCATTTTCGCATCTTGGTGGAGCTCCCTCTTTCATGTCCAAGTATGTCAAATCGAAGATCTTCTTCCTTGACATTATCGATATACTCTCTTCAACCTCTTTCTACTTTAGCTCACATACACACTAACATGTATGCTCACTAAAGTGAGGGAAAAATGTAATGGCATAAATTTGTAGCCTAGGTAAATTTTCCATTTATTTACCCTTACTTTAGAATTACAAGTATGATGATGCATAAACCCATCATCATCTTCCTGATCTTCTCGTGTGTCCTTGTCTTTTTGCATTTGTGGAGGAATATTTTTTGGGGATTCATGCATTGCCTACTGTCATGACAGATTCCTACGTCTGGAATCTACAAAAGCATTATATTTCCTAGTTGGTCGCAAATGTAACATTCCTTGTTGGTCATGACCAACAAAAAATGACTGTTTATGTCCATTTTACCCATTCAAACTCATCTATCACTCTCTTGCATTCTCTTGCACTTTCTATTCACTTCTTTCATTCTTAAGCTCAATCTCTCTCACTTCTTGATTGTTCTTGCTCTATCTTCCTGATACCAATTTTCTATTGGTTCTCTATAGTGTCTTCTTACTTCAACATCATCATCATTGTAGGTTTACTGAAGTTCTATCTCTTCAATGTGGTGGTACTATTCTCTCCCTTCCTCTATCGGCCTTGAGTGCTTATAGCAGGGAAGGTAACATTGTGTCAAGTTTCATTTTATTTACATCTATCATCTTGTAGAGTAGCATTCAGGTTGTCATTGCTCCCTACCTTATTGTGTCATTTCCATTCTCTCTTCTTTATCACTTACTCTATATATCATTGCATATCTAGTTTTCCATGGAGGTGGGAACACCAAAACAGTGGTCTAACTGAGGCATACCTCAAAACACAACCCAACACTTTTCTTGTTTCGGTGTGTGTAGGTGCAAGTTCATCCACTCAAAGCCAGTTGGAAAACTAGATTGTGCGTGGAATGGTATCTTTCCTACTCTTTCCCTATCCTTTTTCATCATTAGAATAATTCTTTCTAGTATTCTTGTTGTACTACTTATTTTCATATTTTCATATTAAATTGTTAAACTGTAAAAACTCCAGTATTTGAGTCCTAAGTAGACCTTGAGTGTTTTTTACTATCATCTGACCCTCTATCCATATAGGACACCAACATGTCCTTAAGAATCCAATGTGATGCACTGAATTTTGGTTCTCATGCTACCATCTTAGATAGAGAGTTGTCTGGTTCGCAGTCCGAGACCCTTGTAGTATACTCACTTGGTTTTTGAAACACCTATCATTAGTAGAAAGGAAAAATAGTTCTTTTTTCCCTTCCTTTTCAATCCGTCCTTTCCTTTTTAGTCTGTTTTAATCAATCTAAGGTAGTTTAGGATTGTTTGTTCCCTTTGGCTCTCTCATGACCTGGAGCCCTCTCATGACCTGGAACCTCGGGGGTGACAAATCCCCCTACTCTACACCATGTTCAAATTGTATTATAACAACACCATACTACCATCCACAAGGTTACAAATAGAGGATTAAAAAACCCATTCAAGAACTTTTGGAAGTGAGTTACATAAAACCTAGTTCTAGACCTTTTACATCTTCATTGATTCTTATGAAAAATAAGCATGGTACTATGCGGATGTGTATTAATTATATGACATTGAATAAGATTCCCATGAAGAATAGATATCTTATAGCACAAATGATTTGATAGAAAAATTACATGGAACAATATACTTCTTAAAGATTGATTTGATATTAGGCTATCACAAAATTTGTGTGAGAGATGAAGATGTTAAAATAAGATTTAGGTACATCATTTTGGACACCTTGATTTTTTACCTCAACATAACATCTCACAATAATTGATTACTCCTCTTATTACAAAAAAAGTGCACTTACAATCAATTCAGTTTACCAATATTGAGGAAAATAATAGTGATATTATTATCAAGAAATATGATGAATCTATAACTAATGGTGCTATAGGAGCCACCTCATAATTACAAACCCTAAGCACTAAGAGAGTCACTGTAAAATCAAACAAACATGAATTATAAGTTGCCTAAACAATAAATCAATGAAGCTTAATTACAATCCCTACATGGAATTTCTCATGACTATTTCAAGAGGGATTAATCTACTAGCCAGTTATAAAAATTAGGGTTTTCTTCATCCAATCTCTAGTGATGGATGTATCAAAATCTATTCAAATAATTTTAATGGATAGACAAGCATGCCTTCTCTTGATTAATGTCTTGATTAAGTATGTAAATTTCAAATTATTCTCCCTTCCCTCCAAAATATACTCATACATAATCCTTGACCAACATTATTATTTTTAAATAATCAATTTGTTTTTGAAAGAGGAAAAAACAGGTTTTACAGGGATCCGAAACTACAAAGTTTACAAACAAAAGATAAGATCGTTAAAGACACCAAAAGCAGAGAGGTTGTTAAAACAACAACAAGACAAGTCCATAGCCACCAAAAAAGGCCAGAGAAGGCCATAGAACCAAAAATCTAGACAAAAAGCCAGCAACAACTAAATGTGGGCCTTTAATAACTCTGCAGTCTCAACTTCCAAATCGTTCATATCCTGAACCCCCTCTTTAAAATCTAAACCATCTGGGTAGTAGGAGGCGCTTTCCTTTTAAGGTTGGCACGGGTCCTTTTCAAAATACCTTGGTCCTCGTTCTTGCTTTTATCCTTGTTCTCTTCCAGGTCAACGACCAGCGAACCCTGTTGTGTTTTTTCCAGCTTTTCAAACATAACATTGATGATGATGGCATTGTGCCTAGCCATTTTATGGTTTTGTTCCACAATAGTTTTCATGTTATTTTTTATTTTGACCATTTCAGCTTCCAGAGTCTTAGACTTATCCTCAGTGTCACCTTCTCCCATTCCAGTGTTGTTCTTTTTTCGTTTTCCTTCTTCGTTGCTGAGAGTGACCAACTTCAGTTCCAACTCCTCCGACTTGCTATACAAAGCCCTGTTTCTTTGATTAAGCTCATTAATTTCTTGATAGACCCATTTCAAAACCCTGAAGATGTCACCAATGCCATTTCTTGTAGAGGCAAGAATATCTCCAGACTGAACCTAGTCTATAAATAATCAATTTGTTACATAACACTTGCGGCCCCTATAATCTTGACATCTAGTATAAAAACTTTAATTTCCCTATATGTTACTTTTCCTAAGCCCATGGCAAATTGGGAAAGCGGACATGAAATTAAAATTCATGTAAATTCAACATTTAATATACCATTTATTATTTCCAATCCTAATTTGTTTTAAATCTAGAATAATTATAACATAATTTCTTTCTTTATTTAACTAGGATAGATAATTAGTCAATAGGCTTGATGTGTGGGTTTATGTCCATTAACATAGTAATCCTAATAAAATATATCAACTTTTTTTTTATTTGTCAAATTGGTTTAAACGTTACATAATTATAAGACATTCACTATAGGAGCTCAAATTCCTAGATGTAAGAAATTTCTAAATTTTTACTCTCTAACAAATAGGAGGAGAAAATTAATTAGAAAATAGACATTCCAATCCAACATATCGATTCATGTCTCTTAGTTTCTTATTTTATGTTTAATGTGAACCACAACATCAGAATTATTGATTGATAAAAAACTATGATATTTTCTAAAATTTTAAGATTTTTTTATGATCTCTCATTTTCTTTCTTGATAATTTATTACTAAATGATAATGCTTCCAATTAAAATGGTTGCTTGTAGTTGTTTATCCACTCAGGGACATGTAAATTTATGATTTAGATTGAGCAATTATGTTTACTTAGAACATATTAGAATTGGATTTGAATTTGTTGTCTTTGAGAATTCATTTTTGTTTTAATAAGGTGTTTTAAGTGCATCTTTATTTAAAAAATTATTGTAAGCAATAGGGGGTTTAAAATATACTTGTTTATATAGGAATATTTGGAGGTGTGAAGCATGGACCAATCGAAATAAAAATTAAATTAAATTAAGTAGGTTTAAAATGTTATTATTTTCTAGACTTTGTTAATTAAATGTGATTGTTAGTTATCATCAAATATAATTATTAAAATGAGTTACCATATCTTGAAAGTAGATGTGATCTTTTCTTTTTATGAAGTGAGCAACTTTTATTATCGAAGGGTGTTGTAACTTTTCAAGGTGTTACAATTAAAGTGTTTAACAAGCACTTGCACAAATTTGACTTGATACTTTATTTGTGAACTATGAATTTAATTGATTATTTTAATATTAAAAAAACTTAAGATTGATCTACAAACATCAAATTGAAAACACTATTTTTTAAATTGTATTTTTATGAAAATTATATATATTATAGAAAAAATCACAATTCATCTTCTACATTCTCAATACTACCCCATCTTAATCAAGTTCTATTATTACTCCACTAAATCTTTTATCCATTAACCAAGAAAATAAAACTTACTAGACTACACAATAAATCCGATAAAGTCAATTTTTTTCTCTTTGATCACTTTTTAAAATACCCATCTTAAAAAAGTGTACATCTATATCAGTTGTCTTAGCTATATATTATGCGGTGTCATGTTTCTTTGTATTAGTATCTCTTTCCAACATTTTGATTGAGATGTGCCTCCTCCAAACATTTCTCTACTCTTGTAGGCCTAAATACTTTTTTCTTATTAATTAATTCATTTTCTAATATATATATATAACTATAACCATATGTGAGCATCCCTCTTTTCTTATAAAGTCATCGATTACACCTACTAAAGGTACAAGTACTAGCCTTAAGTAAGGCATGTTTTAAGCAAAATCTCTGTTTGGAAAGAAACACTAGGTAGGTACTAGGTACTTTCTATTGTGGAAGGGTCATCTAGATTCTAGCCTATTTAATTGTTGGTTAATCCCCCACGTGGGTTGATAACAAGTCGGTGACAGTCTTGATGTAAAACGGACGACCTACCCAAACCCAATTTCTTCTCCTCACGTGTATTTCCGCTTTTCAAACTGGGGCCCCTTTTGTCCCATGTTTTTGGGGTGCCAAATACAGCCTCTGCTTTCCACCTCCTTTAAATACCATTCCTTACTTTATCAGAATACCATCTAGTTCAATTCCATCAAATTTTGAAGGATTATTCCCCTTTTGTTTTGTAAGCGATGCCTCAACCTCAGCTGTTCACCATCGATTTCTTGGGACTTGGAAGTGATAACAATGGCAGCCCCCAATTCGATTCTGCCATGGATTGCTACCAACAACTTCCGCACAGGCGATGTAAGTTATCTTTCTTCAATGTACCAATTTTTTTCTGACACAATTTATAAAGAATTCCTTCGTGAATCCTGATGTTGTTTGGGCTTTAATGTATACAGCAACGCAGTCATGCCTGGGAAAGATAAGACCTCATATGCTTCAACAACTGCTCTCACACGGATGTTTGAGCGATTCAGAAGTTTTTCACAGGGAAGCTCATATTGGGGTTTCTGAAGGAATTAAGACCATGGATCTGTTTCCGCACCATTCTCTAGGGTTTCAATCCAACGGGAAACAGGACAACAGCCAATCGGCTTTGTTGGATACACAAATTGAAATTTCTGAAACTGCTACAACCAATCCATTGTCTGCACAACTAACGATTTTCTACGGCGGGGCAGTGAAAGTGTACAATGACGTTTCTTACGGAAAAGTAAGTTATTTTCCCAACCTCGAGACATCATGGAATTTGATTTTCTTTTCAGGATTAAGCTCATAGTTTGATTCATCCACAGGCAGAGGCGATCATGATGCTAGCCGCCGCTAATGGAAATGCTCTGCCTTCCACCACTACTTCAAACATTTCAAATTGTCTGAGGAAAAGTGTTTCAAATTTAGGAGAATCCACAGAAGGGGGAAATCAAAGCCAAGCTGTTGAGACATCAAATACCAGTAAGTTCTCCGATCAGATTTGTGAAAAATCAGAATGTAAACAATTATGCAGTACATTAATGTCCGATTAACTTTGTTATGCAGAACTTCCAATAGCGAAAAAGTTATCCCTTCAACGATTTCTGCAGAAACGAAAGGACAGGTATGTTTAGTTTTTTGATTTGTGATTTAGATTTAAAAAACAGAGCATTTCAATGGTGAATTTTGACGAATTTGTGTGGCGTGTGTGCAGACAGAGCAGAACCATTCCGTATGCGACCTCGTCAAAGTGAAACAGCATAATTGTCTCTACCTGTAAATGGGAAAGCGAACGGAGGATAAGTTTTTCTTTATTTGGAAGGAAGCGGAGGATGAGTGCCAAATATTGATTCCCACATGTTTTGGTCAATTTAGAGTCGTGATCACGAGGCGGCCGAAGAAATTTGTCGTTTTGTATTTGTAATTTTGCAGTGTAAAATACAATTCAATTAACAATATGGTTGTTAATAATGTATATGTTATTCCTTCCATTGTAACTTCCACTCTGCGATTTAGTCCTAAACATGAAAGATTCAGTGACGAATCTGTCTTTGTAATCAGCGCACTAATTAAAATTTTGAAACATGTACTAAATCAATTTTAAAAAATTACATGGCAATTGAATGTATATTGTTTTTTTTTTATACTATGGTATAAAAAAATTTGAATGTTTCTAAATATTATGTATAAAAATTACTTATTGCTGTGGATAATTCATGCATATACAATTAGAAAATTTGATTTACAATAATAAAAATAAAACATTTTTCAATATATTTTATTTTATTCTAGTAAACCAATTATACAACAATATCAGTCATCTCTATTATTAATGCATGGAAATTATTCTTTTGCAAAAAAAATCTCAAGATCTTGAAAATATATATTAAAAAATGTTAATGTGATGAATTATCTGGGGAATTGCTGGTAGTGAATTTTCCACCAGATGAATTTATCATGACGGTGAATTGTTCGCGGTGAATTTGCCTAAAGCCTGATTGTATATTAAATGTTTTTAAATATTATGATATAGTAATATGAGTTATATTAAAATTTAATTAGTGTTGAAATTAATCATTTTTTAATATATTCAAAATAAAATAATTTTTTAATTTTTTTTTATTTTTAGATTTATTTTTTATTATTTAGATTATGTAAATTTGATTCAAGTTATTTTTGTAATTGTAAACCTAAATCTTATATTTTAAAATTCAAATTTACATTTTATTTATCATTTCACTAGTCATTTTGAGTCAACCTAGCTCATGATTAGTGTTGATTTAAGTACTATTGCATTTAAAGGCATTCACTCATTCATTTGAAAATTACTTAGAATTTATTTAGTATATTTAGAGTCTAATTTGCAAAAAGAAAATAAAGGAATATAACAACATTATCAAAGCATTGTATTAGCACATATCATCTTTTAGGTCCATTGTATGATTGCTTGTTAACCTCAATCTTGGTTCATTATCATTGAATCGATCCAACTATAGTTCTAATTGAAGAGAATGTGACCCTTGCAATTAACAAATTACCCAAAGGTATTCTTAAACACCAACTATTTGTTAAAGATTGACTATCTTTACACATATTCATATATAAGGAGATTGAGGTGAATGAATTTGGATAGTCCATTTTCTACTAGTTCATTTCCATGAGGTATGGTTTAGTCATACATGTTAGATCATTTCTACACTCATGAAGATTAGTTCTACAAGTGTGAATCTAAACCAAAGCACAAATATATTAACTTTTCTAGTTTTTAAGACACCTATCTAACATGACCTGAAATTCTAGTGTTATGGTGACTTAGTTCCCAATGTCTTCAACACCATTTTATCATATTTAGAATATAGCTAAGTATTGAAATTAAATTAAATTAAATTCTAAATTTAATTGATCATTTATTGATAAGTAGGAGGTATTTTTCCATATCATGTCAAATTATGATTTATTGTTTCCAATCCTAACTCATTTATCTAGGTTAATTACTACTCAATTCCTATCTTTATTATATGATAGGATTTTATTGTGGTCTTATTCCCACCAACAATTTAGTTATGAGAATTAGTGTCACACTGAAAATGTCTCATGCTAAGAAAAAGACAATTAGCTAGGAAATTACTAGAAAATTGTGAGGTGCCAAGTAACATTTTGTACTCATTGGTTTTTAATCATCACCAAAAATCCACTAATAATATTTTAGGCACCCCAATATTTATTCATTTCCAAAAAACTAATTACTACATAGAAATAAGACTTCAATGTAGATATACAAAGATAACAAATCAAGATTGTAGATATAATTTTGAAGAACACATCATGACCATTAAGACCCACTTTGCTTGCAAATCCATATTTTCTAGACATAATTTGTTGGAGATCAATCATACATGTACTTGAAGCAAATGTATTAGTAAACAAGCATATTTTAGTCATCATTGGTGAAGTAATAATAGAGATTAGCAATGTTCTTGTGGTGGATTGTTCTTTAGGTCTCCACCTTGGCCTTAAGTTGCTCTTAGAGGTTGTGGAAGATATTTATTAATTCAGCCTTGCAACTTCAAAGCTTTTCTATAACAACAAACACTCCATTATTAAGATCAATTATGTCCATAGTACTAAAATTTCCATGGTTAATTAAATGTACTTCAACCATGGAGTCCAAAATATGTGCTTATCAAAGTTGATCTTGTGAAAGGATTTGGTATCCCAAAATGCTTGAACGTCCACCATGTTTTCCTCATTAAATGTTTATCTTCCGTGTTTGCACAAAGAGGCATCCAATCATAAAAATCATGGAAATGTTTGTGTAGACACCCAAATTTTGCCACGTTAACCTTGTCATGATCATCCCATTTTAATCACCCTAGTCTCATACTTTCAACTAGTGTTGTAATTCCATTTGGTCAATTCTATTATCATTTTTCAATCAACTAATTATGTTTTAATTAATTAACTAAACACATTCCCCCTTTATCACCCAATTTCTAATTAATTGATTAATCATTATTAATTAATTAGCTCCTAGTTAATCCATACACATATCTAATTAAAATAAATAAATACTTTTAATTACCCACATCCACATTTCACTCATCAATCAAAGTCATTTAACTAATAAGTCAGTCCCACATTTCACTCATATCAATTTAGTGAGTTCCACATTCTACTCATCAACCAATATTATTTTACTAATTAGTTTATCAAATTAAATCTCAATCAAAGTAGTTGATTGAATAGCTAATAGATCAACAAGCTAGTTAATTAGTCAATTAAGTTAGTTGACCAATCAATCAATTGAGTTAGTTAACTTCAATCAAACTAGTTTACTCTAAATCAAGTCTTTAGTCCTTAATATTGATTAAATCAGTCTTGGTCATTTATATTTTCACCTAGAAACCTATATGTATCAAATGGAAACTTTTCATCTTCCTAACTAGGGGCAAAACTAATTATATTATTTTTCCATCTTTAGAAACTTTAAATTTTTGAAGCGAGTCATCAACACACTACGAGAAAGCTTTCACATTTCACTAAGAATTCAAAATCCTTTGTTGAAGCATGAGAAAATCCAAATCAAGCTCAATATGAGGTCTTTAGTAGTTTTACAATAGAAATTAAATATCAATTTTTTTAATTTAGTTTTATAATAAATCTAGTGCACATAAATCCCAAAAATGTATTCAATAATCCATCTTTCTTCACTAGTGAATTGTTTATATGAATGTCATGACAATAGATATTCTAGTTACTACCCACATGGGCCTATATTTGAGGCAAAGCTCATATTTCTAGCCTTGTTGATGAGTTCCATGGGCATTGATCCTTTTAATTGATTTATAGAGAAATTAATTAAACTCAACTTTAAATATTTGAAACTATTAGGAATCTATCTTGAAAGCCTATTGCAAGATAAATTTAGAGAATTCAACACTTATATGGATGCAAGTGACCTATGAATCAATCTAGTTAATCTATTATTTGTAAGGAAATAAGCTACCTCTGCAAGAATCCAACACATGTGATTCTAGATGTCAAGAATGAGGTCCTCCATTAGCTCATGCATGCCAAATTTTCATCCAAGATTCCCTATGGTTTGTATGTCACCTTTGTTGGAAGTTTGGAGATGTTGGAAGCTTGAGTTGTTTGGGCGTTGTCATTGATGTCAACCCCTTGTATGAATAGAGTGTTGGAATGTTGTTGGTGTTATCATTGATAGTTGTAGAAATTGTTGGTTTGAACTATGTTTGGGGATATTGTTGTAGTGTTGCATGTTGCAGATGTTGTATATGTGTAGCAGAGATGTTAGTAACATTGTTGATGAAGTTGGTTCACTTGTTTTCCAAGTGCTTTTGAGAAAATTTGAATAAAAGAGAGTTTAGTGTGACAAAGTGGTTTTCAGTGTTTTTCTCCACATTTCTTCATGATTAAAGATATGCCCATGCGATTTGGACATGATGATTAAATGTGTTTAGAGGTGTCATATCCAAAGTTTCAGGTTTTGGATCATACTACAATAGAAGATGTGTTTGACAGTATGTTTATCTGGTGAAACAAGGTGTCTGGGAGAAATGAGATTGTTCCACATTTCTCTGTAGTAAAGGTTCTGGTGTTGCGAATTTGGGAATGCGCATATAATGTCTATATCTACCTTCCCTTGAATTTTCAAGTGTTGTGGTGCTCTGCAAAGTTGTTTGGTGTGTTGGATGTTTGTGCTAGTGTGTCTAGTTACACAAAATGAAGGTGTTCTTAAGTTTTAGGAGGTTGTAGTAGTTGTGGTGAATATTCTAATGATGTGGAATATTATGAGATGTTGCATGGATATTTTGGAATGTTGATGTGTGGTCCATGAGATGTTTTCATACCTTGAGAGGTGTGTTTGGAGTCACTTGTTAGTGTTAGTGCAGGTTTGGTTGACCTGGTGTGCTAGCACTAATTGCAGAGGATAATTATTGTTTGAGGAGTGTTGAGAAGTGTGTTGATGTAGATTTGGGTCCCAATTAAGTAGTAGTGTGGTTTGAATTCACTTATTTATATTGTGGAAGTATTTGGTGCTGACCTATTTGGTGTTGCACGTTTGAGGTGTATACGTTTCCTTAAGGCTGACCTAATTGAGATTGTTTGAGGGTATAAACGCAAGGAGAATTGTTGTGTGAATTAAGAGCAGAGTGTGTGGTGCAAAAGATGTGAATTTTATCAATTGAGATGATCTAAGTGTGATCCTTAATGCCTCTGACATCCTAATGCAATGAGCAAAAGGTGTCTACATTTCAATCTATTTGATGAGTTGTTTGTGCTTCAGTGGAACTGTACCTTTGACATATGAGAGATGCATTATTAGAAGTTCAAATTGGTAGTGAGATACCCCTTCTTCTATTCTTCTTTCTTCTGGACAGTGAGTCCTTTGGCAGTGAGCCACCGATAGTGATCTTTTCTTTATCTTTTTGGGTAGTGAGCCCTTGGCAATGAGCCTTATTGTATTTGGTTTTGCAATTCATATATTAGTTAGGTAATCATCATAGTGTTTTTCCCTTCTCGGGATTTCCACATAAATCTAGTGTTCTTATGTTTTTGATGTGTTTGCATTACTGCTTTACATGTTTACATTCTATTAATGCATGTTAAGGTTTTAATGGTGGAAAAGGGTTTAAGGGATAATGCAGATCTAAATGTTAATGAGGGTTTTTTATTTTTTAAAGTATACAATTGATTCACCCCCTCTCAGTTGTCTTGTGCATCTAATAAATGGTATCAAATATGTGGTTCCTAAGAAAAATCTTAACTGCTTAAGGTAGATCTGAATGGTGCATTGGAAAGGTGTCAAATATCCCTTGTTCTATGGAACAAATTTTACCTAACTGGAAAGCTAGGATGGAGTCCTTTCTAGTTTCTCTTGGATTTGGTATTTGGCAGTCTATTGAAATTTTTTATACTATGCTTGCAAATGGTCCAACAAGTGATGATGAGATCAAGGACTATGAAAACATTGGCAAAGAAAGGAATGCAATACTAAGTGGTCTTCCTAATTATGAACTTGGAAAGGTGATAAGTCTAAAATCTACTAGAGATATCTAGACAAAGTTCGAAGGAATATATGAAGGAGATGACAAGGTCAAACAAGCAAAGATGCAAAACTACAAAGCTAGATTTGAAACCCTAAGGATTTCTAAAGATGAAGATATTACTACCTACATACTTAGATTTGATGAAGTTTTCAATGCCATCAATGTTCTTGGTGGAAATCTAGATGAAAGAGAAGTTGTGAAAAAGGTATTAAGAACTACGTGTAAAGCTTATAGTTCTAAAGTTTCTACTATTGAGGAAGCTCATAATTTGGATAATTGTTCTAGAGATCAATGTTTGATGTTGGGTAAACCCACAAAACTGGTTTACAATTCCAATGAGGAAGGAAAAGTTGTAAAAAACACCCCCATGCAAAAAAAATTTGGTTTTTGGGGGTTCGAACAAACATCTGGTTCGAGTGAACCCAAAGGGGGGTCGCTAGAATCCTCCTTGAGCGAACCCATTAAATGTTGGGTCCCACATTTCTCAGGGAAAAATGAAAAGAAAAGGGTTGTAGAAAGGGGGTTTTCTCAAACCCTGGTTCGCTCAAACCCCCTTTTCCCCCCTTCTCCCCCTCTGGCACCAAAAAACTCCACAATTTTTCCCTTCGAAGCTCAAGTTGAGGATGAAAATAGAGAATAATTCACAAACCCAACTCGATGATGGTAGTCCTCAGAATGAGCTATCCAATGAATATAATTTTAATATGTTTTTTTTAGTTTGATTAAACATAGGTTTTTCACAAAAAAATCAAGCTCTTTGTTCTGCACATGTGGAAAAATAGTAGATTATCTATAAAAAAAATTGAAAAATATGAGTGCACTAGATATTGAAGTCCTTGATCCAACAATTTTTTTTTGAATTTCGATACATACAAAAAATGTTATGTTGTATACGGTCCGCCTATGTCTAAGTTGTAATTGGTTTGACTTTGAAACTTGATTAAGGAAAAAATATTCAATAAAACACTATGCAACCAATTGGAAGCACTAGATATCATAGTTACAAATCTAAATTATAAAAATATAGAATTTTATCCTTCATGGAAAAAAAAATTATGTTGTATACGGTGAGCATCACTCCTTAAAAATGGTGTTTACTAAAAAAAACTAGTTTTTGAAGGAGATGGAAAAAGAAGAGAAATCTAATTCCAAAAATTTTGAAAAAATTACATTTAGAATCTACAAACAAAATGTCACAAATCACTAGTTTGCATCATCTTCAAATTCCTCACGATTTAGCCACTATAGGTGCCCAAAAGTGAAGATTTAGTTAGAAATATATCCATATTTAGAATCTATAGATAAAATGTCACAAATCATAGTTTGCATCATCTTCTTATTCTTCTTGGGTTTTCCAAATAAATCTGGTGTTCTTATGTGTTTGATGTGTTTGTATTACTGCTTTACATGTTCACATTTTGTTAATACATGTTAAGGGTTTAATAGTGGGTAAGGATTAATAGTGGGTAAGGATTTAAGGGCTAATGTAAATTTTAATGTTAATGAGGGTTTTTTATGTTTTAAAGTATACAACTAATTCACACCCCTTCTCAGTTGTCTTGTGCATATAATAATTGGTATTAGATCTATGGTTCCTAAGAAGAATTTTAATCACTTAAGGTAGATCAGAATGGTGCAAAGGAAAGGTGTCAAATATCCCATAATCGATGGACCAAATTCTACCTACTGGAAAGCTAGGATGGAGTCCTTTCTAGTTTCTCTTGGATTTGGTGTTTGGCAGTTTATTGAAAAAAATTATACTATGCCTGCAAATGGTCCAACAAGTGATGATGAGATCAAGGATTATGAAATCAATGGAAAAGAAAGGAATGCTATCCTAAGTGGTCTTTCTAATTCTGAACTTGGAAAAGTGATAAGTCTAAAGTATACTAGAAATATCTAGACAAAGTTGGAAGGAATCTATGAAGGAGATGACAAGGTCAAACAAGCAAAGATGCAGAACTACAAAGCCAAATTTGAAACCCTAAGGATGTCTGAAGATGAAGATATTACTGCCTACATGCTCAAAGTTCATGAAGTTTTGAATGTCATCAATGATCTTGGTGGAAATCTAGATGAAAGCGAAGTTGTTAAAAAGGTATTAAGAACTATGTGTAAAGCTTATATTTCTAAAGTTTTTACTATTGAGGAATTTCAAAATTTGGATAATTATTCTAGAGATCAAATGTTTGGTGCTTTGACTTCTTTCGAAATGAGAGTTTGGTCAACATACTACAAACAAAGAAATGAATTTTAAAGTCTGCAAAGTGGAAAAGTATGATGGATCAGATCTAGATGATCTTGATGAGTTGGAAGAAAACTTTGTGAGGAGATTAAAAAAGGGTACTAGAAAATACAGAGGTAAGCTACCTTTCAAATTTTTCAATTATGGAAAGATAGGTCATTATGCATCTAAATGTCCAATCAAAGTTACTAATGACAAACAAAAGGATCATAAGGGTAATTTTTTCAAGAAGAGTTATTATATTGAAAAAGATAATGGTGTATCTAATGATGATGAATCGGATTATCTAGATGAAGGAAGTGATGAATGCTTGTTCATGGCTTTAAGTGTTGGAACTAATTCTATTAATCTTGAAAGATGTGTGAAGGAAAGTTTTTTGGAAATGGGTCATAACATTGAAGCAACTATGTTAACTTCTTTTCATATTAGAGAGGAGAAGAATTACTGGATTATTGTCAATGAATGCTCAAGTCATACGACAAGTGATAAGAGTAATTTTGTTGAGCTTGAAAACCATGATGGTGGTTTTTTCAAGTTTGGTGATGATACATTTTCCCAAGATATGTTGAAAAGGTTCAATTATTTTTTACGGAAATCATAATAAAAATGGTGTTCTTTATGTCAAGGGTCTTTGGCATAATCTTCTAAGTGTAGGACAAGTGTGTAGCAAAGGATATAATCTTGTATTTTAGAATGGTAGTTGTGAAATTAGAAAAGGAAGCTCAGGTATTCTTGTTGTTGCTGGAACAAGGACAAGAGGTAATATCTATCAACTCAAAGGTAAAGTGGTGTAAAGTGCTTTATGACTCAAACTAATGAAAGTTGGATATGGCATAGAAGAATGGGTCACATTAATTTTGATAGCCTAGTGAGGATAAGTTCTACTGATGTGAGATATTTTCCAAATATTACAAAACATACCAGTGCAATCTGCAAAGAATGTCAAGTTAGAAAGCAAAAAAAGAAAAGGTTCAAGACAAAGGAATATTCTACTATAGGTCCCTTGGTGTTAGTACATACAAATCTATGTGACCTACCAGAATTAGAAGCTCATGTGATGATGGGTATTTCATGTTACTAATTGATGATTATTCTAGAATGGCTTGGGTTACATTTCTCAAAGAAAAATCATAATCTCTAGGTAAGTTTAAAGTACTTAAGGCTATGGTTGAGAATGAAATGAATCTAAAAATAAAATGTTTGAGATTTGATAGAGGTGGTTAGTTTACTTCAAATGAGTTTAATAGTTTTTGTGAAGATCATGAAATAAGAAGACATTTATTAGCACATACAACTCCTTAGTAGAATGGAGTTGTGGAAAGGAAAAATAGAAAGTTCAAGAAGAAGCTAGGACAATGATGAAGGAAGCTAATATTTGAAATGTCTCTTGGAGAGAAGCAATTCATACTACAATCTATATTCTTAACAAAGGTCAAGCAAGATTGAATAATTCAAAGACTCCCTATGAGTTATGGTATGGTAAACCTCCTACTGTGAAATATTTTAGAGTTTTCAGTTCAGGCAAGTGTTATTTTAGAAGAGATGGAGAAAACTTAAGAAAGGTTGATGCAAGATCTGATGAAGGAATCTTCCTTGGATACTCTACAAGAAGGAATGAGTACTAGTGCTACAATAAAAGGTTGAAGAAGATTTTTGAGAGTGCAAGTGTTAAATTGGATGAAGAAGCACATCAAAGTTCAATGCTAATAAAAAGGTGAATCAAATGAATCCCCTTGCAATGAAGAAGAAAAGGCTGAAGATAAAGGAAAAGAGTTGGCATTTGAAGAGGAAGGAGCTCCGAAAAATAATCCTAAGACTCCTGAGTATGTGCAAAAGAATCATTCAGAAGATCATATCATTGGAGATAAGAAAAAAGGTGTGATGAAAAGGAGAAAAGATACTATGACAGAAGAACAAGTAATTTTTTGTTTACTTTCTGAGGTGGAACCAAAAACAATGATTGAGGCATGCAAAGATGAGAATTGGATCAAAGCAATGAAGGAAGAGTTAGAAAAAATAAAGAATAATCTAACTTGGGAATTGATCCCAAGGCCGACAAACAAGAATGTGATTGGTACTAAGTGGGTATTTTGAAACAAGCTAAATGAAGATGGAAAATTCGTCAAGAGAAAGGCTAGACCTGTGTGTAAGGGTTACTCACAAGTTGAAGGTATATATTTTCAGAAAAAAAAATTCTCTATCTACAAGAATGGAAGCTATCATGATGTTTTTAGGTTTTGTAGCACATAAAGATTTCAAAGTTTATCAAATGGATGTGAAGTCTGCATTCTTGAATGGTGAATTGGAAGAATCAATTGTCAGAAGATGCAAATATGGTCTACATATTGAAGAAATCATTATATGGGCTAAAGCAAGCTCCCAAAGATTGGTATGCAAGGTTAGATAAGTACTTGTTGTAGTAAGGATTAGGAAAAAGTACTGCAGATAGTAAATTTTATTTCAAAGTTGAAGGAGAAGAAATCTTAATTGTGGCATGGTATATGTTGATGACATAATCTTTAGAGGAAATGAAGGTATGTGCAAAAGGTTTGCAAAGGAAATGCATAAATAATTTGAAATGCCAATGTGTGGGGAGATGAATTTCTTCCTTGGTTTTCAGATCAATCAATCAAAGAAAGGTATATTCATATCACAATCTAAGTATGTTAAGGAAATGTTGAAGAAGTTTGGAATGGATGACTCTAAACCAATATGTACTCCTATGGTTACTAGTTGTAAGTTGAACAAGAATGATGAATCTCATAAGACAGATCAAAGAAAGTATAGATCAATGATTGATGGACTATTATACCTTGCTGCTACTAGACTAGATGTCATGTATTCAATTTTTCTTGTAGCTAGATTTCAAGAAGATACCAAAGAATCTCATGTTGCATCAGTGAAGAGGATATTTAGATATTTGAAGTGAACTCTGGAGTATGGTTTATGGTATCCTAAGGATACTGAATTCTCCTTAAGTGCATATACAGATGCAAATTGGGTTGGATGTGTAGATGACATGAAAAGTACAAGTGGTGGTGCTTTCTTTCTTGGAAGTAGGTTAGTTTCATGGCTAAGTAAGAAGCAAGATTCAGTGTCATTATCTACTACAAAAGCAAAATATATTGCATCAACATCAAGCTGTACACAAGTGTTGTGCATGAAGTAAACATTGAAGGATATCAAAGTTTCATATGTTGAACATATTCCTATCATGTGTGACAATATTTTAAAGAATCAAATAATACATTCAAGAACAAAGCATATCTCAATTCAATACTTGAGAGAGAAAGTTACAAAGAATGAGGTGAAGTTGGAGTATGTGCCTACTAAGTGTTACCTAATTTCACTACTTGCTCAATTAGGCTAAGCTTTTTGTTTAGAAACTAAGAGAGAGGTAAATTTTTCATTAATCTTTCCTATATTACATTCAATTGTATAAACAGAAAAATCAGAAAGATTACAAGATTATAGTAACAAATTATTGCATTTATACAAGTGCATGTAACATAGAAAAGATTTACATAAATCTTTCTGAAAAGTAATCTTTATTGATTCAAAAGTGCATATTTGTCTCACACAAGTCGTGAGACTAACTTTACTTATTCAATGAAAATGAAGAAAAGAATATACATGAATAAGTAAAAAAATCTAATATGCATATAAGGAAAGAGACCAGTCATTTCCTGAGAATGACTGGTTCAAGGTGTGTTGTCCTGCACTGCTACTGTCCCAAGCTGTTTGTGTTCCTCCTAGCTCCATGTTGCTCTTAGCTCCTACATCTAGCAATAACAATGATGTTAGAGCAATGCTCTAAGCAATGAAAAGTCTTTAACCTTACATGAACATACACCTATGCATGTATAAACTGATCTCCAAATGCATTAAAAAAGCATGCAAACCTTGGATGTCCTAGAGAACAATGAAGCCATCAAACACATCCAAAATATGCATTTATCTTTCTAACTTGTTTGTTTCATGTGCAGATATAGGAAAAGCAATGTTGTTGTTTTATCAAATATCAACATGTGGGTTAAAATATGGCTCCCATGAGGGTTGAGTCTAGCATGTTGTCATATTGTATTTTTGATAATGAATGAAAGAGGGCTTATCTCTTTATGGTTTTCTTGAACAAGCACACATCAATTATGGTAGTGAGTTCTTATTACTGTCAAAAGTAATATATACTTGCCCAATGTAAATCATAAAGGATAAGTTTATATCATGTGTCAAAAAAATTATGATTTACTGTTCCATGTAAGTATTGCATTGACTTGTTTATTTGATTAGTCATCATGCTTTGGGCAACAAGAATAGTTTTAAGGAATCACTAAGTGAAAAAATGAAAATGCCTACAATGAATGCAATCATGCAATCAATATGCAGAGGCAATAGGGCCTTGACATGAATATAAAATTATTGCTCATACAATGGCGATAGTAATGAATATAGACATAGATTCAATGTCATAATCATAGTCATGTTCATAATCAATATGACTGTAAGTTATCAAGACACTGCAATAAGAGATATCATGACTATGTAATTCATATAACAGATAAATGATAATACTTGAAATGAAAGGTGTGCTTCTTCATCACTAGAAAATGTGACTTTAGTGAGTAGGAGTATGTGCAGTGACAACAAGTTGTAGGAGGAGAGATCAAGGCATATCATAGAAACAAGTATATTGAGAAGATTAAACAGGAAACCCATTGAGTAGGGCATATCACAGTGGCACTGCAAAAGAGAAAACAACCTACAGTGGTGCTTTAGAGAAGCAATGTAAATTATTTTTAGGGAGGTCACTGTTATACATAAAATCAAAATGAGATCTATAGAAAAGTGCGAGTAACCTTCAAGATATGCATTAAGATGCCAAGTGAAATACATAAAGTACCTTTTACTTTATCTTCAAGTATTGGAAGTTGGATGGTGAGTGAAATGGAGGACACAAGTTTTGAGTCTCAAAATAAAGAAATGAACCCACTCAGGATTCATGTTGACAAGCTACAGGAGCTCGAATGAGCTCATTTTTAGCTTAACAAAAAATAGAACGAAGATTTTTCACTTGTAGAAGCAACAAAAAAGAAATGAACACAACCCTCGAATACTTGTAGGCATGACTAAAGGCCAACCAAATGTGTAGAGTGAGAAATGAATGGTGGCGCGGGTTTGATAACTCAAAACCCCCAAAAAAATTGTGCAAGTATATAGCCGCGGCCCTACATTATACAAGAGAGCATTCATTTATAAAATTCTTGGTAAAATATAGAGAATGGAGAAGCCACGGTATGTGGAGTTTCTATTACAATCTACAAGATATTTATTAAAAAAAAAAGCAAAAAACCTTTGTTTTATTTTCTTTTCCACAGGAAACACATTTTTGCATTGAAATACACAAAGAAGCTTGTCGTTTTAATACAAGAGTAGGCACATATATAAAATGTATCCATATTCTTTGCAAACAGAGCTCGAATGGAACATTTTTTCGATAGAAAATGGAAGAGGAAGCAAAGTTTATTGAAATAGACTGTTTACCTAAGCTCGATACTTTTTCTTTTTCATTGAAAATGCAAGAAGTCTTCCATCATCAATCCTCTATAAAAGATTTAGAACTTCAAACAAACTCCATGGCGGCACTCTTAGAAAAATACTGAAGTTCCAGAATGCAAGAGAATAACGAATGAAATGAAGAGATGCTTTTGGTTTTGCTTTAGAGTTTTCTAAACCCTAAGTTGAATACCGATAACTTAAGGCATTTTTTCCTTTTGCTTATTTTTTCTTAGCAACTAGGGATTGTTCCCCTTTTAAGCTTATGTATCTTTGTTTCTTTTTAAAGATACATATGTGCTAAATGTTTTATTTTGCATCAAATTGAAATGCAAAACATTTATTTAAGTGATTCATTTATAAGTCACTTAAATAGTGTTATATTTATGCAAAATATAATGATTAATGCAAAAGGGGGGTACGCATGTGATTAAAGAATATGGTCAAAAGGAGGTTAGTTGAGTTTATTGCTTTTGAAAGAATATAGGGAGGTTTGATTCAGTTTTCCAACATGAGGAGAGCATTTATGAGCTTTTACTCACTTTGATGAGGAGTTGAGAGCATCTAGGGGTATTTTATTATGCCTTTATCTTTGACATGGTCAAATTTGACCTTTTCCACTCTTTGGAGCTCATTTGAAGGAAATCCAGTTGCTAGATTTTAGGCTTTTGGAAGGCATCCGACCCAAGATGCTTCTAGAGCCTTTTTTGGTGGAACCACTTGGGCTTGGTTACTTATTTATTTTTGTAACTCATTTTTGAGGGAGTTCTTGGTAGTTCTTTTTCTTCTTTGTGACTTTTGAGTCCTTTGGAGAAAATACAGTGCTTTTGTAACTCAGTATTTTGAGCATGTATACCAGTGAAGGCCTTGGACATCAATGATATTGAGTATTTTTCCTTTTCACTCTATGCTTTATTGTGTGCACTTATTGATTGATCGAATTACTTGTGAAATATTATTCTTTTCCTTATGATTTTGTCTCAAATTCACCACCTTTTGTAGAGATATATGTTATTGTAGGTTATAATTAGTGTTATAGGTGCAATCATTTTTAGTTGTGAGATTTATTTCCCTCTAAGAGTTTTAGCATCCTAATCTCTTTATAAATTACTGATGTAAAGACATATGAAAAGTGAGTTGTGTAATCTAGTTTCAGTCATTGTCAGAATTGTGCATACAAGTTGTATATGCAAGCTCTAGGTAGTTTTGGTGTATCACCTTAGTTTTTGAATATTAGTTTTTCAGTTCATGCATATCCTTCTTCCCTTTTCCTATTCAATGAGTAGTTTTAGGTGATAACCATTAGGAAGCCAACCTTCTCTAGAGGTTGACCTCTATTTATAAGTAACCCATAGCTTTAGAGGTCTTCCCATGTTTTCTTTTTTTTGTTGAACATCAGGTTCAACAAGGTGCATTTCAGTAGAAAACACTAAGGATCAAGTTACTAATATTTTCACAAAGGCTCTTCCAAAAGATACTTTTGAGTATCTCTGGGAGAACTTAGGGGTCACTGCCCCTCCTTCTTTCAACTAAATGCATAAGTATGTGTATTTGTCAAGGAAGAATTTCAAGATACATTCTTGGTCATAGACTGATGTTGAAGGCTACCTCTTAGGGGGAGTAGGTAGTAGTGGTTGTTGGTTGGTGAGTTCAATATAGAAGAGTGAGTGCAGTTGCTTGTTGGTGTATGTAGGTGTTTCCCTTTGAATTTTGTCAAAGGGAGAGAGAAAATGAGTTCAATACATGAAAGATAGTTGGATGGGTTGATGGCTCTTTTCCATTGATCTCAAAGGGGGAGAGAGAATCTGAAAAACATGGAGAGAGTTGATAGTGCAGAAGTGAATATAGTCTGAAGACCATAGGGGGAGAGTATGGAAAAGTATTTTTTGAGGATCAAAGGTGATCTAGAGTGCAGGTATTGTTGATGTTGTAGGAGAAGAAGTCTATGAAGAGTAAAGGTTGTCCCAATCAGGGGGGTACTACTTATTATAGTATTGTTGATGGTTGCTTTTTTTGTTGATGGTTTTTTAGAAAGAAGGTGTTGCCATAAATGACAAAGGAGGAGATTTTGGAAGCTTGAGTTTTTTGGGTGTTGTCATTGATGTCAACCCCTTGTATGAAGAGAGTGTTGAAATGTTGTTGGTTTTTCCATTGATAGTTGCAAAATTTATTGGTCTAACTTGTGTTTGGGGAGATTTTTGTAGCGCTGCATGTTGCAGATGTTGTAGATGAGTTGTAGAGATATTAGTAATGTTGCTGATCAAGTTGGTTCATTTTGTTTCCAAGTTCTTTTGAGAAAATTTGAATAAAAGAGAGTTTAGTGTGACAAAGTGTTGTTCAATGTTTTGCTCTGTATTTCTTCATGCTTGAAGATATGCTCATGCAATTTATATGTGATGATTGGAGGTGTTCAAAGGTGTCATATCTAGAGTATCAAGTTATAGATAGTACAAAAATAGAAGATGTGTTTGACAGTATGTCTGTCTAGTGAAACAAGATGTCTAGGAGAAATGGGATTGATCCACATTTCTCCACAATAAAGGTTTTGGTGTTGTCGATCTGGAAATGTGCTTATAATGTCTATATCTACCTTCCCTTGAAGTTTCAAGTGTTGTGGTGCTCTGCAAAGTTGTCTGCTGTGTTAGATGTTTGTGCTAGTGTGTCTGGTTGCACACAATGAAGGTGTTCTTGAGTTTCAGGTGGTTGCAGTAGTTGTGGTGAATATTCTGATGATGTGGAATATTCTAAGATGTTGTATAGATATTTTGTAATGTTTTGTGTGGTTTGTGACATGTTTTTTAACCTTGAGAGGTTTGTTTGGAGTCACTTGTTAGTGTTAGTGCAAGTTTGGTTGACCTGGCGTGCTAGCACTAATTTGAAGGATAACCGTTGTTTAAGGAAGTGTTGAGGAAGTGTTGCATGGATATTGTGTAATCACCAGAAGACCCCATTTCATTGAGGCATTTTTTCAAACAGATCACTACCTTGTCTATGCTACCACATTAACAATGTAGTGATCTTGTCAATGAGGTAGCAATGACAAGGTAGTGATTTGTTTGAAAAAATGCCTCAAAGAAATGGGGTCTCCTGGTGATGTACATCACCAGGAGACCCCATTTCTTTGAGGCAATTTTCAAATAGCTCACTACCTTGTAGGAATGACAAAATTGTGAGCTATTTGAAAAAATGCCTCAAAGAAATGGGGTATCCTAGTGAGTACATCACCAGGAGACCCCATTTCTTTGAGGCATTTTTTCAAACAGCTCACTACTTTGTCATTGCTACAACATTGACAATGTAGTGAGCTTTCCAATGCTCACTACCTTGTCTATGCTACTGCATTGAACCAAAATCCCAATATTTATATGTAAACTTGGTACCAAAACATATGTAAATTTGAAATATAGAAATGAAAGGTCTAACTATCAACTAATCTTGATGTGCATACTTAGAAATTTTAATACAAATTAATGTGCATACTTACAAATTAATAAGAACCAATAAGCATACTTAAAAATTAATCCAATGAACCATGGACAGTTTTGCTCTACTATTTATTGTGGTAAGTATTGCCTCACAGTTAGACTCATGCACCTTCCACAAGGTCTTGTTCAAAGGTCTACTCCCATATTTGATCAAATGAACGTTGGATACCTAAACAAGGTTTAGTAATGAAGATTCTTCTGATGCATGTCAAAGTCTTGAAACAACCAAACATTAACACTCTTATGTGGGTACCTTCTAAGCCATGTTCTAGTAACAACCATGGAGAATGTAGGGCATTTGATGTTTTCTCCATATGTAACTAGGGCCTCCAATTTCTTTTTTGGCCTCAACATAATGACACAAGTAATAATCCATTCCCTCTTTTTTTTCTTCATCTGCAATAACTGCATAAACATACCTTACATTGATATGTGCAGCAAATTAAATGAAATTAGTCAACATTACAAAAACACTACAAAGTAAGATAACAATAGGAATTTTAAAAACTATGCAAGTAGATATATTACTTGGTTGAACTAGATCTTATATGTGGTCAAATTCAACCGATGATTCCATTTGTATTAGTTCCAATGCCGTCGGGAGCCAATACGTGTGAAGTGGGCTAAGATAACCACAATTCGTCAACCCACTCCTTTGACTTGCACTCATTTCAAGCTTGAATTGTACATGAAGAACAAAAGCATGCCATCTTCTACATATGGATACTCCATGAACCTGCATTTGAGCTAAGGAAAGAGTGTCTAGCTCACTTGATCCTATTAGTGTACAACAATCCTCATATGGTGCAATGTTAGTATCATCTATCAACCCAAAAAATCTACAAACTAAAGACTTACCTTCATTAGTTGGACCCATCAAAGCATTACACCACTCGACAATTCATTTTGCATTTGTCAACTTTGCATTTCCTTTATACTTTAACTCTTCTCGTGCTAACATGCTCTTTTGATATATGCTCATGCACCATCATGCTCCCCCTTTCAATGCCCAGCCTCACAAAAGTTCCACATATGTTGAACACCTGTAATAACATGCATCCTTCTCAACCAATAGAACATCTATGAGTTCTTGAATTGTGATGAAAAATTATCTGACCATATTATATGTTGATTGTATTATTAGCTTCTATCTCTTCAGGTGTTGGTTTAATCCTTGATTGTTTCCCCAACATGACGAATAATTTTATTTGTAGCATGATAAAGAGACTAATATTAGTTCCTAAAAAATGAATCCATACAAATAAATGAAATATATGCCATTCAACCCTTCATACAAAATACTTGCAATCATCCTGTAGAAGAGTGAATGTCACTCAACCATGATGAATAAACAAGTCCAGCAAGAACACAAGGAAAATGGAAAGCTAATGTTTTTTTAAGTATTTCTACCTTGAAAAATGTGATAGCATAGACAAATCTCACATGATTTTTTTGATGGAATGCCTTAAAGAAATGTGGTCTCATGGAATGCCATGATTGCCATGATTTACAAGCTAGTGACCTCACTACCTTGTCTATGCTACCACATTGACAAGGCATAGACATTGACAAGGTAGTGAGTTGTTTGAAAAAATGCCTCATAGAAATGGGGCCTCACAGTGATACAGTGATTTACATCACCGTGAGACCTCATTTCTATGAGGTACATCACTTTGAGACCCCATTTTTATGAGGTATTTTTTCAAATAGCTCACTACCTTGTAATGGGGACCTTGGAATGGGGTATGGCATCTATCAAAACATAAAAGGGGGGATTTTCATGAGTGCTATGGTTGCAATTTCCTTAGTAGACACATGTGAAATGCGGATTCTTAGACAAGGCACATGAACTATTTGAAAAAATTCCTCAATGAGATATGTCCTCATGGACTAAAATGATTGCAGGATATGCACAAAATGGAAAATATATGGAAAATTTGGTTGCATAAACAAGGGAATGAGCTATTTGCAAAAATACCTCAAAGAAATGTGGTCTCATGGTGATTTCCATCACCATGAGACCACGTTTCTTTGAGGCATTTTTTCAAACAACTCATTGCCTTGTCTAACATGTTTGATAAAATACTTTGGTAGACATGTATGGAAAATGTGGTAGCACAGACAAGGTAGTGAGCTATTTGAAAAAAAGCCTCAAATAAATGTGATCACATGGTGATGTCCACATGCTCACTATGAGACCACATTTCTTTGAGGAATTTTTTCAAACAACTCACTACCTTGTCTATGCTTTTTATTTCTATTATGCTTTGATAGATTTTTCCATGCATCCATACTTTGGTAGAAAGTACATGCTTTAGGCTTTTAGCCATAGCAACAAGGGGATATTGGAATGGGGTATGACATCTATCAAAACATAAAAGGGGGGATTTTCATGAGTGTTATGTTTGCAATTGCATTAGTATACACATGTTAAATGTGTATGCATAGACAAGGCACATGAACTATTTGACAGAATGCCTCAATGAGATATGTCCTCATGGACTACAATGATTGCAAGATATGGACAAAATGGAAAATGTATGGAAAATTTGGTAGTGTAGACAAGGGAATGGAGCTATTTGAAAAAATGCCTCAAAGAAATATGGTCTCATGGTGATGTCCATCACCATGAGACCACATTTCTTTGAGGATTTTTTTCAAACAACTCACAAAATGTGGTCTCATGGTGATGTTCCTCACCATGAGATCACATTTCTTTGAGGCATTTTTTCAAACAACTCATTTCCTTGTCTAACATGTTGGATAAAATTCTTTGGTAGACATGTATGGAAAATATGTTAACATAGACAACGTAGTGAGTTGTTTAAAAAAATGCCTCAAATAAATGTGGTCTCATGGTGATGTAATGCCATTCCATCACCATGAGACCACATTTCTTTGAGGAATTTTTTCAAACAACTCAATGCCTTGTCTAACATGTTTTGATAAAATGCTTTGGTAGATATGTATAGACAAGGCACATGAACTGTTTGAAAAAATTCCTCAATAAGATATCTCCTTGTGGACTATAATGATTGTAGGATATGCACAAAATGGGTTTGTTGAAAAGGCTTTAGAAAATTTCAAGAAAATGCAATTTCTAAGTGTAAAACCAAATTCCAAAGCATTTTCCAACATCCCCCATGCCTATACCAAAACGGTAGCTTTGGAAAGGGGTACACACAACCATAAAAAAGGAATGAGAAATGATGTATTATATCACATAGTTATAAATACTCTCATAAATGTGTATACAAAATGTGGAAGCATACACAAGGTAGGTCAATTGTTTAACAAAATTCCTCAAAGAATTATGGTTTAAAATGTAATTGGCAAGTGTAAAGAATTGTGTAGTTTAAAATGTGCCAAGAGGGGCTAAGGTTATGATGAGAAACAAACAATTTGATGAACATGGAATATGCATATATTTAACAAAATTAAATCATTGTATTAAGCATGTATGATAAGGGATGATAAAGAAACATAATAGAAATAAGGAAAATGTAAAGAAAATATGTAAAGACTTGACATACCTAAAAAATGGAGATTCAAAAGGAGGAACTACCCAATTATGTAGTATTTTTTTCTTCTTAAATCAAACTCCTCAACAATTTGAGTTTTTCACAAGCTTTCTTCCTTTTCAATGTTCAATTGTATACCACTCAAATAGAATTACTAATAACAATACAAATAACTAATGTATAATGTTAAATTCCTACAATTCAATCACGATTAACATTGCAACCCTACGAAAATTGAGACTTGAATTGATATATATCAAATTCGATGTGAAAAATTTGATATTTCCTCCTTCCTAAGTTGGAAAACCATTAAAAGTTGGTGGAAATTTCATGCAAGGGTGGTAGAATGTGAAAAATTTGATGTGCACTTCCAAACAACATCAAAAATCTATTTTTTGTCAGAACACATGCATAACCAAGAGAATAATAGAACATGTGTGTCTAGATCACAGGTGTGCTAACCTTTTTATTGATTTAGAGCAAGCCAAAACATGCTTGCATTGTACTACGAGTACATTTTTTCTTGCTATACAAAACAACTATATCTCAACTTATTCAAAATGTTCTCACATTATGAAATTGTTGACTTTCTAAAGGTTTCCCCTCTCTCCTTATCCATCCATCCCTCCTTAGCCATCTAGGTCTCACACTTAACCCTATACCCTATCCCTAAACCCTCAACCATGGAAACTATGCCTTAAACCCTAATCCCTCAACCCTATACCGTTAAACTATTAATACCTCAACCCTTAAACCCTAAACCCTAATCTCCCTCTCTCTCCCCTTAGCCATCCATCCCTTCTTAGCCATTTAGGTCTCTCACTTAACCCTAAAACCTCAACCCTAAACACTATGCCTTTAACACTAATCCCTCAACTCTATACCCTTAAAACCTAAACCCTAATCTCTCTCTCCATTTATCTCTCTCCCACTCCCTCTCTCTCTCCCTCTCTCTCTCCGTCTCTCCACCACCCCTCTCGGTCTCTTTCTCTCTCCTCTTCTCCAGTCTCTCCACCACCCTCTTTCGTCCGTCTCTCTCTCCCTCACCGTCTCCTCCCTCCCACCTCTCCCTCTGTGTCTCCTCCCCTCTGTTTCCCTCTCTCCATCTCTGGGCTCTCCCTCCACTCCCCTCCCTCTCTCCATCTCCTCAGGGCTCTCCCTCCCCCTCTCTTCCTCTCCTCCTACGTGCTCTCTCTCTCTCTCCAGCCATCTAGGTCTCTCCTTGCTTCCACACCTTATACCTTCACCCCAATCCTTCCTTCCTTCTACCATACCATAAAACCTCAACCATGGCTTATCCTCTATCTTCCTCTCTCTCCACTCTCCACTCCTCCACAGTCTCTCCTTCTTTCCTGCCTCTCTCTCTCTCTCTCTCTGTCTCTGGGTCCTCACTCAGCCACTGTCTCCCTCTCCACTCTTGGGGTCTCTGTCTCTCCATCCCTGGGTCGTCTCTCCTCCACCCACTCCTCTCATTCTCTCTCTCACTCTCCACTCTTTGTCCTCTCTCTCCACTCACTCCTCCTTGGGTCTCCCTCTCTCTCTCCTTGGCCGTCCATCCTCATGGCCGTCTGGTCTCCTTGGGGCCTGGGGCCTCGGCCTGGGCACTGTTCTTGGGGCCAGCCTCCTTGGGTGCCTTGGTCCTTGGCCTAGGCCCTGTCTCTCTCTCTCACTCACTCCTTTATGCTCACCTCCCTCCTCTCTCCCTCCCCTCTCTCTCTCTCCTCCTGTCTCTCCGCTCCTCTCTCCTCCTCCTATCTCTCCTCCTCTCTTGGGTGTCTCCTCCACCCTCCCACCCTCCTCTCTCTCCTGGTCTCTCCTCTCTCTCTCTCTCTCTCTCAGTTTTCTCCCTTTGGCCACCATGGGTGGCTCTCTCTCTCTCTCTCTCTCTCTCTCTCTCTCTCTCTCTCTCTCTCTGGTTGTCGCCTTTGGCCCTACGCCGTGTGCTCACTCTCTCTCCCTCTCTCTCTATCCCTCCCACCCAACCTAGATAATTCCCTCTCACTCCAACACCCTTTCTCCCACTCGATCTCTCTCTCTCCCTCTCTCTCAAGTCTCTCCCACCCACCTCTCTCTCTTTGGTTTTTCCCTAAGTCACCCTACCTAAATAACTAGATAACTCTCTCTCTCCCTCCCACCCCCTCTCTCTCAATTCTCTCCCTCTAGCACCCTCTCTCTCTCTCTATCCATCCCACATTATCTAGATAAGTCCCTCTAACTCCAACCCCCTCTCTCTTGGGTCTCTCCCTCCCACACCCTATCCCTCTCTCAGGTCTCTCACTCACTCACTCTCTCTATCTCTCTCCCACTCCTTCTCTCTCCCACTCCCTCTCTCTCCCTATCTCTCAATTCTCTCCCTCTGACACCCTACCTAGATAACTCTCTCTTTCTCTCCCTCTCTATCTCTCTCATGTCTCCTTCTCTCCTTCCCACCCTACCTAGACAACTCTTTCTCTCTCTCTTAAAATCATCCCTCCCTCTAAATACATATAAGCAAACATACATACATACATGCATACATACATACTTGCATACATACATATGTACATACATACATACATACATACATACATAAATACATACATGCATACATACATACACATATATACAAGCATGCATACATACACACATACATGTCATACAAGCATACATACAGACATACATACATACATACATACAAATATATATACATAAATTTAATAGACTAATATTTAACACAAAGAAAGACACAACGTAAGTGCATTATAACGTGCTCATGTTATGTCTTGCTTAGGCAACTCTTGAGCACAAATGCAAAAAACAGGTGCCAAAACCATGAAATAGTGCGAATGCATTATAACACGCTCGTGTTATTTCTTGCTTTGGGAATCCCCAAGCCTTAGTCTTGGTATTTTCTTTGGATTACCAACCCAAAGGCTTGGAGTGCCTTCCCAATGTCCAAAGACGTGCTTTTGCATATTTACAAGATTTCACATAATCGTGTATGTCCTAACCGTCAGGTTTGCACATGTTTTAAGGTTGAACAAACCGAACACTTGGGCATTGTTAGGCTCTCTCTTAGCTAGTCAATGATGTATTTTTTTTCACATTTTGACAATGTTAAAATCCTTTCATCTTTAATTTCTATTGTTTGTGTGTCTATTTTTTGGCAAAAACCATTGTTTGGTATTTTTCCATTATAAATTAACCGTTCATTGAAATTTAAAATCAATTACATTTTTAGAAGCTAGACTCCATTCTACACATATTAAAAAATATGTTTTTCAATTAGTTTTCAAAATTTATAGGGGTACAACATGACCAAAATTCTATTTTTCAAGATGTGTCCACTTTGAAAATTAGCAAAATATCAAATATTCATTAAAAAATTATAAGAAAAATCAGGCATAAACTACATGTTGTTAGATAATTTCTCACTGAAGTGATTTTAAAAATAACAAAAAAAATATCACTTTTTGAGGGAGCCACAAAAGTTGCTATGTTGTATTTTTCTGACAAAAACAACACCAATTTCTATGGCTCCCTCTTTTGAACCCCTTAATCAAGCTACCATTTTAAAAAGAAATTAATAGTTTAGAAAATAGACTCGAAGGACTACAATCCTTGTTTTTGTTGCATCTAATTTTTTTGAGTGTAACTATCCTCAATTTCACATCCAAGGTCAGTATTTCCCGATTTTAGTAAAAAAATTATAAATAAATAAATAAAATGGCAACTTAAGACCCTTTTTGGTCCCCCATCTTTTTGCACATACCCCATGTTCCTTTTCTTCCATAGGTGGCACATTGGAGGATGAGAGGAGTTCTTTCTTGAGATGGTGGTCACTTTGTTCTTATTGCAGGTATCTAGATGGAGCACAATAGCATTGTGGAGATTCATGTGGTTTCATATATGGATATGATGATGTATTTCATGTATTGATCCCTTATGCAATGTATACGTCAAGTGGGAGAATGTTGGGATATGGTGTTGTACACCATTGCATAAAATGTTATATTATAATATTGTAATTAAATAATTATTTAGTTGTGATGCACCTAGTTGGTGTGGTTAATTTCACTAGGTAATTATTTGGGGACCACTTTATGTTGTATTGTAACATTGTATTATTATTTAATGTGTGGGAGATATGTGATAATAATTTAATATTGGAGAAATATTAAATAAAGTGAAAACTTGGTGTATACACCTAAAAATGATCTAGATAATCTAATTAATTAAATATGATTTATTTGATTAATTAACCTTGAATTCCTCTATTATTAAATAAATAGAAATATTTATTGATATAGTTCACTTCTAATTCTTCCATCTTAATCACATCATTTCATCTAAATTAAATAAGAATTTTCATACTTTGATTTATTTAATTATCATATTTCTTCCATATTTATTTAATAAACATAGACTTCTATAGTTTATTTTATTAAATTAAATATCTTCTTTTCCTAAATTGAATAAATCTAAATATTCAATTGAAATATATTCTACAGCTAATCATGTCCACCTACCAAATTAGATATGAAATGTCTAATTTAATTCATCTCAACCTTCACGGGCAAATTTGGAGACAAATTTGTAGGCAAACTTCTTCATCTTCTTCCATTGATTCTTCCTATCTTTTGGATGAGTGTTTTTGTGGGGAGGAACAATCCCCATAATCAACTCAGGATTCTTCATCTTTCACCTTTCAATTCTTCAGATCGAATCCAGACCTTTGCTTTGTTGCCCCTTCACAAATGTGTTGTCGGGAATCTATAAATACAACCTTTGTCTACAGGAGAAGGATCCCAAATTTGTGCAAACTTACTCTACAGGAATATCAATTGAGCAATTAATCATTTTTACAATAGCAATAGCAAATAGCATATCATTTAGTTTATAATCATGTCTTTCATCATAGATTGCATCTTAATATAGCTTCCATTATCATATCACAACATATAGCTTTCAACAATTAGTATCATAGCTCTTTACATCATATAGCTTGCATATCATTTTAGCAATCATATAGTTTATCATTCTCATTCTCTAGATTTGCATTTTAACAGTCATAATGCTTACAAAATTTGAGAGCCCTGTGACTTAATAAATCTTTGGAGATAGAGAGCAATATGACGCTTTCAATATATTCTTGCTTAAATTAGATTAATCTTTATTTAGATCTATTGATATAATGTATTATTGATTGTGTTGATTATCATTTACTCACATTTTACTCACACACTTGGTACCCAATATTGAATGAGGGATTAGTATTTTTGTGTTCATATGATTTTGTGGCACTTGGTTTTATCTTACCACTTGGTTGTATTTGTGTGAGCTTGAGTCTATAAAAACAAGCACATGTTTAGTGGTTAAGGTTGGCTGAGTGAGTGGGTTGTCATTATTGAGTCTTTTTGAAGAGTGCATATACGAAGCATGGCATGGGATGTGTGGATTCATGCTTGGACACATGAGGATTCTTTGAGAGCCTTGATGCTTTAGAGGTATTCATTATAACTCTCATATTGCTTTATTGCTAAATAATATGATGGAGTATGGATGCTTTTGAAGGTTTATTTTTTCCCTCTTGAAGGTTTTCGTAGGGTATATCTTGTGTTATCTTGTGGCTTTTCTATTGGATTTATGCATTATAGTTACTTGTATGCATGTTTATCTTTGATGGGGTTATGTAGGAAATGGATTAAGATTGTGGGTTGAATGCATTATTTCCTAACACCTATCTAATATATATAATTCTTCGGTCATTAGGAAACATTAATTATCAGAATACCCAATAGGTTGGTAAAGAATTTTTTGAATACAAGTACTCAGAATAATTTTTTACAAGAGTTTTTCCATGTATAATGCATCCTCTTAAAATGAACATTTTCATTATTTATATTAGTGAAATATATTAGTAGTATTGTACCCTTCTCAAAATAATAGCTTAGATTATGTGAGGACCATCTAGAGCTAAGATACAATCACCACAATATTGAACTTGCATAGTCATCTTAATCGTCTAACATTGCACCTTACATGTGAATATGCACCCTTATAATTGAATGAGATTTTTTATGTAGGAGGATCAAATTGGGTAGTTGCAAGGCCACACCAAATCATTGGTGGATATTTATGTGGCCTTCTTTATGGGAAGCTAATCATGGTGGTATAGATTCATTAGTTCTTGTTTATGAAGAGAGTATGATGTAATCCTTCTTGTGTGGTCAACCAACCATGTACTATAGACCAATATGAAGTGGTCTTATTACCATTTGGAGGATATCAATAATACCTTGTTCATACTTTCCCAAGTTGAAATTACCATATCTATTTGAGAAATCCAAAACCAAAACCCTTGTATGCTTCTCAAAATTGCCAAACATGTAAGCATAGGTTTCAAGTGATGTTGGCACACTAGTCTTTTCATTTTTAGGCATATGGGAACTATAATTACTTGAAAATGTAAGTTTTGTTAGCTCCTTTCCCATGTTTCATTTCCTTGTCAACCTTAGTTCGTACATATTAGGTATGTACTCAAGACTATACATATTAGGTATGTGCTTGCGTCTTGTCTATTTATATTTGTTGTGTGTCTCCCTTGTTGAGTGTACCTTTTCTTCCAACTTTCTTCTCCCCTTTTTCCTATTAGATTTGTAGACTTTCCCAACTAGCATGTTGAATCTTGAAACGTCAACCTATACTATGTATCTAGTGGTATGGTTGATCCTCGATAATTCCACTTGTGTTCTCATTCCCCTCATAACTTCCCAACATGTGTCATATTGATTTTAGTAGTTTATTTTTTGCACATTAACTTTCAATGATCAATTTTTCCCATCCATGATCACTATTTAAATTTGAAGTTGTGGATGTGCTTGGTAACTGACATGTTTTATTTGTGAAGGATATAAAAGAGTGTGTTTTCATTTGTGCGCATCATCTACACTTAAGAAAAAATCATTTTAAAATTCATTTGAGTACTTGTCTTAAAGAGCAAGAATCATAGAACAAAACATTACTGATGTTGGAAAGTGATCTCATACAAAGTTCATGATTGAGCTTCATTGAACATAGATTCTAGGGGAGAGAGGCCAAAAGTTGTGTAGGGTCCAATTGTGGTTCTAGCACTTGTGCTTATAACACTTAGTCTTACCACATATTTATACTATATATTGTAAATAAATAGTCCACATGTAAATAGAAAAATAACCAAATGTTGGTCAAATGGTCCCATACTTGAACACATGAGACCTTATGAATGTTATATAAAAAAAACATAAATACATTCATGAAGAAGTCAAATTAATATTTTTCTATCTCAAATAAAATATCATAACTATCCACCATAAGTGTCTCATTTATAAAATAAAATGCTCATTTAATAAAATAAGACACTCATTTAAACAAGTATTGTTATCATAGTGAAAAATATTGTTCTTATGTATAACTATTGGGGTAGCACAATAAATACCATGTATTTTCTCATTAAATGTGAAGGATTTTCAAAAAGTTTTAGTGTTCAACTATTGGTCCATTTTTGTTTGATATAAGTTGTATTTTAAATAATTATGTGTTATTTTACAACAACAAATTATTTTTTGTGTTCAACTATTGGTCAAGTTGTATTGAATATACAAGCTAGAGATAACAAAGATTTATGGTTACCAATAGGTATTTGGTCCATTTAGGTTGCATATAAGTTTTATTTTAAATAAAAATATGATATTCTACAAGCAACAAATGATATTTTTTTGTTCAACTAGTAGGGGTACCATGATTAAGTTTCAGTTGAATCTTTAAAATGTCAAATTTTGGACACTTCTCAGTAGATATGTTGATGTGGCAAGTTGCATGATGAGTCACACCTCCAAACCTTAGTTATAGATAGAGAAGAGGTCAGTCCACATTTCAAAAAAACAAAGGCCTTACGATATTCCAGGGAATTGCTACACATTCACAAAGTTAGCCTGTACAACTACTGACCCCTTTCTTCTTATTGCATTATATTGATTTAACTTGTTATTACTATTGATATGAATTGCTATTGTAACTACTAATATTGAAAAACTATTTGAATGTAATTCAATCATTAATATAAAAAGAAAGAGATGTAGAATTTTGTTGTTATTTGATTGCTTTATTGAATTGGAGGTGTGTATGAAGATGCAGCACAAATGCTGGTTTATTCTTCAATTCATGTACTTTGTACACAGTGTATAATTACAAATACAAAGGTCAAACTTCTTCTGAGCATGACTGTCCCGACTCTCAATATTATAAGTGAAAGAGTGTGATGACTTGGCCAAAACGCGTTGGAATCATATCGTGGAATACTTGACAGTCACGATTGTCTCCGCTTCCTCGAACTTCCTTCCACATCACAAAAACTCATCCCATCTTCCGTTTTCCCATTGACAAGGAAACAACTGCGCTGCCTCACTTTGATGACGTCGAGTAGGGAATGAGTCTGCTAAGTCTGTACAACCACCGCACAAATTCGTCAAAGTTCACCATTGAAATGCTCTGTTTTCTTAACTACATCACAAATCAAGCAAGAAGCTCAACACACCTGTCATTACGTTTCTGCAGAAATCGTTGAAGGGATAACTTCTTCGCTATTGGAAGTTCTGCATAACAAAATCAATCCGTGGTTAATGTACTGTATAAATTTTTACATCCTAAATTGTCACAAATTTGAGTAGATAACTTACTGTCATTTGATGTTTCAATAGCGAGGCTTTCTTTCCTCCTATCTGCAGAATCCTCTGAATGTGAAACACTTTTCCTCAAACAATTTGAAATATTTGAAGCAATGGTGGAAGACAGAGCATCTCCATTAGCGGCGGCGAACATCATTATAGCCTCTGCCTGTGGATGAGTCAAACTATGAGCTCAATCCTCAAACCAAAATCAAATTCCATAACGTCTCGAGTTTGAGAAAATGACTTACTTTTCCGGAAGAAACGTCACTATACACTTTCACTGCCCCATTGTAGAAAATTGTTAGTTGGGCAGACGATGGATTGGTTGTAGCAGCTTCCGAAATTTTGATTTGTGTATCCAACAAAGCCGATTGGCTGTCGTCCTGTTTACCATTGGATTGAAACCCTAGAGAATGCTGCGGAAACAGATCCATGGTCTTAATTCCTTCAGAAACCCCAATATTAGCTTCCCTGTGGAAATCTTCTGAATCGCTCAAACATCCGTGTGAGAGAACTTGTTGCAGCATATGAGGTCTTATCTTTCCCAGGGATGACTGCATTGCTGTATACATTAAAGCCTAAACAACATCAGGATTAATGAAGGAATTCTTTATAAATTGTGTCAGAAAAAAATGGTACATTGAACAAGATAACTTACTTCGCCTGTGCAGAAGTTGTTGGTGGCAATCCATGGCGGAATCCAAGCGGGGGCTGGCATTGCTATCACTTCCAAGTCCCAAGAAATCGATGGTGAACAGCTGAGGTTGAGACATCGCTTACCAAAACAAAGGGCAAATAATCCTTCAAAATTTGATGGAATTGAATTAGATGGTATGATGAGGAATGGTATTTAAAGGTGGAGAGCAAAGCAACGGCTGTCATTTGGCAACCAAAAAACATGGGGCAAAACGAGCCCCTGTTTGGGAAGGTAAATAAAGTGCACGTGAGGATAAGAGATTGGATTTAGGTACCGACTTATTATAGTCCACGTGGGGGATTAACTAAAATTTTAACAAATGACCCTTCACACTAGAAAGTAGTGTTCCTTTCTAAAGAGATATTTTTCTATTGTTTATGGGACTTCCTTTTTACATGAGAATTGTTTATTGGTTATTATTAATTAATTTTTTATTTATTTTCTTTTTATAGTAAGAAATAAAAGATTTTTTTATTTATTAAAAAATTTAAATATTTTTTATGTTAAATATTATTGGTTGAATGTTTTAGATTCTTATTTTAATCTTTATGTCAATTAAAAAGTTACTAAATTTGTATTAATTGATATCTGAATATATATTCAATTTGTCAAATATAATATAGATTTGTGTAATGACAACATAATTATTGCATACAAGTGATGACGACACTTAATGAATTTTTAATGATAGATACAATACAAAAACCTTCAAATAGAGAAAATAATTTATGTAGACTATTTTAAATTCTTGCATTGCTATTATGTATAGTTTGTATTCTTCACATTTAGTGAAGAATAAACTCACAATAAATTTCATTGATAAACAATAGTCGAATTCACAATTTCTTGCAATCACCATTGTAGTTTGTGGTTGTTTTCATCACTTTAGTTTTGTAGTTGGCAAAGGTTTGCACAAATTCTAGCCTAGATAATATTGGAATTGTTCTCTATATTATGAGGCAAGCTTGAATGTTCAAAACAAGTAAATATTTCCTTTTTGTTTTAGTATCTTTTATCATTTTATTTTTAATTTATTATTAAATTAAGGATAAGACTAAATGGAGGTGTAGTCTTTATGGATTATCACAAACCCTTGCTAGTTGTTGGTGAACTATGCAACATGAGGCATATAAGATGTTCCTATTATATGAAAATTAATTTTTCTATGCATTAGAATGTAGAGTGAATTCATCATCCTTGAGCCTAATTGACTCATGCATTAAATCATCACCCATATCAAAATGTGTTGAACCTATACAAAAAAAAAAATTAGATTTGTGTTGTTACTTACTTTTAGTGCTTGCTTTTACGTAGATGTTTGCAATTTTTTCTCATTAGTATTTCGTTCAATGCAAATATAGCAATCTAGGAAGAATTTTCACTATTGTGTGATTTGTTTGGCTTAAATTCTATTAGTAATAACTAGCCTTGCCCTTGTATGGTGCTATCCAATCCATTTTGACAACCATATCATAGGATACAAGGTTTGTTACATGAATTCCAACTTGGGTAATTCAATATAATTTCACATTGCTTACATAACATTTTGTTGATTGAGATGATGAAATCCATGTAGAATCCTTTACAAAACTATAATCTTTGGTTGATTAGGGAAACATCTACTAATAGCTAAAGAATAAACAAAAGCTCTCAATTGCTTTGAGACCTATTAAAACTAAAAGTGCTTACTTTTCTGTTTTGCTTACTATTTCAATGGTTTATGTTAGGAAATCAAATTGTTTTCATTATGAGATAGGTTCTTTATTCACAACCTATAAATAAATTGTCTCTAATTTTCTACTCTTCTTTTGTAATGGAAAATTTGGTCTGTCTTCAAGGATTTGGAACATTGTCTAGCTCTTAGAATACTACCTGCTTAGGAAATTTAGATCTTTTAATGGTTGATATTCTTTCTAGCGAACATCCAAAATTAATTGAAGAGCAAGTTAGGATGAGGTACAAGAATATTTTGCATGTTTGTGCATGTCTACCTATGCTCCTTAGGCTATTTGAGAACTTATTTCACCTACATTTATTTGGGCATGTTCATCATAGTGAGGAATCCATATGTAGTTTTTGCTATCTATTGACCAAAAAATATTAATTATTTTGGAATCCTTGCAAGTGGTTATAATCACACATGAATATGCATAATTTAACAAAATCAAAGCATTGTATTAAGCATGTATGATAAGGGATGATAAAGAAACATAATAGAATTAAGGAAAATGTAAAGAAAATGTGTAAAGACTTGACATGCCTAAAAAGAAAAGATTCGAATAGAGGAACTACCCAATTATGTAGTATTTTTTCTTCTTGAATCAAACTCTTCAACAATTTGAGTTTTTCACAAGCTTGCTTCCTTTTCGACGTTCAATTGTATATCACTCAAATAGAATTACTAACAACAATACAAATAACCAATGTATAATGTTAAATTCCTACAATTCAATCATAATTAACATTGCAACACTACAAAAATTGAGACTTCAATTGATATATATCAAATTTGATGTGAAAACTCTATTATTTCCTCCTTCCTAAGTTGGGAAACCATAAAAGGGTGGTGGAAAGTTCATGCAAAGGTGGTAGAATGTGAAAAATTTGCATGTGCACTTCCCAACATCATCAAAAAGCTCTTTTTTGTCAGAACACATGCATAACCAAGAGAATAATAGAACATGTGGGCCTGGATCACAAGTGTGCTAACCTTTCTACCATTTTTAGGGCAAGCCAAAGCATGTTTGCATTATAATATCGAGCATGTTTTGTATAGCTATACAAAATGGCTATAATCTCAACTTCTTCAAAACGTGCTCATGTTTTGTATAACGCGAGTGTGTTTTGTCTTGCTATACAAAATGGCTGTATCTCAACTTCTTCAAAACATGATCACATTATGAAAATGTTGATTTTCTAAAGGTTTCCTCTCTCTCTCCTTAGCCATCCATCCCTCCTTAGCCATCTAGGTCTCTCACTTAACCCTAAACCCTCACTAAACCCTTAACCCTAAACATTATGCCTTAAACCCTAATCCTCAACCATATACCCTTAAACCCTTAATACCTAAACCCTAAACCCTAATCTCTCTCTCTCTCTCTCTCTCTCTCTCTCTCTCTCTCTCT
>VDFB02047230.1:579446547-579468203 GCA_007258455.2 Sequoia sempervirens | reverse complement strand
CTCTCTCTCTCTCTCTCTCTCTCTCTCTCTCTCTCTCTCCCACCCTATCTAGATAAGTCCCTCTCACTCCAACCCCCTCTCTCCCACTCCCTCTCTCTCCCTCTCTCTCAAGTCTCTCCATCCCAAGCCACCCACCCCTCTCTCTCTCTCCCTCCCACACTACCTAGATAAGTTCCTCTCACTCCAACCCCCTCTCCTCAGGCACTACCTCTCTCTTCTCTTAGGGTTCCTCCCCTCCCACACCCTCTCCCTCTCTCTCAAGTCTCTTCTATCCACCACCCACCTACTTCCCTTCTATCTTTCCTCACTCCCTCTCCCACTCCCTCTCCTATCTCTCACTCATTCCTCCTGGAACCCTACCTTAGAACCCTCTTTCTCCTCCCTCTCTCAAGTCTCTCTCTTCTCCCACCCTCTCTCTCAGGGTTCTCTCCCTCTCCTCCATCTCTCCCACCCTATTTCTAGATAAGTCCCTCTTAATTCCAAACTTTTCTTCTCCCCACTCTCTCTCCCCTCTTAAAGTCTCTTCTCTCTCTCTCTCTCTCTCTTAGGTATTTGAGGAATGATCGAGGCTTAATAGAGTATCGTTTGTCATTGTTTGTGCATCATAGGTTTCAAGTGATATTGGCACACTATTCTTTTCATTTTTAGGCATATGGGAACTATAATTACTCAAATGTAAGTTTTGTTAGCCCCTTTTTCCATGTTTCATTTCCTAGTCAACCCAAGTCTACATACATATTAGGTATGTACAAGTGTGTCTTTTCTATTTATATTTGTTGTGTATTTCCCTTGTTGAGTATACCTTTTCTTCCAACTTTGTTCTCCCCTTCTTCCTATTAGATTTGTAGACTTTCCCTACTAGCATGTCGATCTTGACACCTCAACCTATAATATGTATCTAGTGGTATGGTTGATCCTCGATAATTCCACTTGTGTTCTCATTCCCCTCATAACTTCCCAACATGTGCCATATTGATTTTAGTAGATTATTTTTTGCACATTAACTTTCAATGTGAAATTAATTTTTTTCCATCCATGATCACTATTTAATTTTGAAGTCGTGGATGTGCTTGGTAACCGACCTATTTTATTCGTGATGGATATAAAAGAGTGTGTTTTCATTTGTGATCATCATCTACACTTCAACAAAAATCATTTTAAAATTCATTTGAGTGCTTGTCTTAAAGAGAGGAATCTTCGAACAAAACATTAGTGATGTTCGGGAAGGTGATCTCATACAAAATTCATGATTGAGCTTCATTGAACATAGATTCTAGGGGAGTAGGGTCCAATTGTGGTTAGAGCACTTGTGCTTATAATACTTAGTCTTACCACATATTTATATTATATATTGTAAATAAATAGTCCACATGTAAATAGAAAAAGAACTAAATGTTGGTCAAAATGAACCCATACTTGTACACATGAGACCCTATGAATGTTATATAAAAAAATATGACTACATTCATGAAGAAGTGAAATAAATATTTTGATGGATATAAAAGAGTGTGTTTTCATTTGTGATCATCATCTACACTTCAACAAAAATCATTTTAAAATTCATTTGAGTGCTTGTCTTAAAGAGAGGAATCTTCGAACAAAACATTAGTGATGTTCGGGAAGGTGATCTCATACAAAATTCATGATTGAGCTTCATTGAACATAGATTCTAGGGGAGTAGGGTCCAATTGTGGTTAGAGCACTTGTGCTTATAATACTTAGTCTTACCACATATTTATATTATATATTGTAAATAAATAGTCCACATGTAAATAGAAAAAGAACTAAATGTTGGTCAAAATGAACCCATACTTGTACACATGAGACCCTATGAATGTTATATAAAAAAATATGACTACATTCATGAAGAAGTGAAATAAATATTTTTTTGTCTCAAATAAAATATCATAACTATCCACTCTAAGTGTCTCATTTATAAAATAAAATGTTCATTTAATAAAATAAGACACTCATTTAAACAAGTATTGCTATCATGTAGTGAAAAAATATTGTTCTCATGCACGTACAACTATTGGGGTAGCAATGTACAAGCATTGGAGTATTTCATATTAATAGTTTGTCCTATCACAAATATAAAAGGCGAGCACAATAAATACCATGTATTTTCTCATTAAATGTGAAAGATTTTTAAAAAATTTTAGTGTTCAACTATCGATCCATTTTTGTTTGATATTAGTTGTATTTTAAATAATTATGTGTTGTTTTTATAACAACAAATAATTTTTTTTGTTCAACTATTGGTCCATTTTTGTTGAATATATAAGCTAGAGATAACAAAGATTTATGGTTACCAATAGGTATTTGGTCCATTTAGGTTGCATATAAGTTTTATTTTGAATAAAAATATGATATTCTACAAGCCACAAATGATATTTTTTTGTTCAACTACTATGGCTACCATGATGAAGTTTCACTCAAATCTTTAAAAAGTCAAAATTTGGACACTTCTCAATAAATGTGTTGATGTGGCAAGTTGCATGATGAGTCACACCTCCAAACCTTAGTTATAGATAGATAAGAGCCCAATCCACATTTCAAAAAAAAAAACGAAGGTCCTACAATATTCTAGACAATCACTACACACTCACAAAATTAGCCCGCACGACCATAGCCCCTCTCCCCTAATCGCATAATATCGATCTAATTTGTTATTACTATTGATGTTGCTATTGTAATTGCTAATATTGAAAAACTATTTGAATAAAATTCAATCATTAACATAACAAGAAAAAGATGTAGAATTGTATTTGTTATTTGTTGTTATTTGTTGTTATTTGATTGCTTTATTGAATTGGAGAAGGTGTGTATGAAGATGCAGCACAAATGCTGGTTTATTCTTCTATTCATGTACTTTGTATACAGTGCATAATTACAAATACAAAGGTCAAACTTCTTCTGAGCATGGCTGTCACGAGGAGTCTGATGACTTGGCCAAAACACGTTGGAATCATATCGTGGAACACATGGCAGTCACTACTATCTCCGCTTCCTCGAACGAACTTCCACATAACAAAAACTCATCCCATCTTTCGTTTTCCCCTTGACAAGGAAACAACTGCGCTGCCTCACTTTGATGACGTCGAGTAGGGAATGAGTCTGCTAAGTCTGTACAAACACCGCACAAATTCCTCAAAATTCACCTTTGAAATGCTCTGTTTTCTTAACTACATCGCAAATCAAGGAAGAAGCTCAACATACCTTTCATTGCGCTTCTGCAGAAATCGTTGAAGGGATAACTTCTTCGCTATTGGAAGTTCTGCATAACAAAATCAATCCGTCGTTAATGTACTGTGTAAATTTTTACATTCTAAATTGTCACAAAATTTGAGTGGATAACTTACTGTCATTTGATGTTTCAATAGCGAGGCTTTCTTTTCTCCCATCTGCAGAATCTTGTGAATTTGAAACACTTTTCCTCAGACAATTTGAAATATTTGAAGCAATGGTGGAAGGCAGAGCATCTCCATTAGCGGCGGCGAGCATCTTTATAGCCTCTGCCTGTTGATGAGTCAAACTATGAGCTCAATCCTCAAACCAAAATCAAATTCCATAACGTCTCAAGTTTGAGAAAATGACTTACTTTTCCTGAAGAAACGTCACTATACACTTTGACTGCCCCATTGTAGAAAATCGTTAGTTTGGCAGACGATGGATTGGTTGTAGCAGCTTCCGAAATTTTGATTTGTGTATCCAACAAAGCCGATTGGCTGTCGTCCTGTTTACCATTGGATTGAAACCCTAGAGAATGCTGCGGAAACAGATCCATGGTCTTAATTCCTTCAGAAACCCCAATATGAGCTTCCCTGTGAAAAATATCTGAATCATTCAAACATCCGTGTGAGAGAACTTGTTGCAGCATATGAGGTCTTATCTTTCCCAGGCATGACTTCGTTGCTGTATACATTAAAGCCCAAACAACATCAGGATTAATGAAGGAATTCTTTATAAATTGTGTCAGAAAAAAATGGTACATTGAACAAGATAACTTACTTCGCCTGTGCAGAAGTTGTTGGTGGCAATCCATGGCGGAATCTAAGCGGGGGCTGGCATTGTTATCACTTCCAAGTCCCAAGAAATCGATGGTGAACAGCTGAGGTTGAGGCATCTCTTACAAAACAAAGGGCAAATAATCCTTCAAAATTTGATGGAATTGAATTAGATGGTATGATGAGGAATGGTATTTAAAGGTGGAGAGCAAAGCAACGACTGTCATTTGGCACCCAAAAAACATGGGGCAAAACGAGCCCCTGTTTGGGAAGGTAAATAAAGTGCACGTGAGGATAAGAGATTGGATTTAGGTACCTACTTATTATAGTCCACGTGGGGTATTAACCAAAATTTTAACAAATGACCCTTCACACTAGAAAGGAGTGTTTCTTTCTAAAGAGAGATTTTTCTATTGTTTATGGGACTTCTTTTTACATGAGAATTGTTTATTGGTTATTATTAATTAATTTTTTTATTTATTTTCTTTTTATAGTAAGAAATAAAAGATGTTTTTTATTTATTAAAAAATTTAAATATTTTTTATGTTAAATATTATTGGTTGAATGTTTTATATTCTTATTTTAATCTTTATGTCAATTAAAAAGTTACTAAATTTGTATTAATTGATATTTGAATATATATTCAATTTGTCAAATATAATATAGATTTATGTAATGACAACATAATTATTGCATACAAGTGATGATGACATTTAATTAATTTTTAATGGTAGATACAATACAAAACTATTGAATAGAGAAAACAATTTATTTAGACTATTTTATATTTTTGCATTACAATAAATATAGTTTGTATTCTTCACATTTGGTGAAGAATAAACTCGCAATAAATGTCATTGATTGACAATAGTCGAATTTACAATTTCTTGTAGTCATCATTATAGTTTGTGGTTGTTTTCATCACTTTAGTTTTGTAGTTGGTGAAGGTTTGCACAAATTCTAGCCAAGATATAATTGGAATTGTTCTTTATATTATGAGGCAAGCTCAAGAATGTTCAAAACAAGTATTTCTTTTTTGTTTTAGTATCTTTTATCTTTTTATTTTTAATTTATTATTAAATTAAGGATAAGACTGAATGGAGGCATAGTCTTTATGGATTATCACAAACACTTGTTAGTTGTTGCTGCACTATGCAACAAGAGGCATATAATATGTTTCTATTATATGAAAATAAATTTTTCTATGCATTAGAATGTAGAGTGAATTCATCATCCATAAGCCTAATTGACTCATGCACTAAATCATCACCCATATTAGAATGTTTTGAACCTATACAAATATTATTTTTAGATTTATGTTGTTACTTACTTTGAGTGCTTTCTTTTAGGTAGATTTTAGTATTTTTTTTCATTAGTATTTAGTTCAATGCAAATATAGCAATGTAGGAAGAATTTTCACTATTGTGTGATTTGTTTGGCTTAAATTCTCTTAGTAATAACTAGCCTTGCCCTTGTATGGTGCTATCCAATCCATTTTGACAACTATATCATAAGATACAATGTTTGTTACATGAATTCCAACTTGGGTAATTCAATACACAATTTCACATTGCTTAAACATAACATTTTATCGATTGAGATGGTGAAATACATGTAGAAGAATTTACAAAATTATAATTTTTGGTTGATTAGGGAAACATCTACTAATAGCTAAAGAATAAAAAAAAACTCTTAATTGCTTTTAGACATATTAAAACTAAAAGTGTTTACTTTCCTATTTTACCTACTATTTCAATGATTGATGTTGGAAAATCAACTTGTTTTTCATTATGGGATAGGCTCTTTATTCACAACTTATAAATAAATTGACCCTAATTGTCCACTCTTCTTTTGTAATAGAAAATTTGGCCAATCTTCAAAAAGTTGAACCATTGTAGATAGCTCTTAGAATACTACCTTAGGAAATTTACATCTTTTAATGGTTGATATTCTTTCTAGCCTAGAAGAGTAAGTTAGGATGAGGTACAAGAATATTTTGCATGTTCATGCATGTATACCTATGCTCCTTAGGCTATTTGAGAGCTTATTTCACCTACATTTATTTGGACATGTTCATCATAGTGAGAAATCCATATGCACTTTTTGCTATCTATTGACAAAAAAATCTTAATTATTTTGGCATCCTTGCAAGTGGTTATAATCACATGAATCCTTTCTTTGTTTTTGCATTATACCTATCTAATTATTTATACAAATTGTTAGTGTTATAGCTTGTCAATCTTCTACTTTCTAAATCATTTTACCCACCTATTCTTATTTTGTCTAATTGCTCATGGTTTTTAGGGTCTTCTTGATAATATTATATTTTTTATTATTATATTATAACCGTAAGTCTAATTCTTAGAATTCTTACAACACATCTCAAATTTGCATCAAATACATATGAAAATGAGTGTATGGGCACATAAGTAAATAAAAACCTTTTGATAAATGAATAGTTACTCAAAATACATGACACAATTTGAAGAAAAGAAAAAAAAAATGGAACAAAGACTATCTAACTAGAAAAATTAATACATTTTGTACAAACCCATTAAAACTTACTAGAAATACTAATATAGAAATATTTCAAATGGTAATAAGATATAACATATTATTATCATAATAGCATAAATCCAAGTACTTATGGGATGCTAAGAAATATATTTGATTAAAAGTACTATAAATAACAATGTTATCCCTATAGAACACATAGTTGACTTAAAATCAAGAGCCCTTTATATAACCCTTATGATTGCTAAGTTTCCTTACTAAATTTACCCATGAAACAAATAAATGTGTTGTAACACAATTATGAATTAAAAGTGATGAAATATTAGCCTAATTACCTCAACTCAATATGCTTCCTTTTTATGTTGTCTTATATATGCTTAATAATTGAGAAAACATGAGTCAAATATGTGATCTGGAATTTTGAAGGTAAAACTCTCACCTTGTTTTCTAATAGAAGCATTCTAATTTTCAAATTTACACGAAATGTACTTGTAAATAAAAAATATCAATAGGAAAGCATGCATATTTTATACTCATTAATGAATTTGAATGCCTTTTTTAGTATTGACATTCTTATCATGCCAAATATTATTAAGTGTAAAGTGCATTTATATTTATAAAGTAGAGAAAATCAAGAGGAGAGGGCTTGTTATTCTACTTATTTTAGTAATTCCCTAGTTACCTAGATGAACATGCATAATTGAGTGATGAGTAGCCGCCTCTTCTATAAACAAAAAAATATATTACAAACCTAGTATAAATTGTAGTGTATCTTTTTCTAACAAAAGAAACTTAGTAAGAGGGATGCTTGAAAAAATAAAATAAAATAAAAGAATGTTCAGTGGTAATGAAAAACTCACCAATACATCAAAGTAAAAAGTATATTAGCATACCAAAAATATCACAAATGAAGCAACTTCATGAACATCCTACAAAAATATCCTATGAATTGATAATAAAGTTATACGCTTCTTTTGGAAAAGGGCGATCCCACAATAACAAGTCCCACTTACAGGACATCCTGATTTTTGCCTGAAATCACATATTTTCTTAGAAAATTTAATGATTTAAACCTTGAGGGGTTTCATCCAAAGGGTTTTAATTGAAGAGAGGTTAAATGAGACCCCCTCATATCAAACCCCCTTTGATAGAACCTCGATAATCTTAAAAATCATACCCACAATGTTGTCTCCTTCACACCTATCAAAATGTTGACAAAAAACCCATTTTTCTTTACCTTTTGAGAGATCAAATAAAGTCATTTAGAAATTATGTTAAGTATGTAGCCCTTATTATAAGTTTTCCAAAAAGTATAATTTTAAATATTTTTAATTTTATTATTATAATTTTTTTCTTGTGAATGTAGGTTTTTCACCAAACATCAAGGTTTTTGTTTCACACATATGGAAAAATAGAAAAATAGAAAAATAGAAAAATAGAGAAAAAAATTCTATAATATTTGTACCTTGGGTATTGATGTCCTTGTTTCAGAAAAAAAAAATTGATACATATGTTATGCACTACAACATACACCTATGTCCAAATTATAATTTCTCTAACTTCAAATTTTTTGAAAGAATGTAACAAAAAGTTATAAAAAATTATCTGTACAATAGATATTGATGTTGCAAATCTATATTTTAAAAATTATAATTGTATCCTTTCTATAAATCTATATTGATGTTGCAAATGTCAATTTTTAAAAATATTATTTACTATAAAGAACAAGTTATTAAGAGCTACATAAAAAAATCACAATTCATTTCTACTTTTTAAAAATATATTTAGAATCTACACATAATACTCACAAATCACAAAGTTCACACTAGTTCTAGTTTGTCATTTTTAGCAGTGTGGCTTAGAATGCCTAATTTGAATGTGACAACTTTAGGATCGACATGGAGACACTTGAGATGAGTTCAATAACTTCATACATTATGATCTTTCTTCCTACATATTCCCTACAAGAATGGGGAGATAACTTGCACATATCTTTGGTTTTTTTCTTCCTAAGGGGAGGAAAGTCGGTTGATGATCCTGGACCATCTTCTACATCCAATTTTATGCATCTACCATTGGATATCTTGGGGGGGACTTCTTTGACCTTCCACTTCATTTCTCTCTCTTAGGCTATTATGCGAGACATACTTCCTTTTTGTGGGAGGAAGATTCTTCTTCTTTGGGTAGATTTTATATGTACATGGGTGCCTACCATGGCTCTTTTTTTCAGGACCATAATCATGTTTGTACCCACCTAAGCTATTCTTAAGGGGGGTGCTAGTGTAGGTTTTTATTTTCCTATTGGGTTAATTTATTTTTCCCTAATTATAGGTTTTTCCTACACTTTTATTAACCTTGCTTAGGTTAATAAAGTGAGTTTAGTTATTTAATAACTAGGAGATAAGGTGATGAGGTGTCACCATCCTAAAAGGGTGGAGCATGTTTATTATTTTGATCACTTTATTTAATATTGGTGGTCACTCTCATTGGTTATATTTGTCACCTTCATCCTCTCCCTAGTTATATATACACTCACTACCTAGCTTGTGTTTTTATATATTTCATTTGCATAAATTTATATCTTGGAAGCTCTTAATGTAATTCTATCATTATGACATTATATATCTCCTAGATTCACTAGTTTGCATTGTTTATGTTTTTCTATTTTATGTACCTTAGAATTTCTCTCATAAAGCTCCTTGGGTTATCAATCTATTTTAGATTTCTAACAATTAGACCTCTTTATTGATTCTCTTTACTCTCTGGAACCATAATTTAGAAGGATGTAATTTAATTTTATATATCTACCCTTGTATTTTTGCCTCATTTAAAATATTCTTGTTGTAAATTCCCATTTCCAATGTAATGTTGCACAATGAACCAAAACCTATAAATTTAACTACCTCTCCTTTGGTAAATTTAACTTTTAAATTTACTACTAGTTTTTGTATGGTGATACCTTCCAAATATTCCAACTCTACAATATCTACTACATCTCACTCTTTATAGTCTTTGTTATATACCTCATTGGTGTCAAGTTTACACCATCCTTATTGTATCCACTATGTGCAAATTTATTTTGTATTTACATTAGGAATATACGTTATAAATCTACAAATGACATAAATTTTATATCCATATAGATTATTCTTTAAACAACAATAAATAATATCAAACATTATTGATACAAATGAGAAACAACAATAAGAAATGGTGGCTAGGATTATTGTGATTTTATGATTGTAAAGTTATTAGTGTTGATATTTGAGTTTATTTTGTGTTATTTCTAGATGTTACAAAGGGGTATCTTGTGCATAGTATCCTTAAATCATTAAAAAAAATTCTCTCCTAGATTTAATATTTTTATCCAAGATTATATGTATTCAAAATTTTAAATAGATACTTTAACCCAATCATTTATGTTTGGTATTAATCAATTCAACTTAGTATTATGAAAGAACTAAATTATCAAACTACAGGGTAAAATATTTGATCTCAAAATATTCCACTTTGTATTTAAGAATGTTAAATTTCTATTTTCAACCTTAAACATCTTTATACCCACCAAGATGTTAGATTCTTTGAGAAGAAAGAATCAAGCTAGGATCTAATGTCGATCGTAGATCACATGCACTCAAGTCGAACAATAATTGAATATAAAAAATAGTGTAATATAGAAATAATTCTGAAAGAGAGAAATTAGAGACAAAGAAAGAGAATTTTGAGAATACTCTTGATACTCTCACTAAGCTATCATCGAACTAGTGAAGGTGAGAGTAGAGCACTGTTTATATAACAAAAATAGGGCATATACTTCTAAGAGGTGCATTAACTCCTAGTACCCATAAAAGGTGGGAGGTTTTAGCTAGTTGGTAAATGCCAAAACATGTGGCATAAACTCCTTAGGTGAAGAAAAAAGAGAGGTTATGACAGGTGGCACATAAAGCAAAAAGAGGGTGAGAAACCCAACTACCCCATAACCTACTTAGGTAAGGAAATAGTAGTGGAACTTATGAGAGGTGGCACATCAATCCAAAAGAGGGTGTGTAACTCAACTACCCATATGTGGGAGAGAGTGACATGTATGTCACTGATGTATTTCTCCACGTGTCCTCAGATTAACCACACCTAATAAACCTAAGAAAGCTTAAATAATATGTGTAGGAAAGAATAAATACCCCTAACATAAGAAAAATAAAAAACCTACACCAACACAAGAAACATCTTTACAAAACCACCTTAAATAAAAAAAATTCCAAAAATTATTCTTCTAAAATCATATCTTCCTATAATCAATCTTATAAAATTAAATCCTCATGAAAAAAGAAAAAAGAAATCCTTTAATGTATATAAACCCATTGACTACCATGACATTTAAGACACATTTTCTCATTTGACGAACTCTCTTTTCCTTCTAGAGTAGGTGAGAATTATCAAAGGAATCATTTTCAAGAGTGTTTAATGGCTCTTGAATATAAAATATAAAAAAAATTAGAATTACTAACTAGGTTATTAGGCTTCTTGTGTTTCTAATGCCCACTTTTCCCTCTTTGTATGCATATAGGTAGCATTTTTATTTTTTTTAAATATGAGCCAAAAAATTGAAGTGAGGACAATGGAATAATTCACTTTCTACTCCTTTGTGATTATCTATAATGAACCCCTATCCATAAATCTAAGATGTGATTGCTTATAGTTTCCTAGTGGTGATGAAGGCCTACATTACATATATGGAGGGTCTTAATTCTAGCACCTTATATAAGTAAACTTATGGGATATTAATAATGGGTTTAGGAATATTGTATGAAAAAATATGTTCTAAAAACTATTTTTTATGTGAATTGCATTGCTATTTTTTAAAATTACTATAAACTTATATTATTTGTTATTATCTATCAAATCAAATAAATATATTTAGAATTTTTTATTTTTGATAAAGGGTAAAATGGGTTTTATAGGGACCGAAACCACAAAGTTTACAACAAAAAAGATAGGAAAGAAAAGTCCAACAAAAACAACCAGCTGCACAAAAGGTAAAAACTAGAACAAGCAGCAACCATCCACAAAAGACCAGAAAGGTCAAACTAAAAAACCAGTAGTAAGACCAACAAAAAACCGGCCGCAATTAACCCAGAGTCTTCAAGACAGACTCTGTCTCTCCAGATTCGCATATCATGAACACCTTCTTAAAAAGTTTGAATCATTTGCAGAGTGGGGGGAGCCTTCCTCTTCAAATTGGCCCTGGTTCTCTTAGAAATGCCAACATCCTCCTCCTGGTTTCTTTCATTGGTTTCCTCCAGATCAACCACCAGAGACCCCTGTTGGGCTTTGTCCAATTTCTCGGTCATGGCATTTATAATGATGGAGTTGTGTCTGGCCATACGATTGTTTTGCTCAGCAATAATTTTGATAGTATTTTTCATTTTCTCCACCTCAATTTGAACATTTTTTTTTTTCTTACTCAAGAATCTAATATAATTGATTGCCTCTCCCTTTCAATGTTTTGCAATCACCTTATAGTAGTTGGGGGAATAATTTTTGAATATTGAATTTTTAGTAGGATAATCATATTAATTGATTGTAATGATTAGGACTACTAATTATTATCTAAGATATAATGTAATATATTGAACAAGTGATAAAATATACTTCTATATATGATCAATACACAATAAAAATTCACATCAACATCAATACAATGTTTAATTATTATATTACTTACATATCTACATATAACATTGATGGTTTCTATGGACGAGATTCTTCATTGAACATGGAAAGATAGAAGTTAAGTGTATCTAGCTATCCATGTACCATTGATCTAAACTACATATAATTAACATTCTAATTTATTAGCTCAAGTTGAATCAAATAATCAAGGCATATAATTATGTAATTTTAGTACTTTAAAATTAACATCCAAATAATTATAGGGCATGGCTTATGACTTAATTGTATGCTTGGGTTTTTCTACACTCCATAGAGATAGTGAGCATGCTTAATTTAGTTTCCATCATTCTCCATGTTTCCTTTATTTGATAATGAGATGAGCATTTTCATTACTTGAAAAGTATACACAAATTCATTTCAAAGTGTTATTATGGTTGTTATGAGCTTTTTTACAAAAGGTTAAATAATATATAGGGTACCACAAATTTGGTTGAGAAAACACATATAAAGTATGTGTTGTGTACATATAGAGGGAGAGATACAAGTATATAAAATACAAATCGTATTAGTGAACACAAGTTCAAACTAAGTTAGGACATGACAAGAAAATATAGAACAAAAATTGAATTTTAATGAACACAACAAGATTAAAAAGAAAATGAAGTTTAAATAATAAAATAAAAACAAAATATGTTATTAGATATAAAATCCATTGTTTCAAGTGGATTTTATCAATGGATGGGATGTGGTTTCTCAAAGAATCACTTCGGAAATCCTACAACATGTACCTAGTAGAGATGATTATTTGATTTGCATAGGATGATTCAAGCCAATACATAATTTTTTAATAGGAAAGATAGATGGTGACGATTTGACTGGAAGATCAAAGATGGAAAATAGATTAGTATAATTCCTTGGAATCAAGGTGAAAATGGAGGTTCATATTAATTTTATGTAAGATAAATGGCTAAGATTTCATTTACTAAAAATACTAGTTAGTTGTAACCATAAAAATTAGGAGGAAAATATATTTATTTATAGAAATGGTAAATTAAAAAATAAAATATTATTTAATTCTATTATTCATGTGAAGTGTAAATTGTATTAATTAAATAATATTATTTAATAGATATGAGGTGGAAATTGAGTTAATTTTATTTAATTAGATGTGATATTGAGTTAGATTAATTAAATAATATTAGTACAAGATGATGTTAGGAAAATTTTATGTGTTTATAGTAGCATATCAAATAAGCTAACAATATGATCAAGATCATTGAGATTGTTCATGTTGGAATAAATAGTGTTATACTTTTTTCTTCGTCAATTTTGCTTATTATATACTTTATTTATTGATTTTTTTAAAAAAAAACTATATAGACTTGTCATATTTGTGGAGATAGATCATTAAGCAATAAGTGTTTAAGTCTTCTTCAATTTACTTACAATACACATATTTTATAATTTCTCATTTCATACAGTTCATAAAAAAAATACATTCCTTATCATTTTCCATGATACATAATAGAATCAAATAGAAACTATATACATTATATCCTAAAGTTGATGTTGGCAAACAATCTTGATCAAACGTCCAATAAAATATTTTCCACACCTTTTTTCATATACATAATATAAATTTCTTCTATTAATAAAAGACACTTATTCAAAAATAATAATATATCTTCTACTATCAAATTTCTTAATTTATTTTTCATAAATTATTTATGAATATAAACTTCAATAGCCTAACCATTGCACCCCATTATATGCAAGTGCTAGTTTTATATAAAACGTGTTTTTAGCCATAGAAATATCTCTCTTAAAAAACACACTTTCTTCTCCGATGTGAACCTTTGCTGAAATATTGGTTAATCCCCCACGTGGACTGATAATTAGTCGGTGACAGCATTGTTGTAAAGCGGACTACCTAAACGTCACGTGCACTTTATTTAGATTTGCAAAGAGGGGATCGTTTTGCCCCATGTTTTTGGGAAGCCAAATACAGCCTTTGCTTTCCCCCTATTCCCTACTCCTTTAAATACCATTCCTCATTCCTCACATCATAATACCATCTATTCAATTCCATCAGAATTTTGGAGGATTGTTTGCCCTTTCTTTTGGTAAGAGATGTCTCAACCTCAGCTGTTCACGATCGATTTCTTGGGAATTGGAAGTGATGAGAATCGCAGCCCCCAATTGGATTCAGCTATGGATTGCTACCAACAACTTCTGCACAGGCGATGTGAGTTATCTTTTTTCAATTTACCATTTTTTTCTGATACAATTGATAAAGAATTCCTTCAATTAATCCTGATGTTATTTGGGTTTTAATGTATACAGCAACGCAGTCATGCCTGGGAAAGATAAGACCTCATATGCTGCAACAAGTGCTCTCACATGGATGTTTGAGCGATTCAGAAACTTTTCACAGGGAAGCTCATATTGGGGGTTCTGAAGGAATTAGAACCATGGATCTGTTTCCGCAGCATTCTCTAGGGTTTCAATCCAACGAGAAACAGGACAACAGCCAATCGGCTTTGTTGGATACACAAATTGAAATTTCGGAAGCTGCTACAACCAATCCATCGTCGGCACAACTAACGATTCTCTACGGCGGGGCAGTGAAAGTGTATAATGACGTTTCTTCCGGAGAAGTAAGTTGTTTTCTCAACCTTGAGACATTTATGGAGTTTGATTTTCCTTTAAAGATTGAGTTCATAGTTTGATTTTCCTTTAAAGATTGCGCTCATATTTCGATTCATCCACAGGCAGAGGCTATAATGATGCTGGCCGCCGCTAATGGAGATGCTCTGCCTTCAAACATTTCAAATTATCCAACGAAAAGTGTTTCAAATTCAGAAGTTTCCGCAGATGAGAGAAAGCAAAGCCACGCTGTTGAAACATCAAATACTAGTAAGTTATCCTCTCAAATTTGTGACAATTTAGAACGGAAACAAATATACAGTACATTAACGACGGATTAACCTTGTTATGCAGATCTTCCGATGGCTAAGAGGTTATCCCTTCAACGATTTCTGCAGAAACGAAAGGACAGGTATGTTGAGCTTCTTGCTTGATTTGTTATGCAGATTAAAAAACAGAGCATTTCAATGGTGAATTTTGACGAATTTGTGCGCTGTGTGTGCAGACTTTGCAGACTCACACCCTACACCACGTCATCAAAGTGAGCTGCGGCATCGCAATTGTTTACTGGTAAATGTGAAAGCGCGATGAGGATGATTCTTTCTTTGTCTGGGAGGAACTTTCAAGGAAGCGGAGATGGTCGAGTGCCAGATGTTCCCCATTCAATTCCCACGTGTTTTGGCCAATTGACATGACTCCTCCACTTGCAATTATGAGAATCTGATCGCCATGTGCGCCAGTGGATATTGGAATCAACGAGAAAAATATGTTTTAAATCATGAGGCTGTCATTACAGAAATTTGACGTTCGCATTTGTGATTGCGCTTTGCAGAATACAATTCTTCTCCAGATATTCATTTAGCACTATACTCCTGAATAATGTATTTTTATTCTTTCATTTAAGGAATTTACATGTGGAGCTACCTTAAGTCTCGAAGGGACGAGGTTAATATGGGATAGTGAGAGGATGAGCAATAAATTAATGAAATTTGTATATGTATGTTATTCTTTATTTAGTTTTGTATTCACACGAAATAATATGTTTATTTATTTATTTTCATGTGAATGTATATTTCTATGTATTCTTTTTATTCATGTCTTAATTACATTTATGTCTAACTTTGCTCATTTTTCTTTAACAATCAATTAAATATAATTTTGTGGGACTTATTGTTATGTCCTTCAATTTAAAAACATTCAATACTCATTTTACATATCGGATAATCATGAATCCTCTCTCATTCTAAGGAGAAAAACACTTGGATGTGGTGCACTAAAAGGAATCTATTTTTGCACATAACATTCTAGGAACATTTGCATGATTGAAGATTGTTGGTATTGATCATTGATCATTCATACATATCCCTACAAAATGACTTAAGAGGACATGTTCCCTTATGACATACCAAAAATACTAAAAAGGTATTTATAAATACCATCACTCAATTAATATAAGAATGCATAGAAGAAATCGAGATACATTAGATGAAGTGACAAAAAATAATTTGTGTTGGGATTCAATCTTATAGTGTCAAAAAAATCATCAAGTCCCATTTTATTTCTTCATTTAGATCTTTTTGTCCCAATTTATTACCCATTTGAGAAGTATTTGTATGGGCTTTAATTCATGTATTTTTTATTAAGTATGGATCTTTGTATGCAATGTTCATGTCAAAAATATGCTTAGGTCTATGAAAATTCTATGTCTAAGACATTTTCTAGATGTTTTTTTGTTCTATTAGAGTTGCGAACTTTCAGACTTTCCCTTGATGTCATGCCATTATCTACTCCTCGACATCCTAATAAAATGCCTTAGAAACTCTTTATCACTATCTTGTATCTTCCTTGATGCCATTCCCTTGACATCCACAATCTTCAATCCTCAATGAAATTCCTTTTTGTTTAAGTCCTTAGTATTTTTTGTCGGGTTGCTAGGATTTCCCTTCCCAAAGTATCTCTTCCATCTTCACCTCACTATCGTAGTCTTTGTTGTCAAAAAAATAACTATTTTCATATTAGGGAGTCAGACCATCCCTAACTGACATAACTCATTTAGTTCATCTCCAAGTCCTAACTTCTAACTCTTTATATTTGTTTGAGTCAAAGTTGTGGACTTCCCTTCTCCTGTATGCTACTTCACACCTTCCTCAATTGCCTAAAACTCCTTTGATCCCTTTGTTTTTCCCTTTGGAGTCAAAATTTTTCCTTTCCCTTCATCTCGATACCTATCATGAGGTACTCCCAACATTTTTAAAATTATAACTTTTTTTGGGATTGCTCATTTAGACTTCTTCTATTCCACATACCATAATGATGTGAGTTTTTTTTTCCTCCTTTCACTCCCAACTCTCTGATTGAAAGGAAGTGATATGGATTCTCCCCAAACCTTGATAGTTCAAAGCTCTCACCTATTTTTCACCATCTTTCCACCTATTTGCTAGAGAAACCCAAAAGAGCCACATGTGTGTCAAAAAAAGGTCCAAGTAGGCCAAAAATGTGTTAATAACTATCAGAACTACCATTTCACCACTCAAAAACTATTGTCCATGGTTTTGGCACATTTTTTTAGTACTTTTCAATGATGGAAACTAGGCATTGGTTAGAGTTTCATCTATTGGCTAATTTGGACATACACCTACTTGTGAATGCTTAGAGGCTATTTTTGTGCCCTAACCTCACAAATCAACATCATTGAGATTGTTTGTGTTGGAACACATAGTTTTATGTTTTTCTTCTTTGTTAGTTTTGATTATTATATTCTTTATTTATTGATTTTTAAAATTTTAGAAAGTACATAAACTTAATGCAAAATAGATCATTAAACAATAATTTTTACTGTCTTCTTCAAGTTTACTTACAATACATATATTTTGTAATTTTCCCATTCCATACTCATAAGAAATAAGAAAATTACTTTCATTATAATTTTCCATGATACATAATATAATCAAATAGAATCTATTTACATTGTGCCTTGGAGTTGATATTGGGAAATGACATCTTGACCATGAGGAAGTTGGAAAAGTTACTTGAAGTAAGACATCCATATTTGAGCTCTACCCTCTCTTTTGTAGAAGAAAATAGTTCATATATTTATTATTTGTTGATATTTCGATGTCTCTCATGTTCTCACACCTTACCATCCCCAATCCAAACCAACATTAAAATATCTTCTATGCACTTTCTTTTATAAATATATATAATATAAATATACACTTAAAAAATAATAAATTAATAATATCTTATATTAAATTTTTTAATTTTAATTTTCCACATATTATTTACAAATATATACTTCAATCACCCTAACCATTGCACCCGATTATACGCAAGTGCAAGTTTTATATAAATCGTGTTTTTAGCCATAGAAATATCGAGGTATCTTTGAATGAATGAATGAATGAAAGATTTTAATGACGTCCGCGAGACCAAACAGTCTATGGGACCGAGACAAAACAGGCCTAATTTGTCTTCATACTCTTTTCCAAGTCAGATCTCCTGCTATTAAGTTTGACTAGAAGGCTAGCCGTCTGATTAATCTTATCTTCCTCAAATAGTTGGTGCATATTGTCCACTTTCAAACTATTTTCATGCTGAGTGCGGATATCCTCGTAAGCAATGCATTCCATGATGAAGTGCCATTCTGTTTCCACAACCCCTTTATTGCAGAAAATACAAGTTCTTTCTTTCCAAGTTTCCTTGGGTATCTTCCACCTACCGGTCTCACACCTAAGGTGATGTGATCCCGTCCTCAATTGTGCCACTAACAACCTCGCTTTCCCTTTAATATCTGCACCTAAATAAGTTTTTTCACCATGATCCTTTGTCGGGTTAAACTCTTTGATGTACACACTTTCTTCTCTATTGTGAACGTTTCGTTGAAATATTAGTTAAACTCCCACGTGGACCGATAATAAGTCGGTGACAACATTGCTTAACACGGACTACTTACACAAATATCTTCTCCTCACCTGCACTTTATTTAGCTTTGCAAACTGGGGATTGTTTTGGCCCATGTTTTTGTGGTGCCAAATGACAGCCTTTGCTTTGCTTTCCACCTATTTCGTACTCCTTTAAATACCATTCCTCGTTGTATCATCATACCATCTATTCAATTTCATCAAATTTTGAAGGATTATTTGCCCTTTGTTTTGTAAGCGATGTCTCAAACTCAGCTGTTCACCATCGATTTCTTGGGAATTGGAAGTGACAAGAATGGCAGCCCCCAATTGGATTCCGCCATGGATTGCCACCAACAACTACTGCACAGGCGATGTAAGTTATCTTGTTCAATGTACCATTTTTTCTGACATAATTTATAAGGAATTCCTTCATTAATACTGATGTTTGGGCTTTAATGTATACAGCAATGCAGTCACGCCTGGGAAAAATAAAACCCCATATGCTGCAACAAGTGCTCTCACATGGATGTTTGAACGATTCAGAAAATTTTCACAGGGAAGTTCATATTGGGGTTTCTGAAGGAATTAAGACCCTGGATCTGTTTCCGCAGCATTCTCTAGGGTTTCAATCCAACGGCAAACAGGGCGACAGCGAATCGGCTTTGTTGGATACACAAACTGAAATTTCTGAAGCTGCTACAACCAATCCATCGTCTGCCCAACTAACGATTTTCTACAATGGGGCAGTGAAAGTGTATAATGACGTTTCTTCTGGAAAAGTAAGTCATTTTAATTTGATTTTCTTTTCAGACAATATGGAATTTGATTTTCCTTTCAGGATTGAACTCATAGTTTGACTCATCCACAGGCAGAGGCTATAATGATGCTGGCCGCCGCTAATGGAGATGCTCTGCCTTCCACCCCTGCTTCAAACATTTCAAATTATCCAAGCAAAAGTGTTTCAAATTCAGCAGAAGATTCCGCAGATGAAAAAAAGCAAAGCCACACTGTTGAAACATCAAATTCTAGTAAGTTACCTATCCACTCAAATTTGTGACAATTTAGAATGCAAACAATTATACAGTAACATTAATGACGGATTAATTTTGTTCTGCAGAACTTCCAATAGCGAAGAAGTTATCCCTTCAACGATTTCTGCAGAAACGCAATGAGAGGTATGTTGAGCTTCTTGCTTGATTTGCGATACAGATTAAAAAACAGAGCATTTCAATGGTGAATTTTGACGAATTTGGGGGGTCTTTGTGCAGACTTTGCAGAGTCATTCCCTACGCGACGTCATCAAAGTGAGCAGAGGCATCACAATTGTTTACTTGTAAATGTGAAAGCGCAACGAGGATGGTTTTTTCTTTGTCCGGGAGGAAATTTCGAGGAAGCTGAGATAGTCGAGTGCCAGATGTTCCCACGTGTTTTGGGCAACTCACATGACTCCTCCACTAACAATATTTGGGAATCTGACCGCCAGGCGCGACAGAAGATATTGGAATCAACGAGGAAAATACGTTTTAAATCTTGAAGCTGGCGTTACAGAAATTTGACGGTCGCATTTGTGATTGCGCTTTGTAAAATACATTTCTTCTCCAGATATTCAATTAGCAATATATTCCTGAATAATGTATATTTATTCTTTTATTTAATAATTTACATGCGGCGCGACCCTTCTAGTTGTGGAAATGTTATTTTTTATTTAGTTTTGTATTTATTTTGAAGAAATGTTTTGATATATGTATAATATAATAAATGATATAATTATGTATAAAATTGAACATATTATTTCAAACACTTATTTTATTCATACACTCGTATTTATATATTCTAATTCTATTCTATGTAAAATCTGTCTTTTGGGCACTACATTTTTTTTTTTTTTAATTTGCATCAACTACCAACTTAACCAACCAAACGTATTTCATCTTAAATTAGAAGTGTTAATATTAAAAGTTCTTCATTCATCATTGTGATAACAAATCAACATCACAACTTATATGCTTACACTTAGAAGTGTTAAGCTCTTATATTTAGAGTCATCCCTAGACCCCAAGCCTAAACCTCGAGGGTTCATGGTGACCTTACCTACATTTAAGCTCCTATATTTAGAGTCATTCCTAGACCCAAGGCCTAAACCTCGAGGGTTCATGGTGACCCTGCCTATGTATCCCCTCGTGGGAATCAGAGGCTTCATAGTTCGCCCCACAATGATAGAAGGGAGTTTATTCTCTCCTCTTGTATGAGATCATTGATCTCACCTTTAACCCATGACTATTTATTAAACGTAAGATATCAACTTAGTCTAATTATAATATAATGATAATAACTTTAATAGTAATTTGCCATCAAGTGTTGGGTCCATACCAAACATTAGTGTACAAACATTCACAATATTCACAAAGGGTCATTCATACTATAATCTAAAAGATCATACACAATGGCTATCATGAGCATACCTCCATATACACAAGCTGACTAGCTCATACACATTACAAGTACAACAATATATGGCTCATACATAGATCACAAGTACAATGATGATTAGCTCATATGTACATCACAAGTACAATGTAACGATTGTCTCATGCGCATATCATATTTACATTAGTAACTAGCTCCAGCATATATCGCAAATATGTATAGTGACAAGCTATTTAACATACGTCACATATACAAGTGACGAGCTCTACCATACATTACAAATATATAATAGCAAGCTCCAACATACATCACAATTATTGTTAGGAAAATTAATGTTTACATTATATTTGAGGTGTTAGTAATTATGTAAATGTAGAAAGGTAATTACTATTGTAATAGTGATATTGTTAATAAACAACTCACTAATATAGGTTTGAATGGTTAGTCCTATATATTGTTGAAATAACAATATATCACAATAGTTAGTGGT
>VDFB02047230.1:579349892-579446447 GCA_007258455.2 Sequoia sempervirens | reverse complement strand
CTGTCATTTGGCACCCAAAAAACATGGGGCAAAACGAGCCCCTGTTTGGGAAGGTAAATAAAGTGCACGTGAGGATAAGAGATTGGATTTAGGTACCGACTTATTATAGTCCACGTGGGGTATTAACCAAAATTTTTAACAAATGACCCTTCACACTAGAAAGGAGTGTTCCTTTCTAAAGAGAGATTTTTCTATTGTTTATGGGACTTCCTTTTTACATGAGAATTGTTTATTGGTTATTATTAATTAATTTTTTATTTATTTTCTTTTTATAGTAAGAAATAAAAGATGTTTTTTATTTATTAAAAAAATTAAATATTATTGGTTGAATGTTTTAGATTCTTATTTTAATCTTTATGTCAATTATAAAGTTACTAAATTTGTATTAATTGATATCTGAATATATATTCAATTTGTCAAATATAATGTAGATTTGTGTAATGACAAAATAATTATTGCATACAAGTGATGTCGACATTTAATTAATTTTTAATGGTAGATACAATGCAAAAACTATTGAATAGAGAAAACAATTTATTTAGACTATTTTATATTCTTGCATTACAATAAATATAGTTTGTATTCTTTACATTTGGTGAAGAATAAACTCACAATAAATGTCATTGATTGACAATAGTCGAATTTACAATTTCTTGTACTCATCATTATAGTTTGTGGTTTTTTTCATCACTTTAGTTTTGTAGTTGGTGAAGGTTTGCACAAATTCTAGCCAAGATAAAATTGGAATCGTTCTTTATATTATGAGGCAAGCTTGAATGTTCAAAACAAGTATTTCTTTTTGTTTTAGTATCTTTTATCTTTTTATTTTTAATTTATTATTAAATTAATGATAAGGCTGAATGGAGGCATAGTCTTTATGGATTATCACAAACACTTGTTAGTTGTTGGTGCACTATGCAACAAGAGGCATATAATATGTTTCTATTATATGAAAACAAATTTTTCTATGCATTAGAATGTAGAGTGAATTCATCATCCATGAGCCTAATTGACTCATGCACTAAATCATCACCCATATTAGAATGTTTTGAACCTATACAAATATTTTTTTTAGATTTGTGTTGTTACTTACTTTGAGTGCTTTCTTTTAGGTAGATTTTAGTAAATTTTTTTCATTAGTATTTAGTTCAATGCAAATATAGCAGTCTAGGAAGAATTTTCACTATTGTGTGATTTGTTTGGCTTAAATTCTCTTAGTAATAACTAGCCTTGCCCTTGTATGGTGCTATCCAATCCATTTTGACAACTATATCATAAGATACAATGTTTGTTACATGAATTCCAACTTGCGTAATTCAATACACAATTTCACATTGCTTAAACATAACATTTTATCGATTGAGATGGTGAAATACATGTAGAAGAATTTACAAAATTATAATTTTTGGTTGATTAGGGAAACATCTACTAATAGCTAAAGAATAAACAAAAACTCTCAATTGCTTTTAGACATATTAAAACTAAAAGTGTTTACTTTCCTATTTTACCTACTATTTCAATGATTGAAGTTGGAAAATCAACTTGTTTTTCATTATGAGATAGGTTCTTTATTGACAACCTATAAATAAATTGACCCTAATTGTCCACTCTTCTTTTGTAATAGAAAATTTGGCCAGTCTTCAAAAATTTGAACCATCGTAGATAGCTCTTAGAATACTACCTTAGGAAATTTACATCTTTTAATGGTTGATATTCTTTCTAGCCTAGAAGAGTAAGTTAGGATGAGGTACAAGAATATTTTGCATGTTCATGCATGTATACCTATGCTCCTTAGGCTATTTGAGAGCTTATTTCACCTACATTTATTTGGACATGTTCATCATAGTGAGGAATCCATATGCACTTTTTGCTATCTATTGACCAAAAAATCTTAATTATTTTGGCATCCTTGCAAGTGGTTATAATCACATGAATCCTTTCTTTGTTTTTGCATTATACCTATCTAATTATTTATACATTTTTTTAGTGTTATAGCTTGTCAATCTTCTACTTTCTAAATTGTTTTCCCCGCCTATTCTTATTTTGTCTAATTGCTCATGGTTTTTAGGGTCTTCTTGATAATACTATATTTTTTATTATTCTATTATAACCTTAAGTCTAATTCTTCTAATTCTTACAACACATCTCAAATTTACATCAAATATATATGAAAATGAGTGTATGGGAACATAAGTAAATAAAAACCTTTTGATAAATGAATAGTTACTCAAAATACATGACACAATTTGAAGAAAAGAAAAAAAAATGGAACAAAAACTATCTAACTAGAAAAATTAATACATTTTGTACAAACCCATTAAAACTTACTAGAAAGACTAATATAGAAATATTTCAAATGGTAATAAGATATAACATATTATTATCATAATAGCATAAATCCAAGTACTTATGGGATGCTAAGAAATATATTTGATTAGAAGTACTATAAAAAACAATGTTATCCCTATAGAACACATAGTTGACTTAAAATCAAGAGCCCTTTATATAACCCTTATGATTGCTAAGTTTCCTTACTAAATTTCCCCATGAAACAACATAAATGTGTTGTAACACAATTATGAATTAAAAGTGACGAAACATTAGCCTAATTACCTCAACTCAATATGCTTCCTTTTTTATGTTGTCTTATCTATGCTTAATAATTGAGAAAACATGAGTCAAATATGGTACTCAGAATAATTTAATTTTTAACATGTAAAGTCACATGATATAAAGGATAATACATATGACATGTTATCACTTCAATTAGAATAATTTTACAATAGAAGACTATGTGATCTTAATGATGGGTACAAAATGTGATCTGGAATTTTGAGGGTAAAACTCTCACCTTGTTTTCTAATAGAAGCATTCTAATTTTCAAATTCACATGGACTATACTTGTAAATAAAAAATATCAATAGGAAAGCATGTATATTTTATACTCATTAATGAATTTGAATTCCTTTTTTAGTATTGACATTCTTATCATGCCATATATCATTAAGTGTAAAGTATATTTATATTTATAAAGTAGAGAAAATCAAGAAGAGAGGGCTTGTTATGTCTACTTATTTTAGTAATTCCCTAGTTACCTAGATGAACATGTATAATTGAGTGATGAGTAGCCGCCTCTTCTATAAACAATAAAATATATTACAGACCTAGTATAAATTGTAGTATATCTTTTTCTAAGAAAAGAAACTTAGTAATAGGGATGCTTGACAAAAAAAATAAAAATAAAAGAATGTTCAGTGGTAATGAAAAACTCACCAATACATCAAAGTAAAAAGTATATTAGCATACCAAAAATATCACAAATAAAGCAACTTCATGAACATCCTGCAAAAATTTCCTATGAATTGATAATAAAGTTATACCCTTCTTTTGGAAAAGGGTGATCCCACAATAACAAGTCCCACTTACAGGACATCCTGATTTTTGCCTGAAATCACATATTTTCTTAGAAAATTTAATGATTTAAGCCTTGAGGGGTTTCATCCAAAGGGTTTTAATTGAAGAGAGGTTAAATGAGACCCCCTCATATCAAACCCCCTTTGATAGAACCCCTATAATCTTAAATCATACCCACAATGTTGTCTCCTTCACACCTATCAAAATGTTGACCAAAAACCCATTTTTCTTTACCTTTTGAGGGATCAAATAAAGTCATTTAGAAATTATCTTAATTATGTAGCCCTTATTATAAGTTTTCCAAAAAGTATAATTTTTAATATTTTTAATTTTATTATTATATAATTTTTTTCTTGTGAATGTAGGTTTTTCACCAAACATCAAGGTTTTTGTTTCACACATATGGAAAAATAGAAAAATACAAAATAGAGAAAAAAATTCTATAATATTTGTGCCTTGGGTATTGATGTCCTTGTTTCCAAAAAAAAAAACCGATACATATGTTATGCACTACAACATAAACCTATGTCCAAATTATAATTTCTCTAACTTCAAATTTTAAAAAAAAAAATCCAACAAAAAGTTATAAAAAATTATCCGTACAATAGATATTGATGTTGCAAATCTATATTTTAAAAATTATAATTTTATCCTTTCCATAAACCTATATTGATGTTGCAAATGTCACTTTAAAAAAATATTATTTACTATAAAGAACAAATTATTAAGAGCTACATAAAAAAATCACAATTCTTTTCTATTTTTTTTAAATATATTTAGAATCTACACATAATACTCACAAATCACTAAGTTCACACTGGTTCTGGTTTGTCATTTTTAGCAGTGTGGCTTAGAATGCCTAATTTTATTGTGACAACTTTTAGGATCGACATGGAGACACTTGAGATGAGTTCAATAACTTCATACATTATGATCTTTCTTCCTACATATTCCCTTCAAGAATGGGGAGATAACTTGCACATATCTTTGGTTTTTTTTCTTCCTAAGGGGAGGAAGGTTGGTTGATGATCCTGGAGCATCTTCTACATCCAATTTTATGCATCTACCATTGGATGCCTTGGGGGGGACTTCTTTGTCCTTCTACTTCATTTCTCTCTCTCGAGCTATTATGGGGGGAATACTTCCTTTTTGTGGGAGGGGGATTCTTCTTCTTTAGTTAGATTTTATATGTACATGGGTGGCTACCATGGCTCTTTTTTTCAAGACCATAATCATCTTTGTACCCACCTAAGCTATTCTTAAGGGGGGTGCTAGTGTAGGTTTTTATTTTCCTATTGGGTTAATTTATTTTTCCCTAATCATAGGTTTTTCTTACACTTTTATTAATCTTGCTTAGGTTAATAAAGTGAGTTTAGTTATTTAATAACTAGGAGATAAGGTGATGAGGTGTCACCATCCTAAAAGGGTGGAGCATGTTTACTATTTTGGTCACTTTATTTAATATTGGTGGTCACTCTCATTGGTTATATTTGTCACCTTCATCCTCTCCCTAGTTCTATATACACTCACTACCTAGCTTGTATTTGTATATATTTCATTTGCATAAATTTATATCTTGGAAGCTCTTAATGTAATTCCATCAAATTATGACATTATATATCTCCCAGATTCACTGGTTTGCATTGTTTATGTTTTTCTATTTTATGTACCTTAGAATTTCTCTCATAAAGCTCCTTCGGTTATCAAGCTATTTCAGATTTCTAACAATTAGACCTCTTTATCGATTCTCTTTACTCTCCAACCATAATTTAGAAGGATGTAATTTAATTTTATATATCTACCTTTGTATTTTTGCCTCATTTAAAATATTCTTGTTGTAAATTCCCATTTCTAATGTAATGTTGCACAGTGAACCAAAAAATATAAATTTAACTACCTTTCCTTTGGTAAATTTAACTTTTAAATTTACTACTAGTTTGTGTATGGTGATACCTTCCAAATATTCCAACTCTACAATATCTACTACATCTCACTCTTTATACTCTTTGTTATACCTCATTGGTGTCAAGTTTACACCCTCTTTATTGTATCCACTATGTGCAAGTTTATTTTGTATTTACATTAGGAATATAAGTTATAAATCTACAAATGACATGAATTTGATATCCATATAGATTATTCTTTAAACAACAATAAATAATATCAAACATTATTGATAGAAATGAGAAACAACAATAAGAAATGGTGGCTAGGATTATTGTGATTTTATGATTGTAAAGTTATTAGTGTTGATATTTGAGTTTGTTTTGTGTTATTTCTAGATGTTACAAAGGGGTATATTGTGCATAGTATCCTTTCATTAAAAAAAAATCTCTCCTAGATTTAAGATTTTTATCCAAGGTTATATGTATTCAAAATTTTAAATAGATACTTTAAACCAATCATTTATGTTTGGTATTAATCAGTTCAACTTAGTATTATGAAAGAGCTATTATCAAACTATAGGATAAAATATTTGATCTCAAAATATTCCACTTTTTATTTAAGAATGTTAGATTTCTATTTTCAACCTTAAACATCTTTATACCCACCAAGATGTTAGTTTATTTGAGAAGAAAGAATCAAGCTAGGATCTGATGTCGATCGTAGATCACATGCACTCAAGTCGAACAATAATTGAATATAAAAAATAATATAATATAGAAATAATTCTAAAAGAGAGAAATTAGAGACAAAGAAAGAGAATTTTCAAAATACTCTCGGTACTCTCACTAAGCTATCATTGAACTAGTGAAGGTGAGAGTAGAGCACTATTTGTATAACAAAAATAGGGCATATACTTCTAAGAGGTGCATTAACTCCTAGTACCCATAAAAAGTGGGAGGTTTTAGCTAGTTGGTAAATGCCAAAACATGTGGTATAAACTCCTTAGGTGAAGAAAAAGGAGAGGTTATGACAGGTGACACATAAAGCAAAAAGAGGGTGAGAAAACCAACTACCCCATAACCTACTCAAGTAAGGAAATAGTAGTGGTTATGAGAGGTGGCACATCAATCCAAAAGAGGGTGTGTAACTCAACTACCCATGTGTAAGAGAGAGTGACACATGTCGCTGATGTATTTCTCCATGTTTCCTCATATTAAGCACCCCTAATAAACCTAAGAAAGCTTAAATAATATGTGTAGGAAAGAATAAATACCCCTAACATAAGAAAAATAAAAAACCTACACTAACACAAGAAACATCTTTACAAAACCACCTTAAATAAAAAAAAAAATCCAAAAATCATTTTTCTAAAATCATATCTTCCTATAATCAATCTTATAAAATTAAATCCTCATGGAAAAAGAAAAAATAAATCCTTTAATGTATATAAACCCATTGACTACCATGACATTTAAGACACATTTTCGCATTTGACGGCTCTCTTTTCCTTCTTGAGTAGGTGAGAATTATCAAAGGAATCATTTTCTAAGAGTGGTTAATGGCTCTTGAATATTAGATATAACAAAATTTAGAATTACTAACTAGGTTATTAGGCTTCTTGTGTTTCTAATGCCCACTTTTCCCTCTTTGTATGCATATAGGTAGCATTTTTTTGTTTTTAAAATATGAGCCAAAAAATTGAAGTGAGGACAATGGCATAATTCACTTTCTACTCCTTTGTGATTATCTATAATGAACCCCTATCCATAAATCTAAGATGTGATTGCTTATAGTTTCCTAGTGGTGATGAAGGCCTACATTACATATATGGAGGGTCTTAATTCTACCACCTTATATAAGTAAACTCATGGGATATTAATAATGGGTTTAGGAATATTGTATGAAAATTTATGTTCTTAAAACTATTTTTTATGTGAATTACATTGCTATTTTTTAAAATTACTATAAACTTATATTATTGTTATTATCTATCAAATCAAATAAATATATTTAGAATGTTTGTTATGTCTTACTCAAGAATCTAATATAATTGATTTCCTCTCCCTTTCAATGCTTTGCAATCACCTTATAGTAGTTGAGGGAATAATTTTTGAATATTGAATTTTTAGTAGGATAATCATATTAATTGATTGTAATGATTAGGACTACTAATTATTATCTAAGATATAATGTACAATATATTGAACAAGTGATAAAATATACTTGTATATTCAATACACAATAAAAAAATCACATCAACATCAATACAATGCTTAATTATTATATTACTTACATATCTACATATAACATTGATGGTTTATATGGACGGGATTCTTCATTGAACATGGAAAGATAGAAGTTAAGTGTATCTAGCTATCCATGTACCATTGATCTAAACTGCATATAAATAACATTCTAATTTATTAGCTCAAGTTGAATCAAATAATCAAGGCATATAATTATGTAATTTTAGTACTTTAAAATTAACATCCAAATAATTATAGGGCATGGCTTATGACTTAATTGTATACTTGGGTTTTTCTACACTCCATAGAGATAGTGAGCATGCTTAATTTAGTTTCCATCATTCTCCATGTTTCCTTTATTTGATAATGAGATGAACATTTTCATCACTTGAAAAGTATACACAAATTCATTTCAAAGTGTTATTATGGTTGTTATGAGCTTTTTTACAAAAGATTAAATAATTTATAGGGTACCACAAATTTGGTTGAGAAAACACATATAAAGTATGCGTTGTGTATATATAGAGGGAGAGATACAAGTATATAAAATACAAATCATATTAGTGAACACAAGTTCAAACTAAGTTAGAACATGACAAGAAAATATAGAACAAAAATTGAATTTTAATGAACACAACAAGATTAAGAAGAAAATGAAATTTAAATAATAAAATAAAAACAAAATATGTTATTAGATATAAACTCCATTGTTTCAAGTGGATTTTATCAATGGATGGGATGTGGTTTCTCAAATAATCACTTCATAAATCCTACAACATGTACCTAGTAGAGATGATTATTTGATTTGCATAGGATGATTCAAGCCAATATATATTTTTTAATAGGAAAGATAGATGGTGAGGATTTGATTGGAAGATCAAAGATGGAAAATAGATTAGTATAATTCCTTGGAATCAAGGTGAAAATGGAGGTTCATATTAATTTTATGTAAGATAAATGGCTAAGATTGCATTTACTAAAAATAGTAGTTAGTTGTAACCATAAAAATTAGGAGGAAAATATATCTATTTATAGAAATGGTAAATTAAAAAATAAAATATTATTTAATTCTATTATTCATGTGAAGTGTAAATTGTAATAATTAAATAATATTATTTAATAGATATGAGGTGGAAATTGAGGCAATTTTATTTAATTAGATGTGATATTGAGTTAGATTAATTAAATAATATTAGTACAAGATGATGTTAGGACAATTTTATGTGTTTATAGTAGCATATCAAATAAGCTAACAATATGATCAAGATCATTGAGATTGTTCATGTTGGAATAAATAGTGTTATACTTTTTTCTTCGTCAATTTTTCTTATTATATACTTTATTTGTTGATTTTTTAAAAAAAAAACACTATATAGACTTGTCATATTTGTGGAGATAGATCATTTAGCAATAAGTGTTTAAGTCTTCTTCAATTTACTTACAATACACATATTTTATAATTTCTCATTTCATACTCATAAAAAAATACATTCCTTATCATTTCCCATGATACATAATAGAATCAAATAGAAACTATATACATTATATCCTAGAGTTGATGTTGGCAAACAATCTTGATCTTAGGGGAGTTGAAGACGTTGCTTGGAAGAGAGCATCCTTAATTATATCCTAGAGTTGATGTTGGCAAACAACATCTTGATCTTAAGGAAGTTAAAGACACTCTTTAGAAGTAGGCACCCATAATTGAAGTCTACACTCTTTTGTATAAGAAAATATAGACAAAATCAAACCTCCAATAAAATATTTTCCACACCTTTTTTCATATACATAATATAAATTTCTTCTATTAATAAAAGACACCTATTCAAAAATAATAATATATCTTCTAGTGTCAAATTTCTTAATTTATTTTTCATAAATTATTTATGAATATAAACTTCAATAGCCTAACCATTGCACCCCATTATATGCAAAGTGCTAGATTTATATAAAACGTGTTTTTAGCCATAGAAATATCTCCCTTAAAAAACACAGATGTGAACCCTTTGCTGAAATATTGGTTAATCCCCCACGTGGACTGATAATTAGTCGGTGACAGCATTGTTGTAAAGCGGACTACCTAAACGTCACGTGCACTTTATTTAGATTTGCAAACAGGGGATCGTTTTGCCCCATGTTTTTGGGGTGCTAAATACAGCCTTTGCTTTCCCCCTATTCCCTTCTCCTTTAAATACCATTCCCCATTCCTCATATCATAATACCATCTATTCAATTCCATCAGAATTTTGGAGGATTGTTTGCCCTTTCTTTTGGTAAGAGATGTCTCAACCTCAGCTGTTCACGATGGATTTCTTGGGAATTGGAAGTGATGAGAATCGCAGCCCCCAATTGGATTCAGCCATTGATTGCTACCAACAACTTCTGCACAGGCGATGTGAGTTATCTTTCTTCAATGTACCATTTTTTTCTGATACAATTGATAAAGAATTCCTTCAATTAATCCTGATGTTTGTTTGGGCTTTAATGTATACAGCAACGCAGTCATGCATGGGAAAGATAAGACCTCATATGCTGCAACAAGTGCTCTCACATGGATGTTTGAGCGATTCAGAAACTTTTCACAGGGAAGCTCATATTGGGGGTTCTGAAGGAATTAAAACCATGGATCTGTTTCCACAGCATTCTCTAGGGTTTCAATCCAACGAGAAACAGGACAGCAGCCAATCGGCTTTGTTGGATACACAAATTGAAATTTCGGAAGCTGCTACAACCTATCCATCGTCTGCACAACTAACAATTTTCTACGGCGGGGCAGTGAAAGTGTATAATGACGTTTCTTCCGGAGAAGTAAGTTGTTTTCTCAACCTTGAGACATTTATGAAGTTTGATTTTCCTTTAAAGATTGAGTTCATAGTTTGATTTTCCTTTAAAGATTGAGCTCATATTTTGATTCATCCACAGGCAGAGGCTATAATGATGCTGGCCGCCGCTAATGGAGATGCTCTGCCTTCAAACATTTCAAATTATCCAACGAAAAGTGTTCCAAATTCAGAAGTTTCCGCAGATGAGAGAAAGCAAAGCCACGCTGTTGAAACATCAAATACCAGTAAGTTATCCACTCAAATTTGTGACAATTTAGAATGGAAACAAATATACAGTACATTAACGACGGATTAACCTTGTTATGCAGATCTTCCGATGGCTAAGAGGTTATCCCTTCAACGATTTCTGCAGAAACGGAAGGACAGGTATGTTGAGCTTCTTGCTTGATTTGTTATGCAGATTAAAAAACAGAGCATTTCAATGGTGAATTTTGACGAATTTGTGCGGTGTGTGTGCAGACTTTGCAGACTCACACCCTACACCACGTCATCAAAGTGAGCTGCGGCATCGCAATTGTGTACTGGTAAATGTGAAAGCGCGATGAGGATGATTCTTTCTTTGTCTGCGAGGAACTTTCAAGGAAGCGGAGATGGTCGAGTGCCAGATGTTCCCCATTCAATTCCCACGTGTGTTTTGGCCAATTGACATGACTCCTCCACTTGCAATTATGAGAATCTGATCGCCATGTGCGCCAGTGGATATTGGGATCAACGAGAAAAATATGTTTTAAATCATGAGGCTGTCATTACAGAAATTTGACGTTCGCATTTGTGATTGCGCTTTGCAGAATACAATTCTTCTCCAGATATTCATTTAGCACTATACTCCTGAATAATGTATTTTTATTCTTTCATTTAAGGAATTTACATGTGGAGCTACCTTAAGTCTCGAAGGGACGAGGTTAATATGGGATAGTGAGAGGATGAGCAATAAATTAATGAAATTTGTATATGTATGTTATTCTTTATTTAGTTTTGTATTCACACGAAATAATATGTTTATTTATTTATTTTCATGTGAATGTATATTTTTATGTATTCTTTTTATTCATGTCTTAATTACATTTATGTCTAACTTTGCTCATTTTTCTTTAACAATCAATTAAATATAATTTTGTGGGACTTATTGTTATGTCCTTCAATTTAAAAACATTCAATACACTTATTTTACATATCGAATCCTCTCTCATTCTAAGGAGAAAAACACTTGGATGTGGTGCACTAAAAGGAATCTACTTTTGCACATAACATTATAGGAACATTTGCATGATTGAAGATTGTTGGTATTGATCATTGATCATTCATACATATCCCTACAAAATGACTTAAGAGGACATGTTCCCTTATGACATACCAAAAATACTAAAAAGGTATTTATAAATACCATCACTCAATTAATATAAGAATGCATAGAAGAAATCAAGGTACATTAGATGAAGTGACAAAAAATAATTTGTGTTGGGATTCAATCTTATAGTGTCAAAAAAATCATCAAGTCCCATTTTATTTCTTCATTTAGATCTTTTTGTCCCAATTTATTACCCATTTGAGAAGTATTTGTATGGGCTTTAATTCATGTATTTTTTTATTAAGTATGGATCTTTGTATGCAATGTTCATGTCAAAAATATGCTTAGGTCTATGAAAATTCTATGTCTAAGACATTTTCTAGATGTTTTTTTGTTCTATTAGAGTTGCGAACTTTCAAACTTTCCCTTGATGTCATGCCATTATCTACTCCTCGACATCCTAATAAAATGCCTTAGAAACTCTTTATCACTATCTTGTATCTTCCTTGATGCCATTCCCTTGACATCCACAATCTTCAACCCTCAATGAAATGCCTTTGTGTTTAAGTCCTTAGTATTTTTTGTCGGGTTGCTAGGATTCTCCTTCCCAAAGTATCTCTTCCATCTTCACCTCACTATCCTAGTCTTTGTTGTCAAAAAAACAACTATTTTCATATTAGGGAGTTAGACCATCCCTAACTGACATAACTCATTTAGTTCATCTCCAAGTCCTAACTTCTAACTCTTTATATTTGTTTGAGTCAAAGTTGTGGACTTCCCTTCTCCAGTATGCTACTTCACACTTTCCTCGATTGCCTAAAACTCCTTTGATCCCTTTGTTTTTCCCTTTGGAGTCAAAATTTTTCCTTTCCCTTCATCTCGATACCTACTATGAGGTACTCCCAACATTTTTAAAATTGTAACTTTTTTTGGGATTGCTCATTTAGACTTCTTCTATTCCACATACCATAATGATGTGAGTTTTTTTTTTCCTCCTTTCACTCCCAACTCTCTAATTGAAAGGAAGTGATATGGATTCTCCCCAAACCTTGATAGTTCAAAGCTCTCACCTATTTTTCACCATCTTTCCACCTATTTGCTAGAGAAACGCAAAAGAGCCACATGTGTGTCAAAAAAGGTCCAAGTAGGCCAAAAATGTGTTAATAACTATCAGAACTACCATTTCACCACTCAAAAACTATTGTCCATGGTTTTGGCATAGTTTTTAGTACTTTTCAATGATGGAAACTAGGCATTGGTTAGAGTTTCATTTATTGGCTAATTTGGACATACACCTACTTGTGAATGCTTAGAGGCTATTTTTGTGCCCTAACTCACAAATCAACATCATTGAGATTGTTTGTGTTGGAACATATAGTTTTATGTCTTTCTTCTTTGTTAGTTTTGATTATTATATTCTTTATTTATTGATTTTTAAAATTTTAGAAAGTACATAAACTTAATGCAAAATAGATCATTAAACAATAATTTTTACTGTCTTCTTCAAGTTTACTTACAATACATATATTTTGTAATTCTCCATTCCATACTCGTAAGAAATAAGAAAATTACTTTCATTATAATTTTCCATGATACATAATATAATCAAATAGAATCTATTTACATTGTGCCTTGGAGTTGATATTGGGAAATGACATCTTGACCATGAGGAAGGTGGAAAAGTTACTTGAAGTAAGACATCCATATTTGAGCTCTACCCTCTCTTTTGTAGAAGAAAATAGTTCATATATTTATTATTTGTTGATATTTCGATGTCTCTCACGTTCTCACACCTTGCCATCCCCAATCCAAACCAACATTAAAATATCTTCTATGCACTTTCTTTTATAAATATATATAATATAAATATACACTTAAAAAATAATAAATTAATAATATCTTATATTAAATTTTTTAATTTTAATTTTCCACATATTATTTACAAATATAAACTTCAATCACCCTAACCATTGCACCCGATTATACGCAAGTGCAAGTTTTATATAAAACGTGTTTTTAGCCATAGAAATATCTAGGTATCTTTAGAAACACACTTTCTTCTCTATTGTGAACGTTTCGTTGAAATATTAGTTAAACTCCCACGTGGACCCATAATAAGTCGGTGACAACATTGCTTAACACGGACTACTTACACAAATATCTTCTCCTCACGTGCACTTTATTTAGCTTTGCAAAGTGGGGATTGTTTTGGCCCATGTTTTTGTGGTGCCAAATGACAGCCTTTGCTTTGCTTTCCACCTATTTCTGACTCTTTAAATACCATTCCTCGTTGTATCATCATACCATCTATTCAATTTCATCAAATTTTGAAGGATTGTTTGCCCTTTGTTTTGTAAGCGATGTCTCAAACTCAGCTGTTCACCATCGATTTCTTGGGAATTGGAAGTGATAAGAATGGCAGCCCCCAATTGGATTCCGCCATGGATTGCCACCAACAACTACTGCACAGGCGATGTAAGTTATCTTGTTCAATGTACCATTTTTTCTTACATAATTTATAAGGAATTCCTTCATTAACACTGATGTTTGGGCTTTAATGTATACAGCAATGCAGTCACGCCTGGGAAAAATAAAACCCCATATGCTGCAACAAGTGCTCTCACATGGATGTTTGAAGGATTCAGAAAATTTTCACAGGGAAGTTCATATTGGGGTTTCTGAAGGAATTAAGACCCTGGATCTGTTTCCGCAGCATTCTCTAGGGTTTCAATCCAACGGCAAACAGGGCGACAGCGAATCGGCTTTGTTGGATACACAAACTGAAATTTCTGAAGCTGCTACAACCAATCCATCGTCTGCCCAACTAAAGATTTTCTACAATGGGGCAGTGAAAGTTTATAATGACGTTTCTTCTGGAAAAGTAAGTCATTTTAATTTGATTTTCTTTTCAGACAATATGGAATTTGATTTTCCTTTCAGGATTGAACTCATAGTTTGACTCATCCACAGGCAGAGGCAATAATGATGCTGGCCGCCGCTAATGGAGATGCTCTGCCTTCCACCCCTGCTTCAAACATTTCAAATTATCCAAGCAAAAGTGTTTCAAATTCAGCAGAAGATTCCGCAGATGAAAAAAAGCAAAGCCACATTGTTGAAACATCAAATTCTAGTAAGTTACCTATCCACTCAAATTTGTGACAATTTAGAATGCAAACAATTATACAGTAACATTAATGACGGATTAATTTTGTTCTGCAGAACTTCCAATAGCGAAGAAGTTATCCCTTCAACGATTTCTGCAGAAACGTAATGACAGGTATGTTGAGCTTCTTTGCTTGATTTGCGATACAGATTAAAAAACAGAGCATTTCAATGGTGAATTTTGACGAATTTGGGGGGTCTTTGTGCAGACTTTGCAGAGTCATTCCCTACGCGACGTCATCAAAGTGAGCAGAGGCATCACAATTGTTTACTTGTAAATGTAAAAGCGCAACGAGGATGGTTTTTTCTTTGTCCGGGAGGAACTTTCGAGGAAGCTGAGATAGTCGAGTGCCAGATGTTCCCACGTGTTTTGGGCAACTCACATGACTCCTCCACTAACAATATTTGGGAATCTGAGCGACAGAAGATATTGGAATCAACGAGGAAAATACGTTTTAAATCTTGAAGCTGGCGTTACAGAAATTTGACGGTCGCATTTGTGATTGCGCTTTGTAAAATACATTTCTTCTCCAGATATTCAATTAGCAATATATTCCTGAATAATGTATATTTATTCTTTTATTTAAGAATTTACATGTGGCGCGACCCTTCTAGTTGTGGAAATGTTATTTTTTATTTAGTTTTGTATTTATTTTGAAGAAATGTTTTGTTATAGGGGAGAAGACCCAGTAGCCGCCCGCCATTGAATAACCGCCACCTCCATGTTCACTTAACCCCCCCAAAAAAAATTGACTTTGATCCATTAAAAAACTTTATGTTATTGAATAACTAATTACAAAAACACCAATAGCCGCTCATTAAGTGCTAAAGTGACTGATTTAAGTGGATTTTAAGTGCTAAAACAACTATAATTGATTGAAATTATAGTGAGCGGCTACTAGGACAGCCCTCTAAAAGGTGACTTTTTTACCTCCGCGCGCATATCCAATGCTCCCGCACTCAATCAAATTGCCCAGAAGCTGAAACCTTAGTTATAAGCACTTAACTCATGTGCGAAAAAAACCCATAATTTTTTTTTCCGATTCAACATATGGTTTGAATTCTACGGTTGCGCGAAGTTAGCCCTGGCGGCTACTGGGTCTTCTCCCCTATGTATAATATAATAAATGATATAATTATGTATAAAATTGAACATATTCTTTCAAACACTTATTTTATTCATACACTCATATTTATATATTCTAATTCTATTCTATGTAAAATCCGTCTTTTGGGCACTACATTTTTTTATTTTTTTTAACTTGCATCAACTATCAACTTAACCAAACCAACCAAACATATTTCATCTTAAATTAGAAGTGTTAATATTAAAAGTTCTTCATTCATCATTGTGATAACAAATCAACATCACAACTTATATGCTTACACTTAGAAGTGTTAAGCTCCTATATTTAGAGTCATTCCTAGACCCAAGGCCTAAACCTCAAGGGTTCATGGTGACCCTGCCTATGTATCCCCTTGTGGGAATCAAAGGCTTCATAGTTCGCCCCACAATGATAGAAGGGAGTTCATTCTCTCCTCTTGTATGAGATCATTGATTTCACCTTTAACGCATGACTATTTATTAAGCGTAAGATATCAACTTAGTCTAATTATAATATAATGATGATAACTTTAATAATAATTTGCCATCAAGTGTTGGGTCCATACCAAACATTAGTGTACACACATTCACAATATTCACAAAGGGTCATTCATACTATAATCTAAAAAATCATACACAATGGCTATCATGAGCATACCTCCATATACACAAGCTGACTAGCTCATACACATTACAATTACAACAATATCTAGCTCATACATAGATCACAAGTACAATGATGATTAGCTCATATGTACATCACAAGTACAATGTAACGATTGTCTCATGCGCATATCACATTTACATTAGTAACTAGCTCTAGCATATATCACAAATATGTATAGTGACAAGCTATTTAACATACATCACATATACAAGTGACGAGCTCTACCATACATCACAAATATATAATAGCAAGCTCCAACATACATCACAATTATTGTTAGGAAAATTAATGTTTACATTATATTTGAGGTGTTAGTAATTATGTAAATGTAAAAAGGTAATTACTATTGTAATAGTGATATTGTTAATAAACAACTCACTAATATAAGTTTGAAAGGTTAATCCTATATATTGTTGAAATAACAATATATCACAATAGTTAGTGGTTAATGTGTTATACCTATGAATGGTATTCAAAGATATTTGTTATAACAGCTCCCTATTAAATAGGAGGTTGTTTGGCTATGTAAGTGGCTATATATTAGCCAAAATTCATTAATACATAGAATATTGTGAAAATGTAATTATTATTTTCTTCCCATCATTATTTCAAAGCTCATATTTAAGTGATATTATACCAAATCCATTGTAATTTACAAGGACAACCCATAACGAAGGTACTTGTCTTCACTTTTATTTTCAGGTTAATAAAGCCTTACCATAATCTATTGGATTTCGCCTCAAACACTTAAGGATCTACACCTAATTGTAAATCCAAAACTCTAATTCAACCTGACATCAATTGATATATATATATATATATATATATATATATATATATATATATATATATATATATATATATATATATATACGTCTTTGGTATCATAAATATGGCCATATATAATACAAAAATAAAACTATTCAACATAATCAAAAGGTATTTATAGACAAAGACATTGCTACAAGTACATAGAATATTGTGGATGGTGGATGCTAAATTTTTGGTCACATATGCATGTGGTTATAAGACATAATAAGACTAAGTTTTGGGCCTTCCTCCATATGTTTTTGTTAGTTTTTGTCATAGATATTCTATGCAAGCAAGGGAGCAATTAAGTAGAACAAGTCTAAAACTAAAATAGGGAGTTATGGTGCATCATATATGCACACTAGACATGAGGGTAGTTGTTGTTACACATGTCTAATCCTTTCCCAATCTACCCACCTGCTATACTAAAGTATGATGGCACCTACTCACATAGCAACCACAGTTTCACATATGCACATGAAGTCTCAGTACAACCAACAATTTCTTCACTCTAATATAATTTCCTAGACATTTTGAATTAGATAGATCCTAATCCTTGGGATCCTTTCAAAGATTATTGAATTCCTATGGATTCACCAAAGAAAATGGGTTTGAAGGAAAGAAGGCAACATAGAAAGAATTGCAGTGTAGCTCAGATTTGAAGCAATTTAGAATGGTAATTAGTTTAGTCCCTTTACAACTTCAATTAAAATCTATTTCACCACAAGTGAAAGGTGGATCTAAAAATATCGGGGTTTTAAGGCTACCAAATTTTCAAACATGAGAAAATGTTTTTGTAACCTTTAACAACAAAATATTGGCCACAACATTTTAAATGAAGGAAACAATTCTAACTTAAAGAATGGGTGAATTGAAACCAGTAGATATCTAAAGTTTTTAAATGTAATTTTATTCAGAAAATAATGTAGAAACAAATAGATAAAAATGAAAAACCCAAAGAAGTAAGATGACCTGTAACTGTTGTTATTGATTTTCTTTAGCTTCTTGATGCCTCTTCCCACTCCCCTATTCAACTTTTCTCAAATTACTTAAATACCTTTGTTTCCCGTGGAACTTTTACTCAATTTTCTAGCATTTTTAGCTCCCAAAATTGAGCCCAATCCTCAAATTTATGGAGGTCATCAAGGCTGAAGATTGCTTAGGCACCTATCTTTTTCCCATGCAATCTAAAAATTTCTTCTTTTTCCCATAATTTTTACCTCTATTCCTTGTCTTCCTTTGCATTTTCCTTCCCTTCTCTCCAAAAATCGTAAGTGTGAAGTCAAGGTGGGTCGTGGAGGGGGTTTAATGGTTGCTACATCTTCTTATCATCATAAGCAGGAAGGAAACTAGAAATGGTTGTGGATTTTGGCATTATACCTACCAATTACATTTTCTTAAGACCACATCTTTCTCTCTGTGCACCCTCCATCTTCGGGTCTTCTTGTTTTTCACCCCCAAAAACTTGAGCATTCATCCTCAACCCCTTCTCTCTTGCATTCTCTTCTCCACACACTTTTTTGGTCACTATGCCCTCCAACCCAGACTTGAATGAGTAGTTCAAGGATTTGAATGGTTTAAATTACCTAAATGCCTCTTGTTTTCCACACAACCTATCATTTTTCCATCACCCTAGCTTCACCACCGCATTATATGCCTTATGGGTGGTGGCAGAGCTTGGGTGGTTAGGAGCCTCAGTCAATGGGGTTGGTGCCAACAGATGGTGGGGCTGGCCTCGACTGGACCCCTACTATTCTAAGGGCCCTAATATTCTAAGGCTTAAAGAATTGGGATGCCATGCCCTATGACCATTCCCACCATACCCGATCCCATTCCCATTTAATTTGTGTTGTCTTTGTAATGGCGCAAATTCGCACCCTAGGAAAATTTCCCATTTATTTACCCTTACTTTAGAATTACAAGTATGAAGATGCATAAACCCACCACTTTCTTCCTGATTTCCACATTTCCTTGTATTTTTACATCAATGGAGGAATATTTATTAAGGACACACATACACCGTGCAGACATCCACACACCACGATATTGTCCTGATAGATTCTTTCCTCTAAAATCTGCAAAAGTATTATGTTTCTTGGTTGGTCACGAACGTAACATCCTTTGTTGGGTCTTGGCCAACGAAAAATGACTCCTTTTGTCCATTTTTTTCATGCAAACTCATTCTATCACTTCTTCATGCTAATTCTTCCATTCTCAAGCTCACTCTCTCATTCTTGCAATCTTTTACATTCTCTAACTCATTCTCTCACACTCTTTTTTCAATTCTAGATCATTCTTGCTTCTCCATTTCTCTATCTTGTTGCTACCAACCTTCTACTTGAGTCTCTTCACTTCAACACCACCATCATGTTAGGGTTTAGGAAGATTGGAGCAATAAACATTAACAATTATATGCAAATTAAATAACCCAGAAATAACAATGAAGAATAACACAAAAGAGATGAACACAAAAATTTAATGTGGTTCACCCAATATGGGCTACATCCACAGAAACTCAGCCACCCAATGATTTTATTATCCAATGCAAAGCATATTACAATCTCATGAATTCCATACCACAACATACATCCCAACTACTTATAACAAGCTTTTTGGAAGCTTCTAGAATTAGGGTTTTACAAAGTCATTTTTTCACTTGATGTGTTAGCAGGAAAACCTTGATGTGCTAATGGGAAAAAACCTTGATGTGTTAATAGAAAAACCTTGTGAGGTATGAGTGTATAGTATTTGCATGATCAGTCACCACATATCAACACATCATTGCAATTTTATGTAGTTCTATCTCCTTAGCCTGGTGGTGTTGTTCACTTCTTTCATCTATCGACCTTGAGTTCTTATAGTAGGGAAGGTAACATTATGTATTTTATATTTTGCATTTATCATCTTGTAGAGTAGCATTCAGGTTGTCATTGCTCTCAATTCCATTGTGTCATTTATATTCTTTGCTTTATCATTTTTATCCATATCATTCCATCTTGGTTGTCCGTGGAGGTGGGAACACTGAAACGGGGGTCTGACTAAGGCAGACCTCAAAACACAACCCAACACTTTTCATGTTTCTATGTGTGTAGGTGCAGGTTCGTCTGCTCGAAGCTAGCTAGAGAACTAGACTGTGCGTGAGTGGTATCTTTTACTAATCTTACCTTATCATCTTCGTCACTAGAATAGTTCTTTCTAGTATTCTTCTTGTTGTAATATTTCTAGTGTAGAAAAATGTTTTCCTTTACATTTTCACACTTGTTTGGGCTCTCCCTACTAAAATTGGGCTTCTTTATGCCTTATTTGGTCTTATTTTGCATCACAAGCCTGAATTAATTCATCTTTCTGAGGATGATCTCAACATATCTCAAGTGACCAATAATAATTCAGTGATTTTGGATTGTATGGCCCAGATTTAGTGATCTAGGACTCATACACGACCTTGGGCATATGTGTCCCACATAGGTTTCAGTGCCTAGATCTGAATTTAACATAAATTAAACATTTCTTGAAATTTGTGTCCCAAGCTTAGCCTATTGGGACTCATATGCCACAACTGTTGTATGCGTCCACTTAGCTTGGACCTAACTTTGAATTCAATTCTTAGCGGGATTTTATTCTCCTAGATCTGATGTTAGCTTGTAGTGTTGTAATTTTGGAAAATTTGGCATAAACAAGTATAAGTACAAGGTTATTTAACATATTTTCTCCTAGCAATTCAATTATTCAAGCATTATAGAAAATTCAAGATTACAAGAGTTTACAGGAGCATTCAAGAGTGATTATCAAGCATTTTGGAGCATCATGCAAGAATCAAGCATCATGTTTGTTTTTGAGCTAACATTTGTGATGTAGGGTTCTTATGATTCAAGCAAGTATTCAAGTCAAGATCCATATCATTCAAGAAAGAGTCAAGATCCACATTCATGCTATCCATTACATACAAGATTGTAGCCTCTTGTCCAATGGTTTGGTGAGTTGTACCATTACATATTGTTAGTTCATCATTCCTTATTTCTATTTTATTTCATTTCAAGGTTTGATTACCAAAACGAGGTTTGAGCAAGGAAAACCCCTATCCACTAACAAAACAACATTTTTCCCTCTCTTTGATGTGTGATTTTCATATTTAGGTTGAAGATCCATTGAAGAGAAAGATTGGAGAAAAGTTGTCAAGTTGTCAAAGTTGTCACCTTGTTTGCAAGATCACAAAAAGTCACCTATAGAGCAGAATTTAGTGTTTCAAAACCAGAGATTTGATAGGAGGGAAGTTACAGTAGATCACTAGAGGATTCCAAAGTTTCAAATCAACCCTAATACTGGGAATAAATCAACACTTGTGGCGTATGAGTCCTAGTATAAATATTTTTGAGCATTTTATGTAGATCCTGATTCAGTTGTTCTAGATTTTGATTTCGACCCAGAACCCTGAACTAGGACTAAATCGCCCCTATTGGCACATGAATCCTAGTGTACATAAAAAAAGTAGCATTTCCAAGATTTTAGGCCTTGTTCCGAGCACATTCACTTTCCTAGGTGCACCTTTGTACTTTCTAAGTTTACTATTTTGATTTGAGTTCATTTCTAGGTCATTTACTTAAATCTTGCATATCATTTACATTTCTTGTCTTTCCAAGCCCTAGCTTTGTGGTGAGACCCCTTCTAGCCTTTAATCACATCCAAGGGAACCTTAGTTCAGATCTCTTTCATCATTTCATCCCTTGATTGAGATCTCTAAGGTTTCCTTGAATGAAACTTGTAGGAAATTGGCTGGTTTTATCTCCCAAAACATAGAGCGTACAATTTCTAACATTTCATTTTCATGAACCTAGCCTTTAGAACACCTTATTTTATGATTTGGAGTGCCTCATAGTCCTAGATCTAGCTTACATTAACTTTTCATTAGGTCTTGCATTAGTTAATTGGCATCTAGGGTTTCTAAATCTTGCATTAGTGAAAGGGCATATAGGTTGCATTTTTACAACTTGCATCATTGAATTTCACTTGAAATCTATAATTACACATAGTCTAGACGACATACAAACCAAAAAACCTAACATTCACTCAAAATTTGTTGAAATTAGGGTCAAAACCCTAATCTAGGACTCATACACCCCTCTGGGTGATTTAGTCATAGTATAGGTTGTTTTATCTAATTTCTAGGTCTTCTGTGTGGACTATCTTTCAACATTTGAACCCTTGAAAAACTCTGACTAGGACTCATATGCCCCTCTAGGCGATTTAGTCCCAGATCAAGCCTGAAACTACATTTTACAGCATAAAAACTTTGTTTTTGTACTTCCTAAGGGGTGATCCCACAATACTGGTTTACAATTTTTGGCCAAACTGGACATTGAAATATTTTTCTAACTAAATTTTCACTTTCAGGCACCTACAACAGCTAAACCATGAAGAATTTGAAGATGATGCAAACTAGTGATTTTTTACATTTTGTTTGTAAATTCTAAATATATTTTTTTCAAAAATTTTGGAATCAGATTGCACTTCTTTTTCCATCTCCTTTGAAAACTAGTTTTTTTTAGTAAACAATATTTTTAAGGAGTGACGCTCATCGTATAACACATAATTTTTTTCCATAAAGGATAAAATTCTAATTCTTTCGAATTTATATTTGTAACTACGATATCCAGTGCTTCCAATTGGTTAGATAGTTTTTTATTGAATATTTTTTCCTTAATCAAGTTTTGAAGTCAAACCAATTACAATTCAGACGTAGGCGGATCGTATAACACAACTTTTTTAGTTGGATCAAGGACTTCAATATCTGGTGCACTCATATTTTTCAAAGAAAAAATTGATAATCTGCTATTTTTCCACATGTGTAGAACAAAGAGCTTGATTTTTGGTGAAAAACCTATGTTTAATAAAACTAAATATCAAATACATAATAAAACCAAAAATATTAAAATTATATTCGTTGGATAGCTCGTTCTAAGTACTACCATCATCCAATTGGGTCTATGAAGTCTCCTCTATTTTCATCCTCAACTAGAGCTTTCGAAGCGCAAAATTCTAAACTTTTTTGGTGCCAAAGGGTGACAAGGTGGGAAAAGGGGGGTTCGAGCGAACCAGGGGGGTTCATTCAAACCCCTTTCAAAATTTATTTTCTTTGTGTTTTTCGGCGGGTGATCCCATAATAGTGGTTTACATTTTGGCCAAACCGACACCGAAATTATTATTTTTAACTAAATCTTCACGTTGCACCTATAGCGTTAAAGCTGAGGAATTTGAAGATGGTGCAAACTAGAGTCTCATCAAATTTTGTCTGTAGATTCTAAAAAATATTTTTTCAAAATTTTGGAATCAAATTGCACTTCTTTTTCCATCTCCCACGAAAATAGATTTTTTAGAAAACAACATTTTTAAAAAGTGCGACACAGATAGCGATAACTTTTTTTCCCTGAAGGATAAAATTATAATTATTTCAAATTTAGATTTGTAACTCTGATATCTAGTGCTTCCACTTGGTTAGATAGTTTTTATTGAATATGTTTTCCTTAATCAAGTTTCAAAGTCAAATTAATTACAATTTAGACACAATAACTGTATAACGTAACTTTTTATATGTATTAAAATTTTTTTTTTTTTGTTGGATCAAGGACTTCAATATCTGGTGCACTCATATTTTTCAATTTTTTGATAATCTTCTATTTTTCCATATGTGAAGAACAAAGAAATTCATTTTCGATGAAAAACCTATGTTTAATAAAACTTAAAAAACAAATACATAACAAAACCAAAACATATTAAAATTATATTCATTGGATAGCTTGTTCTGAGGAATACCATAATCATTTGAAATAAATTTTAAATGAATTCATTTGATCCCCCAAAATCTAAATCAAAAGTGATTTTTTATCAGCATTTTGATAGGTGTAAAGGAGACGCATTTATAGGTATGGTTTAAAACTAGCGAGGTTCTATCCAAGGGGGTTTGATCTAAGGTGATTTGATCAAACCCTCTTCAATTGGAATCCTTAAAATAAAACTTTTAAGGCTTAAATCATTATATTTTCTAAAAATATGTGATTTCAGCTAAAATTGTTCCTCTCGAACTGTAAACCACTATTATGACCCAGAATGGTGGGACCTTGCATTTAATTGGTTCGCTCAAACCAGGGTTCATTCAAACCCTTTTTTGGTTCGCTCGAATCAAAGGGTTCATTCGAACCCCAAAAACCTTTTTTTTTTTGATGGGGTCATCTTTTGTAACTTTTCCTTCCTCACTCGAATTATAAACCATTTTTGTGGGTTTACCCTAAGTTTATTGTTAAACTATACTATTAGTTTGGAAAGATTCAAAAACTTCTATTTTATGCATCTAGGTCAAAAACATTCATTTAGGGTAGTCATTTTTGAATTATTCCTAAATCATTTAGTAGAAAAATCATCAAACCTGAAAATGTTTACATTTCTGAAACTTTGCATAATATAGATAAAAGTAATTTTCACTTTTGAATACATAATGTTTACATTCATGAAGCTTTGCATAAGTTTGATAAAAGTACTTTTCATTTTTGGATACAAATTGTTTACATTTTAAAGTTTTGTATACATGGGATAAAAGTACTTTTCGTCTTTGGATATACATTGTTTATATTATTGAAGAATTGCATAAGATGGTTAGAAGTACTTTTCATTTTTGGTCAAACCTAAGTTTGAGGGCCCAAACCCAATTTAGCATAAAACTAAATATTTCTTGAAATTTGTGTCCCAAGCCTAGCCTACTAGGGCTCATACGCCCCAATTGGCATATGAGTCCCACTTATCTTGGACCTATTTTAAATTCAAATTCTTGGCGGGATTTTATTCTCCTAGATCTAATGTCGTCTTGTAGTGTTGTAATTTCAGGAAATTTGGCATAAACAAGTATAAATACAAGGTTATTTAACATGTTTTCTCCTAGCAATTCACTTATTCAAGCATTATAGAAAATTTAAAATTACAAGAGTTTACAAGAGCATTCAAGAGCATTCAAGAGTTGATTATCAAATGTTTTAGAGCATCATTCAAGAATCAAGTATCATGTCAAAATCATCATGCATCATCTTTGTTTTTGAGCTAACATTTGTGATGTAGGTATGTCATGATTCAAGAAAGCATTCAACTTAAGATCTACAACATACAAGAAAGAGTCAAGATACACATTCATGCTATCCATTTCATACAAAATTGTAGCCTTTTCTTCAAGGGTTTGGTGAGTTGCAACATCACATATTGTTCATCATTCCTCCATTCTATTTCTATTCATCTCAAGGTTTGATTACCAAAATGGGGTTTGACCAAGGAAAACCCCTATCCATTAACAAAATAATATTTTTCCCTCTCTTTGATGTGTGATTGCAGATCTAGGTGGTTTACGTTGAAGATCCATTGAGGAACAAGATTGGAGAAAAGTTGCAAGTTGTCAAAGTTGTCACCTTATTTGCAAGATCACGGAAAGTCACCTACAAAGCAAAATTCAGTGTTTTAGAACTAGAAATTTGAGAGGAGGGAAGTTACAACAGATCACTAAAGGATTTGAAAGTTTCAGATCAACCCTAATATTGGTACTAAATTTCCAGTTGTGGTGTATGAGTCCTAGTATACATATTTTCAAGGATTTTCTAGAGATCCTGATTTAGTAGTTCCATATTTTGGTTTCGGCCCGAAACGCTAAACTGGGACTAAATCACCCCTACTTGCATATGAGTCTTAGTGTACATCAAAAAGCAGCATTTCCAAGATTTCATACCTTGTTCTGAGCACATTCACTTTCCCAAGTGTACCTCTGTACTTTCTCAGTTTACTGTTATGATTTGAGTTCATTTCCAGGTCATTTACTTAAATCTTGCATATCATTTGCATTTCTTGTCTTTCCAAGCCCTAGCTTGGCGGTGAACCCTCTTTTAGCCTTTAATCACACCCTAGGACACCTTATTATAGATATCTTTCCCTCATTTCATCCCTCGATTGAGATCTCTAAGGTTTCCTTGAATGAAACTTGTAGGAAACTGGTTGGTTCTATCTCCCAAAACATAAAGTGACAATTTTCTACATTTCATCTTGGTGAACCAGACATGAAAAGTACTTCTAATGAAAGAACCAAAATGAAACATCAAAAATTGTATGATCTATGTTTTGGGAGATAAAACCAACCAATTTCATACAAGTTTCATTCAAGGAAACCTTAGAGATCTCAATCTAGGGATGGAAATGAGGGAAAGAGATCTATAATAATGTAAGATAGGGTGTGATTAAAGTCTAAAAAGGGGTTCACTACCAAACTAGGGCTTGGAAAGACAAGAAATGTAAATGATATGCAAGATTTAAGTAAATGACCTAGAAATGAACTCAAATAATAAAAATAAACTGAGAAAGTACAAAGGTGCACCTGGGAAAGTGAATGTGCTCAGAACGAGGCCTAAAATCCTAGAAATTCTACTTTTTGATGTACACTGGGACTCATACACCAAGAGGGGCGATTTAGTCCTAGTTTAGGGTTTCGGGCTGAAACCAGAATCTGGAACTACTAAATTAGGATCTACAAAAAATGCCTAAAAATATGTATACTTAGAATCATATGCCACAAGTGGTGATTCAGTCCCAAAGTAGGGTTGATCTAAAACTCTGAAATCCTCTAGTGATCTACTATAACTTCCCTCCTATCAAATATTTAGTTCTGAAACACTGAATTATGCTCTGTAGGTGGTTTTTCATAGGGATCATTGGATTTCACACCTACATTCATGGGAGAATACAAGATCATAAAAAATGATTGAAAAAAGGGAAAAGAAAAAGTGGTAATGTCAACACAAAATTCAGTAGGCCCTTCAAAATCATCCACCTTGAAAACAGTTTAGAAGAAGAAGCAAATTATACAACAAACTTTGATGAAGTTGATTATAAACAACCACCGACTCTAAAAGAAATGAAAAAGGTTTATGGAAAAGGTTATGAACTTATGAAACAACTTGTATATAGTGGAAAAGGATGTGGTGCTAAAGAACAAGGTATATGTGTCCCTATAGAGCCTAACACGCAAGGAACGACTAATGGTCTTGGTTATTGTCCTTTGAAAGAAACAAGCAAGCCTTCAATTAATATCAACACTCTTACAAAAGATTCTTCTAAGCCAAATTTAACATTAGTGCATCCTGACCTGATAGACACTAGTGGTCTTGGTAATTGTCCTTCGAAAGAAACAAATGTAACAACAAAATCCTTGCTTAACATTAATGTCATCACGCAAAATACTAATGATTTGAATTCAATAGATTTTACACCCTCCTATAAAAAAGAGTACAAAATCTTGCAATCTAAAGAGCCTTGTGTAAGTATTCCATATTGTACTAAGCAAGAGATATCTTTGTCACAAAATAAAGGGGCATCTTCTACTATTGATCAAGAGAATATCTTGTTGAGACTCCTCCAAGATCACTTGATATCCCTTCCTCCAAGAACACGAAATAAATTTTACTACAAGAGTTCATTTTGTGCATATCATAGAGTTCATGGCCATTCTACTAATGAATGTAAAGCTTTGAGTAATATAATTGAATATCTTAAGGATTGTGGTGCTCTTCCTTGTGTTGAAGCGCCTAGTTCCTCTAATTCATACTAATTTTCAAGTTTCTCATCAACAATCTTAGCTCATCCTTGTCTTGCACTAAGTGGGGGAAAGGGGTAAGATTAGCCTTGTCCTCATATGGCACTTTTCCTTGTACCTTTTGGAAAGTTGGCCACCTTCTATGTATATATAAGAGCCATCTTGGGATGTGGACCACATGCCTTTAGTTGGCTCGCATGTGACATACTAAGTTTTGGAGGAAACCCATTATCCATGATGTAGTTTCATTTGGAAACATATGGCTTGGAATAGGGATTTCTAAATAATCTCTCATGTCCTCTTTATTGTTAGCATTTATCATTTTCTACTTTAAAGTAATTGCTCACAACATAGTGTTTAGCAATTTCTTTAAAGTGGGGGCATGCATTGGCATTATTCTTTTGCATTTCATGTTTCATTCTGTAGTCTTACTTACTTCATGTGATGTTTCTTTCTCTTTGTGGTGACATTGGATGTGATGTCCCTCAAGAGTGTGATCTCTCTTAGCATATTATGTTCCTCTTAGTGGCTTGATGCGACACACTGCATCCCCTAAGTTGTGAATCTTCTATTCTTCAATTGGTCCTCTCTTAGAGACATTAGGCACAATGTTCCTTAAGTTAAGACCTTACATGAACTAAGCAAAACTCCTTTGAACATACCTTACACTCTTTTGTATTTTTTATTATATGGCCACCTTGCATAATACACTTTGCTTGCTTGTGGTGCCATCTTGTTTGTTCATGGGTGCCAAGAATATGAAGCTTTGCTTGCCTCATGGAGCTCAAAGTTCATTGTTGTGTGGCACCTTATCAAAGTTATCAAGAGGTGTAGATTTGGTATGGTTGTATGTATGGGAGCCAAACTTAGGCATGACTTTCCCATAGCCACTTTCTTGTTTGTGTGAGTGCATACTGGTCACGTGTGTATGTGTCTCATTAGGGGCTCACCTAGTGGATGGCCTAAGGTTCCACCAGCTCATGTGAGTGTGCATTTGGTTTACATAGTCTACATTGTGTTCCACTTTTAGACATTCTTGGACAAACATCTTAGATTTGATCCACAGTGTGTGGGACAAATGGTCAAGGCTTGATCCACCCCTTTAGTCTTTTTTTTTTTCCTTTTCCCTTTGTCTTTGGAAGTGTATGCTTGTTCCTTTTCATTGCTCCTTATATCATTTTCATGTGTGTTCTTTTGTGCCTATGTTGGTTTTCCATAGGATTTTGATCCTTGGGGGCTTGCACAACCCTCTTGATCGTTGTCATCCTATCCTACTAGCATTGCTACATTTGGACCCCTCTTGATGCGAGTTTGTCTACTTCAGTGTGATTTTAAAGCAAGTTCCTCCTCTCACTAAAGTGGGGGCTAAATGTAGTGAAGAAAAATGTCATCCTTTACATTTTCACACTTTTTTGGGCCCTCCCTACTAAAATTGGGCTTGTTTACGCCTTATTTGGTCCTATTTTACATCCACAAGCCTTAATTAATACATCTTTTTGAGGATGATCCTAACATATATCAAGTGACCAATCATATATACAATGATTTTGGATTGTATGGCCTAGATTTAGTGATTTGGGACTCATACACCTCCTTGGGCATATGGGTCCCATCTAGGTTTCAAGGCCTAGATCTGAATTGAACATAAAATTAAACATTTCTTGAAATTTGTGTCCCAAACTTAGCCTACTGGGACTCATACACCACAACTGGTGTATGAGTCCCACTTAGCTTGGACCTAATTTTGAATTCAATTCTTTACGATATTTTATTCTCCTAGATCTGATGTCATCTTATAGTGTTGTAATTTCGGAAAATTTGGTATAAACAAGTATAAATACAAGGTTATTTCATATATTTTCTCCTAACAATTCAAGTATTCAAGCATTGTAGCAAATTCAAGATTACAAGAGTTTTCAAGACCATTCAAGAGCATTCAAGAGTGATTATCAATCATTTGGGAGCATCATTCAAGAATCAAGCATAATGTCAAAGTCATCATGCATCATGTTTTTTTTGAGCTAACATTTGTGATGTAGGGTTCTTATGATTCAAGCAAGTAGTCAAGTCAATATCCATATCATTCAAGAAAGAGTGAAGATCCACACTCATTCCAGCCATTAAATACAATATTGCAACCTCTTGTTAAAGGGTTTGGTGAGTTGTAACATTACATATTATTCATTCATCATTCCTTCTTTTTATTTGATTTCATTTCAAGGTTTAATTACCAAAACGGTGTTTGACCAAGGAAAACCCCTATCCACTAACAAAACAACATTGTCCCCTCTCTTTGATGTGTGATTTGTAGATTTAGGTTGAAGATCCATTGAAGAGCAAGATTAGAGAAAAGCTGTCAAGTTGTCAAAGTTGTCACCTTGTTTGCAAGATCACAAAAAGTCACCTACAAAGCAAAATTTAGTGTTTTAGAACCAGAGATTTGACAAGAGGGAAGCTACAATAGATCACTAGAGGATTCAAGAGTTTTAAATAAAACATAATACTATGACTAAATCACCACTTGTGGTGTATGAGTCCTTGTATACATATTTTCAAGCATTTTTTGTAGATCCTGATTCAGCAGTTCGAGATTTCAAATTCACCCTGGAACCCTAAACTGGGACTAAATCACCCCTACTAGCATATGAGTCCCAGTGTACATCAAAAATTATCATTCCAAGATTTCAAGCCTTGTTCTAAGCACATTCACTTTCCTAGGTGCACCTTTGTATTTTCTTAGTTTATCTTTTTGATTTGAGTTCATTTCTAGTTCATATACTTAAATCTTGCATATCATTTAAATTTATTTTCTTTCCAAGCCCTAGCTTGGTGGTGAACCCCCTTTTAGCCTTTAATCACCCCCTAGGACACCTTATTGTAGATCTCTTTCCCTCATTTCATCCCTTGATTGAGATCTCTAAGGTTTCCTTGAATGAAACTTGTAGGAAATTGGTTGGTTCTATCTCCCAAAACATAGAGTGTACATTTTTTGCATTTTCATATTAAGTTGTTAAATTGTAAAACTCTATTACTCAGTTTGTAAGTAGACCTTGAGTTTCTTTGACTGTTATTCAACTTGTTTTCTATATAGGATGCTAGCACATCCCCAATATTGCAATGTGGTGCGCTGAAGTCTAGTTCTCACATTGTTGTTCTCAGATAAAGAGTTGTCTAAGTTGCAGTTTGAGACGCTTGTAATCTACTCAATTGATTTCTAGAAACACCTACCATTATGCATCATCAACATTAGGTAGTTTAGGGAAATTCATTCCTTGGGGCTCTCTTGTGACTCAGAGCCTTGGGGGTGACAAATCTCCCTACTCTACATCCGATGTGAAAGTCTTGTTTTCATTTCTTAGTGTCAGATATCTTTCTCTCATGTCCTAGGTGTGTCATGGGCTTGTGTGTTGTGAAGCTTTATAAGCTCAGTTAACAACCTTTGGGCATGTCATTAGAAGGAGCTTATGATGTATAGAGATGGATTCTAAGGTCACTACAAGTCCTACCTTTGAGGAAATAATTTCATGAACAAATAAAAGTTTCTCCATCCCTTTTGGGGAAGCTCTGCATGTTCCCACCCCTCTTTCTTCTCTTTTCGCTTCATTTGTGGAGGAAGATGATGCTCTTGAGGTTCTCACAGAGCAACTTCTTTCCCTAAATAGAGGACTCAGGGAGTTTGAGAAGTATCTAGGCAAAGAAAATACTATGGATAAAGCCACTAAGGTTGTTATCAACTTAAGAGCTATGTTGGACAAGGATCGGATAGGTCTAGAATTTCTCCAGGGCCTTGGGGAAATTTTGGACACTCATGTACCGTCATACAATCCTAGGTCGGGTGCTGCCCAAGACCTTGGGTCCAATATTGATGAAGGATAGATAGAAGTCTCAATGCCTAAGGCATCAATATATATGGCTAAGATTGGCCCTTGTCTTGACACCACCTTTGATCCTTGACTAACCCCCATCATTAAGGTAAACAAGGTACCCTTGAATTTCAACTCTGACAGTCCTAATATTCTTGGTGGTAATCCTAGATCCCATGCTAGTCCCAATGGTGGGGTCTCTATTGGTAGCACTAGTGGTTCTGGTGGAGGTCCCACTAGTTATGTTTCATCCTATGACCATGTCTTGAATGCCTTGTTGCAAAAACATCATGGGTTAGATGCAAAACCTATTAGAGAACCTGTCCAGTTCTACCTCTCAACCTATCTTTCAACCTTTCTTTTGTCATAGTCCTCTATCTATTAATATTCTAAAAAATCTTATCCCTCAGGGGATGGAGATTCCAAAATTTGAAAAGTATGGTGGTTGTGGAGATCCTCAAACACACATTTTGGAATTTAATGCTGTTTGCACTAATTTCTTCCATCATGATGCTCTAATGGCTAAGCTCTTTCTAAGACCCCTTAAGGACACTACCCTTGAGTGGTACTGTTCCTTACTGGATAACTCTATCTTTTCATTTGATCGGTTGGTAAACTAGTTCCAAGCTAACATCGGATTGAAGATGACCATTTCAGATCTCGTTCAATGGAAGCAAGGGGACCATGAAACAGTAACTGATTTTATCTCTCGCTATCAAGCATTTTTTTCACAAATCTCCTATCCTTTACCATATTCAGATTTTCAAAAGGTTTTCATTAGGAACTTACATAAATAGTGGCAAGAGAAGTTCATCTTGATTAAGTACCCTTATTTTGCACACTTATGTGTTATACTATGTGAATACCAACAAATGGTTGCATAGTTTGAGGGTTCATCCTCATGCTTATGTCCCGATACCCAATTTGTAGTGTCAATTTCTGGAAAAAATAAAGATATTGTGAATGTGGTCTCTACATCTAAGGAAAAAGGCCTAGGGCACAATAGACATTTCACAAAACTATCTAAGTCTTATACTATTGTTTTGAAGAATTTATTAAAAGATAAAGTTTTGACATTGCTAGAACCCCAAACTCTGATTGAGTCATATCTTGAATGGTATGATGAGCAACAATTCTATCAATTCCACCAAGTGCACGGACATATCACTGAGCAATGTGTGCACCTACGTCATGAGATCCTGTTAGGAACTAGATGAAGAATAAAAACAAAAACATAAATCAAGCATGGAACAAGAACACAATCACAACACAGTGATTTACCTTGGAAAACCCCAAACCGGGGAAAAACCAGCAATGAAGATCTTCATAATAACCCTCAGCCCCAACTGGGCTAAGCCTGGAGGCTTCAACCAGCCACACATACAATGGAGTCACCAAGCCATTATATAGACTTCCATACATGCAAAACCATGGGCTCAAAACCACTTATGGTTAATCCACTAACTCTAACCCAAGAGCTAGTTTAACCCAACAATCCCCCCTTTAAACTTGGTCTTGGGGTTAAAACCAAACCCCCCTTCCACAAGCACATACCAGACATTTCCTTTCAGGGATCAAGCAAGCCATACAAGTTCTTACAGCCATTAGCCCAAATATATGTATTAAATTTTACATTCAACTCCATTACAATTTTGTTCTTGCTACAACCAGCCTTGGCTGCGGGCACCTGCATACAATGACTTTAACCAGGCAACATGCCTAGAGTAGCAACCACAACCAATTGTGCACAATCAATAGAAATCCAAATTCATCTTGAAAGCCAAACAAGACCTCCATCACAACTAGAATGAGCGCATTCACCGCGTCGCTTCGTTAACATTCCAGCTGCACACATGCTCGAACTTCTCCCATTCTCCAAGGCCCAATCTTCAGCTGATTCCTTCAAACTTCTTCAAGCTTGTCAGGCTAAGAAATCTTCACAGAAGAAATACCCAGAACCTTAAACACCAGGAAATCTTACATGCATCAACATGCAAGCACATACAAGCCACATGCGAGTCCATGTAAGTACATGCAACACACATGCAAGTACATGCAACTCACAAACCCTGCACATGCAAGCAAAAAGCAAATCCCAAACCTTGCTCTGATACCACTTGTTAGGAACCAGATGAAGAATAAAAACAAAAACATAACTCAAGCATGGAACAAGAACACAATCACAACACAGTGATTTACCCTGGAAAACCCCAAACTGGGGAAAAACCAGTAATGAAGATCTTCATAATAACCCTCAGCCCCAACAAGGCTAAGCCTGGAGGCTTCAACCAGCCACACATACAATGGAGTCACCAAGCCATTATATAGACTTCCATACATGCAAAACCATGGGCTCAAAACCACTTATGGTTAATCCACTAACTCTAACCCAAGAGCTAGTTTAACCCAACAGATCCAAGGCTGCATCAATGACGGGACTATCCATCTTGAAGGGAAAAAAAAATTCTAATAAATCAATGGCCAAGGCTAACACTAAATTGTAAATTTACAGTTTCTCTTTCATTCTGGAAATTTAGTAACACAATCTTCTACATCTTTTTATTTAGTTCCATTTGAGTACGTGAACATGGTTTCATTCATATGTATCCCTCCTAAAAATGTGAGTGTAATTTCTAACATAACTTTCACTTCACATGATGTTCCTTTAAGTAAGGATTCTTCCCTGTTATGCATTCTTGTCCAGATTAATGGAAATGTTGTAACTGGCATCTTAGTTGATCCGACAAGCTGGGTTAATGTGATAATAGAGGAGAATCTCTTTATAAACAACTTACATAAGGAAAGATACAATGAGTTACAAACCTCTCTCCATACCCACGATGGACCCTTTGTTGCCCAAATGGGATCTATTTCTTTATCAATCTTGGTAGGACCCAAGGCTATTGATGCTTCATTTGTTATCATCCCAGAGTCTAACTTGTTCAAGGATAAACCCACAAAAGTGGTTTACAATTCTAGTGAGGAAGGAAAAGTTGCAAAAAATGACCCCATGCAAAAAAAATTGTTTTTTTGGGATTCAAACGAACTGTTGGTTTGAGCAAACCCAAAGGGGGTTCGAGCGAACCCCCTGGTTCACTAGAACCCCCCTTTTCCCCCTTCTCCCCCTCAGGCACCAAAAGTCCAAAATTTTGTGCTTCGAAGCTCGGTTGAAGATAAAAATGGAGGAGACTTCATAGACCCAACTGGATGATGGTGGTCCTCAGAACAAGCTATCCAATGAATATAATTTTAATATGTTTTGGTTTTATTATGTATTTGTTTTTTAGTTTTATTCAACATAGGTTTTTCACTGAAAATCAAGCTCTTTGTTCTGCACATGTGGAAAAATAACATATTATCAGAAGAAAAAAAATGAAAAATATGAGTGCACCAGATATTGAAGTCCTTGATCCAACAAAAAAAAATTGAATTTTGATACATACAAAAACAATTATGCGTTATACGGTCCGCCTATGTCTGAATTGTAATTGGTTTGACTTCGAAACTTGTTTAAGGAGAAAATATTTAATAAAACACTATGAAACCAATTGGAAGCACTATATATCGTAGTTACAAATCTAAATTCATAAAAAAATAGAATTTTATCCCTCATGGAAAAATAGTTATGCGTTATACGGTGAGCGTCACTCCTTAAAAATGTTGTTTACTGAAAAAAACTAGTTTTCGAAGGAGATGGAAAAAGAAGTTATGATTCCAATTTTTTTGAAAAAATAATATTTTGAATCTACAAACAAAATGTCACAAATCACTAGTTTGCATCATCTTCAAATTCCTCATGGTTTAGCTGCTATAGGTGCCTGAAAGTGAAGATTTAGTTAGAAAAAATTATTTCAGTGTCCAGTTTGGCCAAAAACTATAAACCAGTATTGTGGAATCACCCTCAGAGTTAGGCTAGTTGTCCACTGGTTAGCCTCTATAAACAATTTCACTTTTGTAACCCTTAAATTTTTAAAGTTCCCTCATGAAGGCACAGTGCATGTGGTGCATGACATTGTCTATAAACCACTAGTGTTGCGTGGGGGCTTCTCACTAGATCACTTTTTTCTTGCCCCGATTGGACCTCTCCCTCCTAGGGGATATTTACTAGACAAATCTTATATTAAATGTAAGACTAGGGGCTCAACATCGAAGGCTAGTTATTCGATGTCTCCATATGCTATCTTTGTAAAAGCCTTTATGATAGCACAAAAGCAAGTTGCCTCTTCTACCCTGTCCAACCGAAAGGGGAAGCTTGCTCATGCTCTAGAGCCTTCTCCTTTTGTATCTATGGTTATGTTTTCTTCTGCTTCTTGTCCTGATGTGGCACCTTCAGCTTCCGCTCTTGTGCATCACATGGGAAGTGCAATGGTGCTCGCATGGTGAAAAGCGAAGTGTCAGGTTTTTGAGCTTCTTGTGCTACCCATGGTACTACAACTTGTTGTCTATGGCATGCGGAAGTCTTCATGAGGGGTTGTTCCAAATTCTCAATCTCTATGACTTGCTACTATTCTTCCACCTACCCCTAAGGTAGAGAATGGGAAGAGGCCTGCCATTGAGGTTCCTGTGTTTTCTTCTCCTCACGTGGTTGTTTTTCTCTTGTGCTTCCTCCTCCTGCTCCTGCCTAGGAGATCATCCTTCCACTAGAAATGGTTGTGAAGGATACTCATATGGATGAGTAGTAGCCTTCAGTATCTTCTCAGGCCCCATCTTTTAGTGCTTGCAGCTGGTGTAACTAGCTTGTGTGTGAGCGCAAGCATAGGTGAAAGGATCTTGCCACAAAACATGCTACCTTGTAGAAGACGAAGGAGGAACTAGTAGTGTCTATCTCTACATCTTTTGTAGTTGTTTCACTTTCTCCTACTATTTCTACCTTGGTTCCCATCGCCTTTGTTTTTCTTCTGGATCCTCTGGTAGGTCCTGATGATGCTCACCCTAAAAGGGTGTAAGTTTTCATTGCTCCCTTCATGGAGCCCCCTCTCTTGATGTCCCTCCTGGAGATCCCTCCTTTCTCTCAGCCCATAGACATGTCGAAAACAATAGTGGTGTTTGTTGTGGATTTTTCTTCTTCCTCCTCCACTTCCACTTCTTTTGTGGGGATTTTGCATCCTTTTTTGATGTGCAAGCTTGAGGATGAACTCGCTATGAGTGGAGGTCGAAAGAAGGGTTCGCCTTCTTCAAAAGCTAGTTCTATCTTATCTTGTGTCATCCTCATGATGCAGGTGACCCTCGCTTCCTCAAAGTTTATCATTACCCCTCTTCATGAAGTTGGAAATGACTCTCATGTGTCCCATTCTTCTCCCACCCGGTTGACACATGGCACTCCAATAAAGTGTATGTTTTAATTTGGTGGATGATATTCTGGCTCTATCTTTGATCTTTGCAAGATCAATGATTTTTTCTTCACAAGAGCTCAGTTAAGAAGACCTTGAGGGGCCTTCTTCCTTGGCCCTTGTTGTAGGAAATTTGGAGGGTACCGATCTCGCTATCTTTCCCTTGCAAGCCCATCCTCCTTGCCCTTACAATGATCTAGATTGGGAGTAGGACAACCTATTGGTTGATGAGGACTAGGGTGGTACCTCTTCTTTATCTGTAGATTATATTTGTTTGTGTGTTTGTGTTCCCCTATGGTTGTCCTTTTGTGTTTGTGATCCTTCCTAGTGGACCCTTACAACCCTTGTAGGTGCTTGAATATAAGAACATAAAATTTTCACGTGCTTCTTCTATTTGTATCATCATTCTTCTATGTGTTGTAAAATTGTTTTTCGATATTGGTGACAATGAAGAGCATTGGGGTCATTTAGGCCTTCTTCCATGTTGACCCAATTTTTATTTTCATTTTGTCTTCATGTGCTCTTCTTCATGTTCTAAGAAATTTAGGGATTGATGACCATTCATTCATACAACATATATCTATTTGTATCTATGAACATATCTGACCTTGAATTCTCATATCCCTTTGTCTCCTGATTTCTTTGTCTTTGTCTACTCCTTGATGTTGTGTCTCTTATATTTTGTCCCTCACATGTGTGACAACATACCATGGATACATCTCGTCATGTGTTGCGTTCCACAACATCTCTACCTTTCCTTTCTCTCCTTAGGACTTTGTGTAGCATACACCATTCTAAGGGGGGCTACCATGTTCTAATTTTCAATAAGGAAAATTATTTCAAAAGGATTCCTTGGTGTCAATTTTTCTTTACAATGAATTGCTTGACAAAAGAATCCCTTATTTAAATCTCTCATTTCCAAAATGTTTTATTCCCTAAGGATTTTTGAATGAAATTTTCTTTCGAAATCCATATGTGAAAGAGTCTAAAAATTTTCCTTTGAAAAACACTTTTTCTAAAATGAAAGAGTCTGAAAACTTTCCTTTGATAAAGGAGCACTTTTTCTAAAATGAAAGAGTTTGAAAACTTTCCTTTGAAAAGGAGCATTCTTTCCAATGGATTCCTTGATGAAATATATTTCAAAAGGATTCCTTGATGACATAATAACGGAAAAAAAATGTGGTGTCTTTCAATTGGAGTGTTCCTTTAAATGAGTCCCTTGGTGTCTTGAAGGTTTCCCTACCAAAGGAATGCCCTTTGAAAGATTTCTTCTCAAAATATCCCTTTAATGTCTTGCATTTTGTGTCTTTTTTTCTGATATTTGATGTCGCACGTCTTGGTGTTAGGTATCTTATATCTTGATGTCTAGCTTGGGGGCAACCTGACTAGACCTACATTTTCTATGACTATCCTACAACACAATTTGCAATAGTCGTAGGATTATCTATTTGATCAATGTGTGTCTTGTGTCTACTTGATCAGATAGTATCTTATCATTCCAACTTGTGTCTTCTTGTGTCTTATGAATGTGTGTCTTATGATTAGCTTTTTCACCTAACATGTTTGTGGTGAAATCATAACTACCTTTGCAAGACCAAGAACCTATGGAGCTCCCTCTTTCACGTTCAAGTATGTTGGATCTTAAGATCTACTTCCATGATGATATTGGTATATTATCTTCAACCTCTTTCTACTTTATCTCACATACACACTGACGCATATGCTCGCTAAAGTGGGGGGAAAATGTAATGGCACAAATTTACACCCTAAGAAAATTTCCCATATATTTACCCTTACTTTAGAATTACAAGTACGAAGATTCATAAACCTACCACCATCTTCTTGATCTTTCCACATGTCCTTGTCTTTTTGCATCAGTGGAGGAATATTTATCAGGGATGTGTGTGCATCATGTGGATGTTCGTGCATTGCAATGCCATCCTAACAAATTCCCACCTCTGAAATCTGCATAAGCATTGCATTTCCTTGTTGTTCATGAAAGTAACATCCTCTGTTGGGTCTTGACCAACAAAAAACAACTCCTTTCCTCCATTTTTCTAATTCAAACTCATTATATCACTTCTTCATGCTAATTCTTCCATTCTTAAGCTCACTTTCTCATTCTTTCAAGCTTATGCATTCTCTAACTCATTCTCGCACACTCTCTATTCGCTTCTTGATCATTCTTTCTTCTCCATTGCTTTATCTTATTGCTACCAACCTTCTATTTGAGTCTCTTTGCTTCAACACCATCATCATTGCAGGTTTATGAATTTCTATCTCATCGGTGTGGTGGTGTTGTTCTCTTCTTTCCCCTATCGGCCTTGAGTGCTTATGGCAGGGAAGGTAACATTGTGTCTTTTTTATTTTGTATCTATCATCTTGTACAATAGCATTCAGGTTGTCATTGATCTCTATTCTATTGTGTCATTTCTATTATTTCCTTTATCATTTTTTTCCATATTGTTGCATCTTGGTTATTGTTAAGCTTTAAAAGTTTGAAGAGGAACTACAAGATTCACCCCTGACTCTTCACTCTTCTTCCATGCTCGTAACCATGAATGAAAATCCAAATAACTCTACACTCATGCAAGGTAAAAAAGACAGTTTGATCACTACCTCCTTATACCATTTTCTTCCTCCAAAATTTGATGCACAAGAATAGGAATATTTATGGCTTTGATTCCATATGTTGTTGAATGTTTAATTATTCATTTTATATAATGTAAAGCATATATATAAGGAATGTGAACAGTTGGAAGAGATCGGCTATAAAGAAATTTTATTGCCTACTCAAACACCCAAATACCCATCCATACAATGAACATAACTATATTACTAATTATGCTGACACCATCAACTATAAGACAAAAAAGACACTTTCTCAAAAAATAGTGAACAAATCATAGATAAATACTACAACTTAAATTTAATCTCTCATTCTTAGTGAGGATCAAAGAAATTTAATATATTTAATTATCAATTTAATTTACATTTTTTATTGTGTATTATTTGATTAATCTTTATATTTGTATTTCTCATGTTTTGATGTTGATATAAATTTTATCAAGTTGCATAGACCTATTTATTTTATTATCATGTATTTCATGAGTTGATAGTGACATAAACATTATCATTATGTAGAAAATTTTGCATACATCATTTTATAGTATTGCATACATTATCATTAGCCTCATCTTTAGTCTTCTCTCCATCATCACTGCCATGTTCCTTTTCATGCTCCCATTCACCATAGGTGAGCTCTACCCCTTGTTATTCCAATTAAGTGATATGGGCATCAAGCCACTTCTTTTTCCTTTATAGCATTGGGTGGGCAACCACATGAATATCTATGTCTTCTTCTTTATTCCAATCCATCAAAGAAAGAGGAAGATTTGTGACCTTGCTATGAGCCTCTTTGTCCAAGTTGTCATCATCTTCTTCTAGTTGATCAGGGATGGTGTATAAGTCCAAGCTCCTAATGAGCTTCAAGGACATCCTCATGTACATTCTTTTCCTAAACTCGTGGTCATCTTCAAAAAAATTCCAAAAGTCTTCCACATGACATTGATGAGCATGTTGTCTGCCAACCTACTTTATTAGCTTTCCTAGGGGATCTACATTTCCCTATGCAATGTGGAATATTAGGCCAAACTCTTGAATATCTTTGTCAAAACTTTCAGTAGATATAACCGATGAGCAAGCATATAAAGCTCTACCTAGAGTTATGAGATATGGCACCCCAACCCCATGCTTTGGCTGTAGCAATTGGTGAGAGGTGTGAAGCTATCTTGTTAATTCCAATATCACCATTTTGTCTATGGGGTATCTTGGAAGCTTGTACAGAGCACCCGAAAAACCCTCAATTTTGAAATAGATGAACTTAGGGAATTGGATAAACCAATAACCAAAGTTCTTTACCATTTCCTTAACAAAGAATGACAGCCTATTCTTGAAGTCTTCAGCCAAATATTTGACAATGTCCATGATGAAAGCATAATTCCTCCTTTTGTAATTTCACTTGTAGTTCTTGTATTGCAATTGCAAATAGCACTCATAAACAATTTTTTTGTTGGGGCCCATCCCCAAATTCCCTCTACATGTCAAGCCTCTATAAGGAAATTTGGTAGCTAGCAAGTAGATAGCATATGAGGTCATGTAGAATTGGGTCATATTCTTAAGTGATATATATTTAGCATGGATGTTGTCACTGGTAGTCTTTACCCAATCAAATTTGGTCTCTCCCCTAAGTATCTCCTCAACAAAGTAGTACATCCATTCTTCAAATACATTGGAAATGGGAAGCCCTACAACCCTGCTCAACAATGTCACCAAATGATTTACCTCTTCCACGAAATCACTTATGTACAACTTCTTTGGGAGCTTCCTAGCACTGGTTTGAGGAGTGTGCATCCATTTCTTGTTGATCACTTGCATGCAACTTGTAGGATTGGTTTGTCACCCACTAAGAGCATATTATTTCAAACACACCTCCATCTCTCCAAAGGATGGGATCCCAAAGACTCTGGCAATGGATGGAGGAGATAAGTCAGCTACTACCCACCTGTCAAATGTGACTATCCAAGTTGAGATTCCTTATGATAGAATTCCTAACATCCATGGATTAGTTCAGGGCTGATTAAGGATGGTGGAAAACCAGCTATGTGTGCAATACCACTTTTCCTAATCTTCCTAGCCATATCATTCTTTAGATTAATGAGGGTTCATTCCTAGAACTCCTCGATGTTTACATGTCTAATATCAGTATCAGATATCTTGTCCCAGTTGGATAGGATCTTTGATGTGATCTCAACACCATGGAAGTCATACTTCATCTTGGTTGATTTCTCTTTTTCTAGCCTTCCCACTTTCTTACCTTTTTCCATATAACTTGCAAGAACAACACGTAATGAGTTACGTTGATCAAGCAACAAAAGGTGGTTAGTATGATTACGAAATATATTATCCAAATCAACATCATCATAAAATCATCCAACATTAGAGAAAATTGTTAAATTTAGCAATTTGGGAAAGTTTCTGACATTTTGCAGGTTTTGGAGGTTTGCGGGCCAGGAGCATGGGGAAGACATGAGGTTTTGAGTTGGGCAAATGTGGATGCCAACTTGAATGACACTGGTGAAGTGACATCCTGTGAGTGGAAACGCACATACGAAATCCCACAATAAATTTTCCGCAAGGCTTGAAAATAGTGAATTTTGAATTTATCTATTTAGGCACGCGAAAAAATGAATACTCAAATACTTCACCATTTAAAATTCAACATTTGCATCTGTTTGCACTTATGTCCAAGCTATCGGGTCGAAATTAATCGGTGTTCATGCCATAAATTGGCACTGTTGAAATGGCATCCCGTGAACAGTTTTCCGCATGCCCACTCCCACAAAGGTCCAACACTTAGCAATTTCAGTTTAGATCATTTATGCACGTGGGGAAATACATGTACAAAATTTTCATCAATTATACATATACATAAAGAGTAGATTGGGAGGCCATCAGATCAAAATTTGTTAACATTTATGCCATAAATCTAGCATGGAATCGATGGCATTCCGCGTATGGCCACCCGCAAAATGATTCTCACAAGGATTTGATACTTAGCAGTTTTTGGTTTAGCTTATTGAAACACATGAGGAAATGGACCTACATTAATTTAGATGTTTCACCTTCTTCAAAAATGCAAAAAATAGATGCAAAAACCGTTAATGCGGATGCCACTATAGTCTATGCCCAAATTTGGCAGAGAGTCAATGGCAATCCACAAATGACATCTTGCCTTTGAGTGCCCGCAGAAATAACTTATGAAGTGAAGTCCTAAGTTTTTAAACTTACACAACCTCGCAACTTAACCTTCATCCCTAACACCTACGGAAAAGAGCATTGCGGGAGTTGGGAGTGTTTATGTTGAACGTAATGGCTTGAATGAGATGGAACACCACACACGAAATCTCGAGGGATGTGGACTTGTTTTACGTGGAAGTTGTCTTGCACAGGCTAAGTTTTTTCATGATGGAGGCAGAATCCCATAAAGGGGTTTTCGCGGGGAGGTTTCATAGTTGAAGGGTTTGCTGATGTTTTGAAATTGCATGGAAAGAATACAAACCCTACCTTGAACTTGATTTATCATCAAAATGCAAGTTTAAAGGAAGCAGATTCATGCTTGGTTTAGTCTAAATGAAAGAGGAGTAACAACACATGATGATCAAAGCACAAATGATTATCAAAGCTCACGGGAGAAAACCAAAATCGCCAAATAACCAAACTCACAAGGTTGAAATGAGTGAAATCAACCTCTATATTTATAGGCCACTACTATTAATGCAATAATAAATAAGGTGGATATCTCGGTTAAAGTGAAAAACCCTAAATTGGAATCTTGAGAGGCAGAAGCTAGACAAATGTGGAGATAAAGGTTGCAAATTCCAAGACAATGTGGGCCAGGTATTTGTAAAAGATGGCTAGCTATGGACCACGAGTATGTGGGAACCAAAAATTTGGAAGGTGAAGTCAATGGTACCACCACTACGGAATTTAGCAAGCAAAATTCTGTAGGTGGCAACCCGCACTAAGAAACCTGCGAGTGGCTCAAAAGACACTAGCATCCTCCTTGTATAATCCTACAAAGGGATTCTCGCAAGGCAAAACCCGCAAATGAAAACTTAGCCATTTTTTTAAGATTCTCAAGGGGCGTCAATATTTTGAAGGCAAATCGAACCAAAGGCCAAAAAGTGAAGGTGAAAAATAAAACCCGACAGACACGGGTGAAGCCAACACAAGCAAAAGGAAAAAGAAAAGAGGGGGTCCCCGTCTCACAGGGTGTGCATGCAAAATGCACAACAGAGTCTGCTTGTTTTAATAATATATTTCTATATTACTAAGCATTTAGGGGCATTAGTAGTGGTTAGGAATTCTCTACTTTGTAGGTATTTATCCTTCAATATTTGTACTAATCCTTTTTTTTCTTAATCATTTCCCAACCTAATTTAGACAAAAGGGGATTGTTAACTAATATTACATTTCTCAACCCTAGATCCCCATTTAATTTTGGTCGAAAAACGATATCCCAATTAACTAGAGTCATTATTTTTTTCCCCATTCCTATTCATAATCAAAAAATTGTATATATTCATTATTTTTTCTAGTTTGCTACGTTGGAATTTTGAATAGGGATAAGTAATATATTGGAATAATTTGAAGGAAAGCCTTAAGAACTTGAAGTTTTCTAGGTTCGCTTAACAATTTTTCCTTCCACCTCACTATTTTTCTCTATATCCTTTATAATATGCCATTCCAATAGATCGGTTCAATTTTTTTGAGTGACATGGGGAACCCAAGGTAGGTGGCTAGAAGATTTCCAACATGCAACCCAATATTAAAATTATTTTTTCTTGTAGTATTTTTTAAGTGTTAAAGAAAAAATGTTTATTTTTTCATATTTTATGTGTTGACTCAATATATAAGCATAATCATTCAATATATTTTTCCATAAACTAGCTTCAATGATTGAGGACTTACCAAGCTGAATGGTGTCATCCACAAATTGTTAATGTGGAGAAAGTTGTAGACTAGTAATTGGTTGATCCCTTGTAATTTTTTAAAATTTCACTAGTGATGTTTCTTCCCAATATCTTTGGCATTAGGAAATAGGTATAGATACAAGAGCCCCCCTTCTTATGCCCCCTTCCAATCCTAGAAAAACCTCTAAGCATTCCATTTATTAGAGTAGATAATTTATGAGTAGTGACATATTCCCTTATCATTTTATATTTTTTTCTTGAAACCTAAAATTCTTTAGAATGGTGAATGGGAAGCTTTAGTTAGCCCTTTCATAAGCTTTTGAAATGTCAAGTTTTAAGATCATTCTATTCTTTTTGCTTTTGTCAATTGAATGGATAATTTCCTATGTTTTGATGAAATCACATTATCTATCTACCCTTCACAAATCCTTTTTGGGTTTGAGAGATAATTTTATCCATGTAAACTTGGATTATGTTAACTGTTATTTTATGAAAAACTTTGCAAGCAGTACATTACATAGACTTATAGGTCTATAATACAACATACTTTTTGGGTCGTCTTTCTTGGGAATCATCAAAATAAAGGTGGTATTCATCTACTTCTAAAGAGAACTTGTTTTGATAAAATCCTTTGTAGCTAAGTATAGACCTTGTCCAACTATGTATGAAAACTCTTGGAAGAGGGAGGAAATCCATCAGGCCCAACGGCCTTGAAGGGGTCAAAAGAGAATACTCCTTTTTTAACCTCTTTCTTTGAAATAGATCTAATTAATATAATATTATCTTCTTCATTTAAAATAGTTAGAATATCCTCTAACATTTCCTCTATCAAATTTTTATTTCTCTCCTCCAACATTTTCAGAAAAGATTGAAATAATTTAGTATTGATTTTCCAATATTTGCTTCTAATTCAATAATGTTCCCTTCTTCAGTAGTTAGGATTTATATTGTGTTTAAATTTTTGTGATTCAATGTATATTTGTGGAATAACTTGGTGTTCTTGTCTCCTTAAGTGAGGCAATTTATTCTTGATTTTTGTCCCCAAAAAATTTCATAATGTATCACTAACCTTTGTCAATCATTTCTCACAACTAAGTCCTCTTTGTGTAGGTTTTCATCAGTGTCTCCTTTTTCCATTTTTTCTTTAATTTATTTTAGTTTTTGACTCAAGTTAAGTTTTTTTATCAAATATATTCCAAAATTAGGTGTTGTTCCATTTTTCACCTTTTCCTTAACTCTTTTTAAGCTTAGACATCAATTTAAAAATGGTTGTTCCATCTTGAGGATATTCCCACCAATCCAAAATGCATTCCCTAAATTGGGGATGGGTCCAGACCATATGCTTTCACATCCAAAGGGATAGGGGGAATTTTTAGTAGGGTCATTATAGTTTAGAATCAAGGGGTTGTAGTCAAATCTAGCTTAAGGGTTAGTCATAAGAGAGATATTAGCAATTATACTCCGAGTAGTAGAGATCATGAATCTGTCAAGCTTAACTTGGATAGAATGGTCACATACTCTTCTATTAGACCATGAGAAATAGTTTCCTTGAATTTTAATGTCCATTAGTCCAATATTAATGTCACACACAAATTTTGGCTTGCAATTAATTTTAACTTTTACATTAAATATGTGTTTTAGACATGAATGGATGATTTTACTTCAGTTGATGTTTAGATAAAATTATAATGCAATGTGAATGTTTCATTAAAATATCAAAGAATTGTAATGATTATTAATTTTGATTAATGATTAATATGATATTGTGGCTATTAATGCACTAACCATTGTGATGGCCTTCTAAGTTGAATACAGGAGAAGATTTTTCCCTTCCAAATGGAGAGGGAGAGTATCACCAAAGAGAAGTGTATATACATTGTGAACAAAGGGGTAAATTCCATATTGAGTTGATCACACACTCACATAGGTTTTGTGTCAAACTTAGGTAAGTTTTTCTCTGTGTTTGCAATGAGTTAATCATGCGGTTTGGCTTGTTTGGTCTTGTCGAAAGGTTATGTTGATTTTATACTCGGCCTTTGACCTAGTCTCCCATATTGGTAGTGAGGCAATATAATTGAGTCTTAATTGTCATTTTTATTTATCTTTTAATTATAAAGCTTTATTTGAATATTATTAAAAAGTATTTAAAAGATGTATATAATTTTATATATGTATATATGAATATACATATATAAATATATACATATATACATAAATATATAATATATATTATCATTAATATTAATAAGGCATGTGTAGTTGGTAATGGTTGTTAAATTGCCTTAAATGTGCATGTTAATGAAAAGGAATAAAATATAATAATATTAACCCTCACGTGGAAGGCTTCATGCCATTATCAATGCCATTATTTTTGGATGTCATAAATATTAAACTGCCTACCTTTATGAAGAGGACATGCGAGAATAGTGGAGTTGCATGTTTTACAAATATAATTTTATTGTTTTAAGGGAGACAATATTCACGTAGAGGAAAAAGAAGGTATTTTTCATTATTATAATGAGGAGAGTTTACTAATAGGAGAGGGGAGTCTTTGGTAGCAGCATGTGGGTAAAAGGAGAAGGAGAACATGAGTATTGTGCAGTGCAAGGAAGAAGGAGAAATATTTGTAGGCTATGCATTTTGTAACATGACAATCATTCACTAAAGTAAATTTCCTATGTTTTCACTTTCAAGTAAATAAACTATATAACTCAACCATTTCCATAAAATTTTCTTTCATTAGTAGAGAAAAAATGAACATAGATGTCATAATAATAATCAACATTGATTCCATTCCAATATAATAACCACATATTACAATATTCCAAAGAATGTGTACAAAGTACATACATAGCTCAACCGAGCTTCCAAAGCAATAGATATAGATGGTCCAGGAATCTCCTTTCAAATCTTGGTCTTTTGTCACCTACTGAGGAGGAGAAGCATCACTCAAGCACTTTTCTACCAACCATAGACTCATATGCAGTCCCCCACACATCTATCATATGATAGGTGGCCCTACCCTTCGACAAAGAGATTGGTGGAGTAACCTCATAACGACAACCATTATGAGCTTAGTGTTGTTTCCTACATGTCTAGAACTTGAAAATCCTACAATCCTGAACTAGCATGTATAAATGGATCATGATGAATTGGCAATGGAGCCAAAAAAATCAGACTACTTTGGCCAAAGTGTTCTCACTTGGTACTTTGAGTGACAGTCATCCTACTCACATACACTACTCAAGCTCGATTTGACTTTAGGCCACTATAATCCATGCATAGGAATTTATTCCTATGGGTAGTCTTTAACCCTAGAAACAACCTATTCCCTTTCCCATAAACTCAATGGTATTTCTACCCACAAAGCGTAAATACAATTTACCCTCCCTTCAATGGATAATCAAATCCCAGGTGTAACTTTCAAGCTATCTAATATAATCAAATAACTTAGCCATGAATAAACCTTAAGCTATCCTTGTTTAATCATTCCTAGTATACTTATACTAATGAAAAACAATCCCTCCTATTATGGAGTAAATACAAGCACTTTCATAGAAAAGCATAAAACAACTTCTTTTTCCTTTCCAAATAAAATACTATGATTTCCTAATGCAAGTATTCCCAAGTAGTTTCAAAAAAAGCAATCAAATCTCATTCTTTCACAAATAAAGAAAAATAAGAGAAGACTAGATCCTCATGCCTATATTATGCTGAACCCAACTAACTGACTTGATGTACAACCTTCCAAAGACAACTTTCTAGCCTTCACTTTTCCACTCAAAGTGATACTTCACTATGTCCTCTTTCACAAGACAACTCAATGCTCTCACAATGTAACTCTAAGCTCTCATAAAATAACTCTAATCTCTCACAAAATATAGTTATCAAAATATTTGTAGCAGAATAGATTTGTAGAATAATGTGTCCCATATGAGAGAGCTATCCCATCTATTTATATAGAAAAATGAGACATTGATGCCAAAATATAAGGCATGCTAGTCGGCATCACTCCACATGCAAATCGCCTCACCACACATAGCAAAAGGGTGGCAGAAATCTAAGTGAAAACTCAACTTGGAATTCTACAAATCAACCCCTTTGGCTTGACAGCAGCTCAAGACCAATTCAAATATGCACATGCCCAAAAGATGAGAATTGACTTGCAACCAAAATAGACTTATACAAAAATAGAGTTTTCATATTTTGATGCCATGTATCAACCAATTTCCTATTCATTTGGCAAGGTTTATCATGATGAAACAGTCCATAATTTGCAAGAAACACATGTATTCTAAGTCGACTTGGTCATAGTCTATTCTATTGACAAAGAAAAGATGAGTCAACTCCATAATAATAGTGCTCAAGCCTATGTTTTAACAAAGCACATTATTTGTTGATAATTCCCTTTATCATGTGTTTAAACCACTTGCTCAACAAAATGCTACTTAATATTTCCAATGCTTTATCTTTTGGATAAATGCATTCAAGGTAGAAACAATATGCTGCTATAAAATAGCATTGCATTTTAAGTAGTATTGGGGTAAACCCAAAAAAGTGGTTTACAATTTAAGTGAGGAAGGAAAAGTGGCAAAAAATGACCCCATACAAAAAAAATTGGTTTTTGGGGTTCAAATGAACCCTTTGGTTTGAGCGAACCAAAAAAGGGTTCGAATGAACCCTGCTTTGTACGAACCAAGTTAAATGCAAGGTGGACCCCATTCCCACCAAAAAACAAAGAAAAACATTTTATGAGAGGGGGTTCGCTCGAATCCCCTTATTCCCACCTTATCATCCTCTAGCATCAAAAAAGTCCAAAATTTTGTGTTTCGAAGCTCGAGTTGATGATGAAAGTGGAGGAGACTTCACAAACCCAACTGGAATTAGGTAGTCCTCAGAACAAGCTATCCAATGACTATAATTTTAATATGTTTTGGTTTTATTATGTATTTGTTTTTTTTACTTTTATTAAACATTGGTTTTTCACCAAAAATCAAGCTCTCTATTCTAGCAGATTATCAAAAAAAAAATTTGAAAAATATGAGTGCAGCAAATATTGAAGTCTTTGATCCAACAACAAAAAAAAAAATTATGTGTTATACGGTCCGCCTATGTCTGAATTGTAATTGGTTTGACTTCGAAACTTGATTAAAGAAAAAATATTCAATAAAAAACCATCTAACCAAGTGGAAGCACTTGATATCAGAGTTACAAATCTAAATTCAAAAGAATTTAGAATTTTATCCTTCATGGAAAAAAATTTATGTGTTATACAGTGAGCCTCACTCCTTAAAAATGTTGTTTTATGAAAAAAACTAGTTTTTGAAGGAGATGGAAAAAGAAGTGCAATTTGATTCCAAAATTTTTGAAAAAAATATATTTAGAATCTACAAACAAAACGTCATGAAACTCTAGTTTGCATCATCTTCAAATTCCTCATGGTTTAGCCGCTATAGATGCCAAAAAGTGAAGATTTAGTTAGAAAAAATTATTCGACTGTCTAGTTTGGCCAAAAATTGTAAACCGGTATTGTGGGATCACCCATTGACCAAGGCTTAATACTTCATATCAGCCTTTATCTTATGCCAAACACATGTAATAATCGAATTTTACTACTTTGCATAACATATATATAAATTGGCCTATATTAATCATATATACCAATCGGCCTATAATAATAATCATAAATATATAAATATATATTTATATATATACATGTACATATATATAATTCTACGAATAGCCTTAATGTTGTCTTATATATATGTATATGTATATATATTCCATGTCAATCAAGTATATATACATTTGATATACAAATGAAAACGATCAAGTTAACATTCTCATAATAATCATAACAACTGTATATATATATTCCTCTATGTACATATATACATACGTATACATATATTGATATGTATACATATATCCATATGGACATTTATGTTTGTCACACATACATATATATCGACGCATGTATACATATGGATATATGTATATATCTTATATATTTACATTCGATTGCACAATCAAGCACATCAACAATTACTATCTTATTGACAGGGAACATACATGCGATGTATATATACATATACACATACATGTTGTATCATCCATTCGATAACACCATGCTCATAAGAAACCCATTCATAAGTGTGCATAGTTACGTCTATCTATGTACTCTCATGTATGTGTTCCTTCATGTGTATGGTCTATCGTTGGCATGCATATGTATACATATGCACACATTCATCGTGTGTTCACCATATCAATAAAGAATAGTAACATAAGGAAGAACTCATAAGTTCCAAACACATAAACATCATCCAAGAATGCATTCAACAATAATCAAGACCCTTACTAATGCAAACATGTCATACTAAAGATGACTTACAAATTCCCAACATAATAACTTGACTCAGCCATTCTACTATGAGAGTGTGTGTAAGCTCGGTTAGGTTACGTTACTAGTTACCCAATCAAGTTCTTCTCCTGAGTGATACTTCCCCTCGCACTTAGAGGATTGAACATAAATCTGCATCCAACTAACACATTCCCACGGTAGTCATTTGTTCAACAAAATATGCATTTACATAATGTTTCTCCATAGTTAGAATATCCAATTCAATAACCATCCATTTCACATATATATACATTTCATCACATAACTTTAAATGAAATAACATTCATTCAAAATTCATTGATAACAAAGTGCAAGCACTTATATTCTCAATCAGAATTCAAAGTACATTCACACATGCAATATTTTACCTTGTCACAGTAATAGTAAATAGGTAATACACAATTGGGGTGTGACACATTTGTATTTAAGCTTGTATAGATATATTAACTCTTTGCAGGCATGTCATTTTATGTTTTCCCCTTATTTTTCCTAGTTTATCACATGAATTCTAAACCATGATGGAAAAAAAAACTTATACATTAAAATATATGCTAGTGCATGAGAGAATGAACTTGCAAAGTTTATTTACTTGTAATTAAATGATTAAATCTTTCATTCATCTACATTGGACAACAAAGAAGTAAGTCTAAATATGAGAATTCTTATTATCATGCTATTTTGCATTGTGTTTGATTAAGGGAGCAATTTTAAATTAAGGAAGAAATAGTTGTATATATTATTATTCAATCAATTACCCAACTGGTTTAAACTAAATAGAAATATTTGTATTTACTCATGAATATAAATATCAAATATATATAGAGAGAGAGAGAGATGTATATATACATATGAGCATCTATAGACTATTGTTAGATACATTTATAAATATAAATGAAATTTTTTAGACTGGATATTATGGAAGTGAGTAATTATATTTTACTCAGAGCTTTTATTTATGCCAAGGATTTTGTAAATATATGCCTATTCTTACAAAAAAAATTAGATATCATTATGTACCTTTATTAGCTTTATAAAATATTTTCTTGAGTGAAGATGAAAGAAGAAACATAGAAAAACCAAAAATATTTAAAATGAAGTTATTTTGTTTTTTTATTATATAAGCAACATTTACAGGGTGTTGTACCCTTTACATAGAGATCCCATAGGGCCAAAAAGGAGCTAGTTCAAAACATTATCAAAAAGTCTATAACCAAAAACAACAAAAATAGGACATAGACACAACACATTAACAACAGAACACCAACACCACCCATACCAAAACACTAACTGTCTACATTTTCCCATTTCTGGACCAGGAGATTCAACACATTGTTCCCAATCTAATTGGGTCCTTCTCCCTCATAATTTTTATCTGATTCCTCCTTGATGACATCAATTAGAGTGACAACAGATCTATGGATCATTTAATCGTGAATCGGACCAGAAAAACCTAATCCTACAACACACCGGGGTCCTCATTCTTTCCCTTCCTACTCTAGATCTCATCTTTCCCACAAGCTCTAGAATTAGAGGAGTGTGTGGAGTCATCCTTAAGCCTCTGGTTCATGTCAGAAAAATTACTAGGGCCTTCCACAAACCCTTTGTTCATCTCTACAACAGTGTCTTTTTTTCCTTTGGTCGTGTTGCTAGTCTTCTCCAAATCATTGGAAATCTCATCAACTAGGGCACTTCTTTTATTCTTCACTAGTCTGTGGGACCTCCTCACACTAGTTTGTTCCAACCCCACTTCAAAGCTCATAGCCACCATGGTGTCGCCCTTGGAGGATTTTTTCTCAACAGTCCTTCCTTCACTATCAAAGGCTGGCAAGTCCACCTGGCTCTGAGAGACTTTTTTCCCCTTCTTCTTAGCAATGGGTCTGATGTCTTTCTTGATTGGTTTATTTTATAGCTCACATAACCCAGTCGCTGCATTGGACTGGGCCAAACTGGCCATGCTTTTCTTCTTTTTAGAAGGGGGTTTGGGCTTATGTTCAAATATGGACTCAATTTCAAGTATGGGGGTTTTCCTCTTAGAACCCTCAAAGGTAGCAGGGGAAGGATTAACAAGGGCCACATTAGGGGGTTCCAATTCCTCAACACACATCTAGCAAAGATGGGTTTGGGTGGACACAGAAAAAGATGAAATTGGTAGAGCCTAAGGATTAGGCCTTGATGTAGCAGTAAGGTGAGCGGATCATCTAGGTTGAGAGCGGTAGCCTCGAGGGTTTCTTTAACCAAACTTTCTAGAGAGGTGAGCATAAAAATGGAAATTTGAGGGTCATCTTGTGCCTAAAGTGGTTTAACAATGGAAAATGGTAAAAATAAAACACCTTGAACTAACCTTCTAAAGTAACATATTTCATTAATGCAAGACACACCTTGTCCCAGGGTTTTGGCAATGCCTCGTAATCGAAACCAGACTTCTTCTAAATCGGCTTCTCATCACCTTTGAAGAAGGCATTGAGACTCTCCAAGTTGTATGTTTTGGTGTGTTTTTTGTATTTCTTTCCATCACAAGAAAGGCCTGTTTCCTTACCTATAACCTCTTCATTCAACTCTGTGTCACCAAAAAGTGTATACCTTGCTTGATATGGGAATAATTGATGATAAATTGAGCTTAAGGAGGCCTTGACTTGGTGTTGTGAGGTGTTTTACACATCCACATTAGGTCTTGTATCCTTGCAAATGCATTCAATGATGTCTTGTAAAGGTGTTGTAAAGTGTTGTAAAAGAATTCCACACCTCTCTTGACTTAATGGACCTATCTTTCCCTAATGCAATGTTGAAAAATGTATTTAATTGCATTATTACATCAATCTAGAAGTCTTGTAAATCAAACCTAATCTTAATCTAGTGTTGTAATGTGTTTTACACATGCACATTGGATGTTGTGCCTTTCTAGGCTATGTGGACCTCATTTTATTGTTGTAGAGTGTATTTAATCACACTTTCACATTTAAATTTGTGTCCCTATCCCTAATTACCCTTTACATCATCAATAATAGGCCCCTATGGCCCCATATTGTGCATCCCAAGGCTTAATTTGACTATAGACCTGATAAAATCATCATATAAACCTATTTTCTTCATTACCCGACAATCTAGTTGGAAAAATAACCCCTGTGGGACCAAGTCATCCATTTGGGCGAATTATTCCCATCCAGGTGGAACTAAGTCACCTAGCTTGGCGACTTAGTCCCATTTGGGCTATTTTTGAGGTTTGAGTGGGAAAATTGGATTTTAAGTTTATTTTTCCTTCATGTCGGCCTTAGGGATCAAATTAATGGGAAAATTAGGTGGATTTCCTATAAATACAAGCTTCTAAACCATAATTCATAACCTAATCATTTCATTCATCATTTATCTTCCACCTCAAGTCAAACAAGCTAGGGTTTTGGCATTCTAAGCCATCAAGATAGCATTTTTCAGACATTCAAGGGCAGAATCTTCATCTTTTACTACATAAATTCAAGATCTATCATCATGGAAAGTCTCTAACTCCATTGCTTCATGATTCTTTATCTTATTTCTTCATTTTTGTTTAATTACCTAAAAAGGGGTTTGACCAAGGCAAACCCCCATGCCCTAACATTTACCATAATTTATTTCTCTTTCCTTGTGTGTTTGTAGATTTAGGAACTTTGAGAGTTTGGAAATCATTGAAGGATAATTTGCAAAGTTGTTAAAGACATCTCCTTGCTGACCAAGTCAATACATCAACAAAAAGTCACTTACAGTGCCGAAAATCAGAGTTTCGGAACCAGACACCTGTGAGGAACCGAAGTGCAGATCAAGGGCTTATGTTTCCACTTTCGGATTTTTAGAAATTCAGAAGTGGACTAAGTCACCAACAGTGGCAACTTAGTCCCACTAAACCTTATTTTTAGAGTTTTCTATAGTTTTGGATACCCATTTGGCCGAAATAGGCTCCAGATCAGTGTTTTTTTAGATTTGGGACTAAGTCGCCCAGATTGGCACAAGTGCCCTAGTTGGCTTCTACATCAGGTTTTTCAGGATTTCAGACCTACATTACATCCATTTTTAGCCTCCAGGTGCACATCTTTAGTTTCATCAGTTTCTGTTACAATTTACCTTCATTTCTAGGTTTTTTGTATATCACAATGTGTTTTCAAACATCTTTCATTTCTTAGGCTTTTGCATTAATAATCAATCTCTTTTATCCATTATTTTCATTTATACATATTTCAATCATACTATCATTATTCTTTAGTGAACCTCCAAGTTTTTGTGGGATACCTTTCTCCTTTTAAGTGAAAAACCCTAGAAGTGCAAGAGAGAAGCCCCTACAAAAATTTGTGGTTCATTTTGGTGAACCCGCCTTTAGAATACTTTATTTTATGATTTTGGAGTCCTTCATCATCCTATAATTAGCTTGCATTAGCATTTCATTGCATTTTTCATTAGTTAAATTGCATTCTAGGGTTTAAAAATTTTCATTAGTGAAAGTGCATATAGGTTACATTTTTTGAATCTTTCATCATCAAAAATTTCTAAACTTCTACATTTTCATTTCTTAGGTTTGCATGATATAACATAGTACAATCAAAATCCATCAAATTTTTTTGAAAATTCTAAAAAAAATTCCCTATTGGTACTAATTCACCACCTTGGGCGACTTAGTCGGGCTTTTCACCCCTGAAACTGCCTTTTATAGAATTGCCCTGTTTTTAAGTTTATGTTTGATGCCCTTACCTATATGTAGATTAGTTGGATGATTTTTTTTTACATGCATTTCATTAGATCTAGCTTAAATTAGCTCATTTCATACATTGCTTAATTTCAAATTTTCATTTACAACATTTCATCTTTCAAGTTGTTGCATAATGTAATCAGAAAATTACCTTGTTTCACATCTAAAAATTGCATTTAAACATTTCATTTTAAGTCATTGCATTTCACTTTTCCATTATAACATGTTTTCTTTCAAAATATTTGGCTTTGATTTGGTTAAAAATGGATTGCATAAACACAACATCCCCTCTTATGAATTCAATTTTGATTACAACAATGAGGTCATTAAGAAATATGTTAGTCATCATTATGATCAAACCATTGACACAATCCTTAATATTACATTGCCCATTGGTGAGAATGGTAGTGTAGACAATCATAACAATCATACTTTTTCTTCTCCTGAATTCTCCCCTATTAGTGACCAAGGTATCTTGGTGAAAGAAGATACAAGCATCGAGGGTCTTGATTGTCCCTCTCCTCATTCCTCTTTGGAAGATATTAGACAACAAGAACATGAGATCATAGAAACATTTCTAATTATCACCTTACGTAACCTCCATAACCATAACATTCAACATTGTCCTTCTCCTAATATCCCTCCTCAATGCCACGAGGATAGGTTGGTGTTAGAAGATATACCTATTAAGATTCATGAGAATCTTGACCCTCCCTTCCCTAATGCTCCCGCAGTTTGGGAAAATTTATTTGAAAATCATAGAGGTCCCTCTCTTGATGCCTCCCCTACTTGTGATGAATTTTCTTTACAAAATTTAACCATGGATGAACATATTGCAAGCTCTCTTATTAGGGTAGATAATATGGAATGAGAGAATTAGACCTTAGAGACAAAGGACAATCAAATAGAGTCTTCTCCTCATTTCCCCACTATTGATAAACAAGAAAATCCAACCATTGATCATTCCCCTACTTGTGACAAAGTCATCCATGAATGTTAAGAACATTTGATTTGTAGTTCTCCTAAAAACCCTCCTTCTAGGGGAATATTATGGTGCTATCAAATGGAAACAATACTAATGTGTCTTCCTTAGATAAAAAGGTGATTCTCAATTTCCCTTTATTAGAGATACATCAAACCAAGACTGTTGAGGTTATGAATGTGCAAGTGTCCATTAGATCCCCCTCAATCAATGGACCTCATACATACCCTGTGGGACATCCTAAGAACCCTCTAATTCTCTACCCACCTTCACACAAACACCAAACTCAAAACCAACCTGAACTCATCCTTTATCCACCTTCAAACAAACCTTCAACTCAAAATAAACCCAAACTTGTCCTTTACCCACCTACAAACAATGTTTCGCAACAACTAAGTCATAATACCGTTGCTCATACATATCCCACTAGAAACAATCCATGACCACCACAACCCACCCCAACACCATTACCTTTTCCTAATCCCATATTTCCTTGTGATCCTCGATTAAATTCACAGATTAGGGAGTATGATCTTGTTGAACAACTTAAGAATACTCCCGCAAAGATATCCCTTTGGGACCTTGTTCAAAATTCACCTACCTATCACATTATGCTCCAAACGGCCTTACAACAAATTCCTATCCCTTCTAATGCGCAACCGACTAACATAGCAACCATGTTTCAAGGATTGAATGCTGACATTGTTTTCCACCAAAGTGAAAGTTCCCCCCTTTGGAAGTGCAAAAACAAAATGAATCATTCATAATAATATCTCAATATAAAATAATAGGGTTAAAGCAAACCCTTGTTGACAATGGCTCAACCCTTAATGTGTGTAGTGTAAATATTTTGGATAGGCTACATGTGGAGAAATCAGAAATTCAACCTGATTCCTTGTCTATCCATGGATTTGACAACATAGGCAAACAACCGCTTGGTGTGATCACTTTGCCTCTTACAGTTGGGGAGGTTACATTGAATACACCAATTCATGTTATGCCTAACAATATTCCCTATAATCTCATTTTAGGTAGACCATGTATTCATGCAATGAATGGCGTGCCTTCTACTCTTCATCATAAAATGAAATACATTTACAACAACAAAGTGCACATACTTGAAGCTAACCCCAATCCAAATAGTTGTTTGAACATTAAGAAAAAAAAAAGTGAATCATTTAAACATATTACCACCAACTACACAAGTGGAACCCTTCCAACAAAAAGACAAACAACAACATATTGAACAAGTCACGAAGCTATTAGAAAATGATTGGGGTTCCTTAGACTTCGCACCAACACTCATGGGCGAGTACAAGATCATAAACAAAGATTCAACTAAGGGAAATGAAAAATGCAGTCATGACAACACAAAACTCAGATGACCCTTCAAAAGTATCCACCTCAACCACTTTAGACAAAGAAGCAAATTACACAACAAAATTTGATGAACTTAATCATGAAAAACCACCCAATTCAAAAGTAATGAAAAAGATTTATGGAAAAGGTTATGAACTTATGAAACAACTTGGCTATAGTGGAAAAGGATGTGGTGCTAGATAACAAGGTATTTGTGTTCCCATCAACCCTAACACCCAAGAAACAACTCATGGTATTGGTTATTGTCCTTTGATAGAAATAATCAAGCCTTCCCTCAACATCAACACTATCACAAAACACCCCTCTAAACCAACTTTAACAGTAGTGCATCCTGAACTGATAGACACTAGTGGTTTTGATTGTTCTCCTTTTCCTGAAACAACACAAATAAAGACATCCTCACTTAATGTAAATGTCATCTCACAAAACACTAATGATTTGAGTTCAATAGATTTTACACCCTCATGTAAAGGAGAGAACAAAATCTCACAATCCAAAGAGTCTTGCGTAGCTATGACATCATGTAAATCTAAGCAATAGATATCTTTGTCACATAATACAAGAACATCTACCATTGATCAAGAGGGTATCTTCTTGAGACTTTTCCATGATCACTTGATAACCATTCCTCCAAGAACTTGAAAAAAAAATTATTACAAGAATTCATTTTGTGCCAATCATAGAGTTCATGGTCATTCTACTAATGAATGTAAGGCTTTGAGTAGTAAAATCCAACATTTTAAGTAGTTTGGTGTTCTTCCTTATGTGGGGGCACCTAAACCCTCTAATTGATACTGATTTTCACTCTAGCATCCATCTTATCAATCATTTTTGGCTCATCCTTGTCTTGCACTAAGTGGGGGCAAGGGGTTTAGTAGCCTTGTCCTAGTATGCCACTTGTTGTTGTCTCTTTTGGCTAGTTGTTAACCTTTTATGAATATATAAGAGCAAGTTGGGATGTGGACGACATGCCTTAAGTTGTTTCGCATGTGACATACTACCTTTTTCATAACGTAGTTTATCATAAACATATGACTTGGCATAGGGCTTTTTGTGTAAGCTCTCATGTCTCTTGCTTCTACTTTAAAGAAATTTCTCATAGTAATGGTGTTAGCAACCACTTTAAAGTGGGGGCATACATCAACACTCACATTTCATTGTACGATTTTTTCTTCTTGCAATGTGTCCTTTTCTTGGTGGTGTCATTAGGCTTGATTTCCTCCAAGAGTGTGATACTTCTTTGACACATTATCTCTTGGAAAAATTAGGCACAATGTTCCCTAAGATGATACCTTGCATGAACTAAGAAAAATCCCTTTGAACATTTCTTACACTATTTACAATGTCTATGAGTTTCAAGCATACAAATTTTTGCTTACCTCATAGAGCTTGAAGATCATTTTTCGTGTGGCACCTTATTAAAGTTATCAGGAGGTATAACTTTGGTATGGTTGAGCGAGAAGCCCATTCCAAGGCATGACTTTCCCCATAGCCACTTGCATGTGTGTGAGTGCATACCATCCATGAGTGTATGTTTCTCACCTTTTAGGACTTCTCACCCGGGGGACAACCAAGAGTTTTGTTGCCTCAAAGTGAGTATGCATTTTTGGAAAAATAGCCTAGATCTAATCCACAACATGTTGTACAAATGGTTGAAGCTTGATCCATCTTTTTTACTTTCACTTTTCTCCTCATTCTAGTTATTTCCATCGCATGATCGTGTATCTTGTCTTGCTACAAATCATTCACCTTGAGCATGTCCTTTTGTGCTTATGTTGGTATGACTTAGGATCTTGGATTCTAGGGGCTTGACCAATGCCTTGATCTTTGTCATTCTTTGTCATCCACATTGGTACGATTGGACTCCTCTTGAGTTTCTACTTTAGTGTGAGTTTAAAGCAAGTTCATCCTCTCACTAAAGTGGGGGATTAATATGTCGCCAAAAAGTGTATACCTTGCTTGATATGGGAATAATTGATGATAATTTGAGCTTAATGGGGCCTTGATTTGGTGTTGTCAGGTTTTTTACACATCCACATTAGGTCTTGGACCCTTGCAAATGCATTCAACGATGTCTTGTAAAGGTGTTGTAAAGTGTTGTAAAAGACGTTCATGCCTCTCTAGACTTAATGGACCTATCTTTCCCTAATTCAATGTTGCAAAATGTATTTAATTGCATTACTACATCAATTTAGAAGGCTTGTAAATCAAACCTAATCTTAATCTTGTGTTGTAATGCATTTTACACATTCACATTGGATGTTGTGTTGTTCTAGGCTATGTGGACCTCATTTTAAAGTTGTAGAGTGTATTTAATCACAATTTAATCACACTTTCACATTGAACTTTGTGTCCCTAGCCCTAATTACCCTTTACATCATCATTAATAGGCCCCTATGACCCCATATTATGTATCCAAAGGCTTAATTTGATCAAAGACCTAATAAAATCATCATATAAACATGTTTTCTTCATTCCCTTATAATCCAACTAGAAAAATAACCCTTGTGGGACCAAGTCACTCATCTGGGTGAATTATTCCCATCCAGGTGGGACTAAGTCACCCAGCCTGGCGACTTAGTCCCATTTGGACTATTTTCGAGGTTCAGGTGGGAAAAAATGGATTTTAAGTTTATTTTTCCTTCATGTCAGCCTTAGGGATCAAATTAATAGGAAAATTAGGTGAATTTCCTATAAATACAAGATTCTAAACCCTAATTCATAACCTAATCATTTCATTCATCATTTATCTTCCACCTCAAGTCAAGCAAGCTAGGGTTTTGGCATTCTAAGTCATCAAGATAGCATTTTTTAGACATTCAAGGGAAGAATCTTCATCTTTTACTGCATAAATTCAAGATCTATCATCATGGAAAGTCTCTAACTCCATTACTTCATGCTTCTTTAGCTTATTTCTTCATTTTGTTTTATTACCTTAAAAGGGGTTTGACCAAGGTAAACCCCCATGCCCTAACATTCACCATTTCTTTCTCTTTCCTTGTTTGTTTGCATATTTAGGCACTTTGAGGGTTTGGAAATTATTGAAGGATAATTTGCAAAAATTTTGAAGACATCTCCTTGTTGAGCAAGTCAATACATCAACAAAAAGTCACTTATAGTGCCAAAAATTAGAGTTTCAGAACCAAACACCTGTTAGGAACTGAAGTGCATATTGAGGGCTTTTGTTTCCACTTTTGGATTTTTAGAAATTAAAAAGTGGACTAAGTCACCAATAGTGGTGACTTAGTCCCACTGAACCTTCTTTTCTGAGTTTTTTGTAGTTTTGGATACCCATTTGGCTAAAACAGGCTCTAGATCAATTTTTTTCAGATCTAGGACTAAGTCGCCCAGATTGGCAAAAGTGTCCCCAGTTGGCTTCTACATCAGGTTTTTTCAGGATTCTAGACCTACATTCCATCCTTTTTTAGCCTCCAGGTGCACACCTTCAGTTTCATCAGTTTCTATTACAATTTACCTTCATTTCTAGGTGTTTTTGCATCTCACAATGTGTTTTGAAACATCTTTCATTTCTTAGGCTTTTTCATTAATAATCAATCTCTTTTATCCATTATTTGTATTTAGATCACTGCATTTAGAAATATTTCAATCATACTAGCATTATTCTTTAGTGAACATCCAAGTTTTTGTGGGATACATTTCTCCTTTTAGGTGAAAAACCCTAGAAGTGCAAGATAAAAGCCCCCCTACAAAAATATGCGGTTCAACCTCAAACGAGATGCCACCCATGGTAACCCTCCTATCCTTCCATGAACTAGAAAACTAGGCTGAAAAACACTCATTGTGGCCCACAATATTCTCTAAACATGGCACCAGACCACCCTCATTATAAATGTGCCAAGTAATGGGGTCCCTACGAAACTCCTCACAATTATCAAGCTCGGTTCTTACTCTATCTCCACCCATCGCAACTCACAACACATAGTATCAAACCCGAAGAAATAAAGTTAGCCATAAAAGTGACTTCCCACCGGTGAATTTAGCCTTTTTAAAACTATCATTCCTACGCCATTTAGGATATAAGGAGTAATGAAAGCAACCTAACTTTTACATTCTTTAGTGGTCATTTTTTATGACGCCAGCTCCGCGGGGCTATGATTATCATGAAAGAGCCATAGGATAAGCCATTTGTTAATTAAATTTGGATAATTAATATTCGTTATGGCATGGGTCATTTTAAAGTTACACATTTCCCCATGCCAATTAGTCACGTGGGGAGATTTGAAACTGTGTCGTAGAAAAAAGGACCCTTTACTTGACATGGGATTAATTCATGATCAAATGGACTTAATGAGGTCTTAATCTAGTGTTGTGAGACATTTTAGGCATCCACACTAGGTCTTGGACCCTTGCAAACTAAATAAAATGCATTTAATGATGTCTTGTGAAGGTGTTGTGAAGTGTTGTAAGACATTTCTACATTCTTCTAGACTCTTTCTATTATAATTCAATTAAATTTTCATTTTTATTCATCAATAAGCCCTATTTTGAAATATTGTAAAGTCTTGTAATAAGATTTCATGCTTTTCTAGGCACAATCTCCTTATTTACACCTTTCTTATGACTTATTTGACCCCTTTATGCCCTTATAATGCTTAATTAGGTAAATTTTTGAATGTAAACTTGACAAACATAATTAAATACAACATAATTCCCGACACTTATTTTTAGGACCTAGGTGGGACCCATTCGCCATGGGTGGCGAATGAGTCCCCCCTTGGCCCCAAATTCAAAATATTTTAAATTTCCTTTTGAGTTTTTATTCAAAATTACTTGATGTTGGCCTATGATGAGGTATTAACAGGTTACTGAGGCACAAGAGTGTATAAATAAGTGTTTTTCCCCTCATTTTGTATCTCTTATTTTTCATCTCCTAATTCTCTCTTATTCATCTCCCATATCACACACATCTCTTATCATTATCTTTCATCTCAATTCAAGCAACTTAGGGTTTATCATTCTAAGGCATCAAGAGATCAATTTTTAGACTTTCAAGGGCAGATTCTACATGTTATGTTGTGGAATTTCAAGATCATTCATCATGGAAAGGTAATCAACTCCATTGTTGCATGTTTCATTCATTTATTTCATCATTTTGGTTTAATTTCCTAAAAAGGGGTTTGACCAAGGCAAACCCCCATGCCCTAACAATCAACATTTCTTCTTCTCCTCTTGTGTGTTTGCGGATTTCAGTCTCTTGGAAGCTTGGAAATCACTGAAGATCAAGTTGCAAAGTCATTCAAGTCATCTCTTTATAATTCAAGTCAAAGTATCAACAAAATGTCATTTTCGGACTCGAATCCGATAATTTCAAAAGCGGACACTTGTAGGAAGCGGAAGTGCAGATCTAGCTCAACATAATCAACTCCTAAATTTGTAGGTTCCTATAGGTGGACTAATTTTCCACCCATGGAGAATGAGTCCCATCTATAGGCCTAAAAAGTGGTTTTGTCAAAATTCAGCTCTCGGCAATCAAAAACTTGTTTCCTGGACTTTTCATCAGAAGTAGGACTGATTCACCATGCATGGCAAATTAGTCCCAGTGGACATTGACAGTGACTTCTAGAACATTCTAAAACCCTCCAGTAACTACAATCTACCTCCAGGTGCACTTTGTTTAGTCTCATCAATTTTTGTTTTCATCTATTTAAGTTTCTAGTTCATGTTTTGCAATCAACACTGTGTTTTCCAACATCTTGCATTAGTTTAGTTTACATTCATTTATTTGCATTTGTAATCATTCCAACACATCCACACACACTTCACATCCATTTCTCATCCATCCTTACATTAATCTTGAATAAAACATTGTGCATTTTTGCTCACCTTTCTCCTTCTAGGTGAAAAACCCTAGGAGAGTTAGAAAGCAAGTGGGTACCAAAATCTTTCATTTTAGAAACTTTTAAGTACAACTCAAAATATTTTATACAAATCATAAGATAGCCTAAATTGGAATTATTAAAATATTGGCGCTAAATAGCTCATTACACGCATCCCATGAGATTTGATAGGATGTGTAGTACAATTGAGAAGACAACTCGGAAAAGTCGAAGGCCCCACCATAAGTAGTAATGAAGTAAAAAATCCACTCGACACCCCTCTTAAACCTCTCCTACTCACCCAACCAGATCTACATCACCAAAGGACCCGTCGAGTGGAGCCACCTGTACCCATTAATAGAAACATTGTTAACCATCATTGAAAGTTATATTCCTTTGTTCTATAAGGATTAATCCTTGTATAGTAAAAGGTAACACCTCAAGCCTCTTCCAACACTTGCATAAATTCCAATTGGACCCCAAGTTAGCCAAGCTATCAGAAACTTGATTGCCTTCCCTATTGATGTGATTCAAAAAAATTCTATCCAATTTTGAGACCAAAAGGTTTATGTCAAGTATAATGTCCCTAATATTCTAGCTAAGTAGTTGGCCATGATTAAGAGAGTCAATCACAGACAAAGAGTCTCCTTCAATGTGAAGGTTTTTTATGCCCAGAGTGATAGCAATCTCAACGCCCTTGAGAAGCGCTCATGACTCAGTCGTCATAGAGTGAATACCAATTCCTCTAGAAAACCCAGCAACCAAGTTGCCCTTGCAATCCCTAATGATACCCCCAATGCTAGCCAAACTTGGATTCCCCTTAGCTACGTCATCAAATTTTAGTTTAAACCAATTCACATTTCAGGGGTTTCCAAACAGTGTTTTCTCTAGCCATGGTCTTGGAAGCATCAAAGGATTTGGTCCAAAGATTGAGATTCTAGGAATTTTCCATTTTAATCTCCCACTCTATTGGGGATTTATCTGGAGGTTTCCATTTGTACAGGGAGATATTTTCAGAGATAAGTCTAGACCCAGTGCCAAATACTTCCTTTGGGCTCCTTTCAATGTCTTTGAAGATCCGATTGTTCCATTCTTTCTAGAGGCACAAGCAAATGATAGGGGGAGTTTACCTCCAAATTTCCATGGGAAGGGGATGTTGGAAGGGACTAGTCCAACCAAAAATAAAGTAATTTAAATCCTTATTCAGGGTCCAGTGAGTGGCCAACCTCTTAAAAGCTAAGTCCCAAACGTCAACAGCAAATGGATAATGCAACAACAACAACAACAAGTGATCAACAAATTCTTCATTGCATTTGCATAATATGCACTTGTTCATGATCATAAAGCCCCTTTTTTTCAAGCTGTCTTGGGTTAGAATCTTGTTATGACAAGACATCCACTAGAAAAAAATTATTTTTGGACTCAAGTGTTGGTTCTAGGCCTGTTTCCAAATCTTGATTTGAGTTCCCTTTTCTGACAAAAGACCATAAGTCATCCTAATAGATAGGTTTCCCTTACTTTTCAGAGACCAAAAGAAATTATCTTCAATACTAGATAAGGGGATTTTGAAAAGGGAGAGATTAACTTGTAGGGAATTAGCTAGGCTTTTCAAGACAGGGGAGAGAGGGAAACATAAGCCAAGGTCTTTCTAGTTCCTGGCACCAATGGGACCAATAAGGTAGTTGTAGACCCTCGAACCAAAAAAAAGAATCACAGGTTCCATGAGGTTTTTAAACTCAGAATTGGCCAAGGGGGTTTCAAGTAGCCAAGAGTCTTCCCAGAAACAAAACCAATTGCCTCTACCAAGCTTCCAACAAAGACCATTTTGGAGTAGCTTCCTCATTTTGTAGATATTATTCCAAGCTAGGGACCCACAAGGGTTATCATTCTCAATACACTTGATGAGGGGGTTATTGTCAAGATATTTGATACTCATTATCCTGCACCAGTCCTTTTTGTTTCTTAACTGGTCCCAACCAACCTTGGCCAACATAGATTTATTTTTAGGCTGGACCCTTCTAATGCCTAGCCCTCCACCAAATTTGGGGAGGCACACTTTCTCCCAACTAGAAAGAGACATTTTCTTCTTATCCTTAATGCTAGACCAAAGTAAAACTCCTTGAATATTTTTGAACTTCTTAACAATGTAATTGGGAATTTTGAACATGGATAGAAAATAAACTGGGATCCCCTGAAGGGCAACAGTGAGGAGCCACAATTTACTAGCATGACTCAAAAGGGAACCTTTCCATCCAACAAGTTTCATCTATATCTTTTCAAGAATAGTATTCCAGAAAGTGGGAGTGACTTCCTTGATTGTGAGAGGGAGGCCAAGGTACACTGAAGGAAGTGAGGCACTCACACAGCCTAAAACAATAGTCACACGGTCTTTCAAACTAGGAGTGCAGTTAAAAAACTAGATCATACTTTTATTATAATTGATACACTATCCTGAATAAGCCACATAAAGATTGAGGCAAATTTTCCATTTCCTAGTTTCCACGATCGAGTCCTTCCCAAATAACATAGTGTCATCAACAAATTGTTGAATGGAAGCAGGTTCAAAGGTAGAGGCCAGTTTGACACCTTTGATGGAGCCCACCAATAGCATATAAGTAACATTCCTGCTCAGAACATCAACCACTATTATAAAAAGATACAGGGAGAGGGATCCCCCTAACAAATGCCCCTTCCAGCTGCAAAGAACCCATGAGGCACTCCATAGACCGGAACATAGTACTAAACTGTGGTAACACATTCCAAGATGATGTTGATCACTTTTTGATTAAAACCAAACCTATCAAGGACTTTAGGAAGAAAGTCCCACAAAACTTTATCGTAAGCTTTAAAAATGTCAAGCTTCAGATCCATACTATCATTGTTACACATGTCCATAGAATGTAAGATTTCATTAGTGGATATAGTCGCATCCAAGCTATGGCAACCAGGGACAAAGCCTTTTTGAATTGGGCTTATCATTTTATCCAGGAGGGGTTTCAAGCGGTTCACCAGGATTTTGGAAAAAATATTATAAATAGTGTTGCAAAGGCTAATGTGTTGGAAATCCACCATGGTCTGAGGTTCATCAATTTTAGGCACAAGGGCAATAAAGGTATGGTTTAACTGTTTGAGCAATTTTACAAAGTTGAAAAAATCTCGAGCTGCTAGAGTCAAGTCCTCACCCACGATGTCCCAAAATATTTGAAAGAAGGTTGGGGTAACCATTAGGTCCAGGGGCTTTAAAAGTTCACATACTAAACACAACAAACTTGACCTCTTCTAGAGTAACAACCCTCATAATAAAATCATTGTCCTCAATGGATATGGATTTAGGAAGGGGTTCCAAAAATAGAGCGTCCAACGCCAGGGTGGGAGCATCAGAAGGAGTAGAGAAGGTCCCATTGAACTAGCCAGTAGCCAATAGCCCAATCTACAAGGGATGGGACACCTCATTCCCTGCCTCATTTTTCAGCTTTTTTATTTTATTTATTTTCCTATGTTTGAGGGTTGACACATGAAGGAAAGAAGTATTTTAGCCCCCCTTAGTCAGCCATTGTATTCTAGATTTCTACCTCCAAAATATTTCTTCTTTCTTCAAGAATTTTTCCCATTCGAAATGTTCAACCCTCTCCTATTGACAGGTCAGAATATAGGTATCACCTTCCTCCATCCTCTTTTGTAACTTGTCGATCTTGTCAGACACAACTTTTTTTTTATGGAACACATCCCCAAAAACCCTCTTGTTCCATCCTTTAACCATATTTTTGATGTGTTTGAGCCTATGGAAGATTCGGGAGCCATGCACCAGGATATTCCACCAAGTAGCAAGCTTATTCCTGAAGTCAAGATGGGAGTTCCACATGATGTCAAACCAGAAGGGGAAAGGACCAACAATAGAGTGTTCATTTAGGGTCAGCAGTAGGGGGTTGTGGTTAGAAATAGTTTGGGGTAGGGCCAATAGATTAGCATGAAGTAAGGAAGTCCAATTAGGAGAAAAAAGGAATCTATCCAGACAAACCTAGATCAGACCAACCCCAAAGGGTCTATTGGACCAAGTATAAGATTGGCCCTGCAAATCAACATCCACCAGGCCAGTACTATTCAAGAAATCAGCCAGGTCAGACATGATGTCAGTGTAATCCATTAGCCCACCAATCTTCTCCGAGGGGTAAAGGGGGGAGTTGAAATTGCCAGCCACCATCCATCGGTCTTCCCTATTAGTGAAAATATAGTTAGATATTTCCTGCCAGAGGGTTCTTCTCACATTCCTAACATTGGGAGCATAAATGTTGATCAAAGACCAGGAGCCCCCAGCATTGGAAAACCTAACCTCCACACTATTCTTACAATAGAATAGTTTAGAACTAGAGATCCTCATGGGATTCCACATTACCGAAAGACTGCCCAAAGCCCCATCTATATTACTATAAGAAAAGAGGACGTTCGACCAAATATAATTTTCTATAGATTTAAAAATGGTTTCCTTCATCTTGGTTTCTTGTAGAAGTAAAACATCTATTTGTGTTCCAGCACATAGTTCTTCAGGGCCAACTATTTGTGGGGGCTATTTAGCCCTCTCACATTCCATGAAAGGACTTTCATTTTGAAGCTTTCTTTGAGGACACTTCCAATGTCCTCTACTTGCCTATCGCAATTTCCTTTGTTGTTTCTTTGTACCTAGTCAACCACTGGTTGGTTCGACTAGGCTTAGACTCACCACCCAAATTTTCTTTCTTTTGTTTATCCTTCCTCTTAGGGGTTAACCAAAGCTCATATTCCATAGGTTGAGAGTGACTCACCTCAACATTCTCATTCAGTCCAAGACAAGGCTTAACCAATGATACTCCATCCTCCTGTATCTCACCATCCTCCACACCCATAGTAGGTGAGAGAGGCTTTTCCATAGATACCTCTTAATCCCAAGTCACACCAGAGTTAAGACTTGGGGTTTTACACACTAGGGAACTTGTGGGGGAATGACCATTGCATACAACAACAGATTCATCCAAGGACCCAATCGGATCTATCGAAATCACAAGGTTAGCAGGCCCAATCTTGGTTGGGGAATCAATGATCTTGAGAATGTCAGCTTCAAAAGGGAAGTGATTAGTAGAGATCTCTTCACTTGGAGCACTGGGGCTGAGGTTAGGTCTAATCCTGGACTTGTAGTCTAAAATAAGGTGGCCCGACTTAGTACATTTTTGGCAGTAAATCACAACATTCTCATAGAAAACTTCTTGATTCCAAGATCCGAAGATAGAACAAAGCTTCATAGAGTTGGATAAAGTCTCATTTATATCAATTCTAACAAAGAAGGGAGAAAAAACTAACCCATACATGGATTTGGTGATAGATTCTGAGGTGACGAACTAGCCCAAAGTATCGCCAATGCTCCTAAAAACTTATTCATCCTAGTATTCCAAGGGAAGACCAAGGAGACACATCCAAATAGGGGTTAACCTGTTGAGATCAATAGCAAGTTCAAATCCCAGTTTCCAACAACACAATGACAACACATGCTTCCCATAGACCCAGGGGCCCAAAGAAAGCACCGAGACCACATCCTCATCCATTGTGAACTTAAAGAGGAAAATTCCACTGGCCATGGCATAGACACTCACACTGCCCTTCAATCGCCATTTTGCAGAAACCCATCTTCGAACCATATCAATAGAGGGTCAAAAGGACAAGAACTTTCCAACCACAACATGCTCCATGGAGGAAAAAATCATGTTGCTAATAGCTTCAGGGATAGAAAAATCAGTGCTCAAAACTGAGATAACCTCTTCAAGACCAAGAAAGGGACATTTTGAAGTTGGTCTTGTGTTGGTCAACACATCTTTCCATCTTTTAGACACTGGGGTTAAAGGAAACACAGGAACTTCATTAGCAAGCCTTCCAAGAATCATGACATCCCCAATAGTGTACAACACATTGGAAACCTCCAGGGGCGGCAACACATGTGTTGTAGTGAGAATCTAGTTACAAGGGGACATGGGAGACCGTGGGGTACCCCCGACACAGGCTCAACCATGTGCGCAGACAATTCAAACTAGGGGAGAGTGGGAAAAAACTCAAGATAACCAAAAGTTATTTTGTTGATAGAGAATAAAATTCTTATTTTTTTGTATTACGAGTTATCAAGACCCTTTAGTGATAGACATGGAATCATGAGTCAATGGTAGGAAGGTATCATTAACTGAGTGAACTATAACTTTTAAAAGAGTTAAAAAGCCTTATGCTGTGAAATTTAGAGAGTAAATACACTTTTGAATTATTTGTAAGGACATATGAACATGTGGAAATAGCCAAGACCCATGAATTGCAAGTACATAAAATATATGTTATTTGTCGGGAATATATTTCAATGACCTTAGTCATTAATGACCATAGATAAGAATAATATTTGGGTTAAATATTTATGAAAAATTAGATGATCAATCAAATGAGTCAAATATGTGATAAACCATAAGATGATTGTCATTTCCAAGTCAAGTTAGAGGTGTGTGAACACACGACTACATTTCTTATGGAAGTGTTTATTTTGTTAAAAACTTTGGCCAAACTATTGCAAAGTTCTCTAATTGCATTTAGTTCATTCACATTGTTCCAAATTTCATAATCCAATCAGATTGGCCATACTTAGTTAGAGGATTGTCTAAAGTTGTATAGTCGATTGGGTTATGTAGGACACAACACTAGGACTCATATAACATGTATTTTGTTGGTTTCCTTTGTCTATACTCTTCATGAAAGGTAGGGAAACTTCTAGATGGAAGGTGTGTAGGGGACTATTGGTCTGTGGTTGGAAAAAAAGAACTTAGGTGATGCTCTCCCTCTTCTAGATGACTTCGTTGAGACTTGTGAAACAAATGTAGGATTCTAGATATCAAATATTTTATAACACATACTGGTGTATTTGTAAACATGTTGGTTAAAATAAAACTCATATAATGTAATGTGTAAGAAAAAGATTATAATAATTTCCTTATTGAAATTGTTGCATTTTAAATTCAAGTGATAGTATTTGTTGGTACTTTTTCTTGAAACCTTCAACCCTAAGGAGAAAAACAATGCCCCAACCAGGGGATTATAGATTTAGGAAAAGGAATCTACACTATCAATAGGTTGAAGACAAGAAAATCCAACGAACAAGGCTATGAAAGGCTTTTGTACTTTGAGCTCCTCAAGACTCAGGATGGTGCTCCTAATTGTAGGTCTAAATGCATGATAAACTTATGCCAAACAACAAACTACAGACCTATGAAAGTGGATAGTTTTCAGGTATATGAATGATGGGTATTGTATATTCTATCATGTTTAAGCATGATCCCATTTGCATTGAACATTACTGAGAACAAATAACTTAAATATCTTCATCTCAAACACATAGAGGGTTAACAGAAAAAATTCTCTCAAATTCATCCTATATACTCTTTCAAACACCATGAAGATATAAGAAATAGAAATAACTTAAACAACAAGCAAAAGGACCAAAGTAACAGAGATTTAAAATGATTCAGATTATTTATGAAAATGTCTCAGGCTTTGTGATAGGTCAATGCCTAATCATGGGCCATGGAGCCAAATATAAAACTGTAACAAAGACCCTATCAACAAATTATGTTCAACCAATGTATTTAAAACATGTGAATGCCTTACATTAAAAAACCCACTCATATTGCCATAAAGTTCTACTCACCAATCCCACTTGTGCACTCAAAATTACAATTATCTGATCAAAGTAATTTAACTCTTTACTTGAAAGAGAACCATGGCCAAATAACACAATCACAGGAAAGTTGTGAAGATAAACTCAAACAATCTTTGATATATTGAATTCATATAATCAAAAGTATACAAATCTAGAGACAACTTTATGAACAGTAATGTATTCCTGTGAAAATTGGCTAACATTTGCTCATAAAACCTAGCTGTTACAATTTACATACTCCATTTACAACTCAGACTCAACACTATTCTACCTTATTCACCTAATTCAGAAGTTTAGAACTTGTACAAATGAAAGAAGAAGAAAATATATAGAAGAAGGAGAAACCCTAAAACAACATCTTCAGTTGACACTTGGCACCTTCAGCTCCCGTTGATCCATAACTGCCCTTTGCTTCCTGAATAATCTTCAACTTGCTCTCATATTCACACCTCATGCCTGACTTGCCCTGTAACAGAAAATATTCCTTATCTGAAAACCATCATTCATCATTATTCTCCTTTACCTGCAGTTCAAAAATATTTGTTTGTTAAAGCTTTCATTCTTCATTCTGCTATATAAAATTCTTCTTTACCTTTTCATTTACCCTTCTTACCCAACAATACAAAGCCTTTTATCATTGTCATGAAAACCCTTCACATTTTACTGGGAAAATAAAACTCACTCACCCGGGCACCTTTATTTTAATTTTAGCACTTTTAAAAATTAAAATGGCTGTAGAAATCCATTCACCTATGAGTCCATAAATTTTAAAATGCCCAACATTTAAAAAATTAAATTCATTTACTCACGGGGGCTTTAATTTTTATTTGAGGAAATAAAAATATTAACCCCATGTATTTCTCACTTCACCTTTACTTATCTCCCATAGTGAAAATAACTCATCAAACAATAATGTTTGATATTAATCACGGGCCCCATCACTTCTTCATTTCCTCACAATTATCATTGCCAATCACGGATAGAATGAGAAAATGGAAATATCAGTTAGCGATAAGAATGCAACATTTGAAAGGTTTTTGTTTTTACTATGTAAAGGCCCCTAATTATTTTATCAAGCAACAAAATTTCATTTTTCTGTGCAATTTCAATTATTTATTCACATTTAAAAAATTTTACTTTTAAATGTGAAATTCATTAATTCCTTTTGCATCAAGCAATGTAAAAACTTTTACCCACGCATTTCCCTTTGATTTAATTTATTGTCACAACTGAACTCATGAAATAAGATCAATCCTCCAGGCCCACCACCGTCTTACCAACTTTACTCGGATGTCTTCATCACTCATATCTAATGCATATGAAAAAGCTAATATTTATTAGCGATGCACAGTAGAAACTAAGCAACTTCACCCATCTCAAATGTAGTAAGAAAAGGAAATACAAATCAGAGATGTGCGATGGGGTGAAGGTGAGATCGCTCATTGCTGATTTGAGATAAGAAAAGAGGAAAAAAATAGCGATGAGTGATAAAAATCCTCTCGCACATCTTCTCCATTCGAAACCCTCATTCCTCCAGTTCTACAACTACTCCATGAAATTTAACACATTGCGGATGCACCGAAAGAAAATAATAAGAAATTAGCAATGGGAAATGAAACATCATGCATCATGAATTCATTGTGGAAGAGGTGAAATCTATTAGCGATGGGCGATGGACATAGCAGCCATCGCTCATCGCTAATTTGTTTCTTCATTTTCACTTCAAACTGGCGATGGGCGATGAGTTTTGTCATGCAATTGTGAAAGTCGTGAAAGCCACCTTTGGACCAATCAGAAGCAAGAATTAAACTTTCTTGTCCTCCAAAACATTTGAAATGCATTTTATGTTTGTCATAAATACCCCTTTTTCATTTGCACAATATTTAAAATATTCAAAATATTTCAAATATAAACATTCAAAACATTATAAAAATTTGTGACTTCTAATTACACCTGCTGCCCATTTGGAGGAAATTCACTGTGGACAAACCGGGACACCTGGAGCCAATTTTTTTTGCATGCGGCCATAATCAATTATTTAGACAAAACCCATTTCCTCAAACTTCATCCAACCATAAAAAGAAGGTACCTCCTTTGTAAATTGGCCCCCGGGACGTGTTCGCCACTCCTGAAATGCATTAAAATAACATATCATATAACCTCCATTTTTGATGAAAATGGAGTTGTAGAGGTTTTAGACCAAAAAAAGAAATGGGTTGTCCTTATATTTTCAAAATTTGAAACTTTTCGAAACACTAATTTTGGCCCTGTTGTAGTAAAAAAAGGATTAGTTAACCCATCAAAGCTCATCCAAGAGGCGTGAAATTGAGCATACATGTTACCATTTGAACCAAAAAACTAGTGTAATAAATGGCATGAAATAATTCTTCCTGAGGTGCAACATATTAAATGCCAAAGTGGCCTACTCAGACATTTCTGCCATTTCACCCATCAAAAACCAACTCGAGCACACCAAGTCACCTCCTTGAAAAATTATCAAATTGCCTCCTAGGAAGCTACCACTAGACACACTAAATTACTTAGGTACATTGAGCATGTGTGCAATATGGATTCCCTTCAATCCATATTCATCAAAAGATATTAAGGGTCAAAGATGACCACTTTGAAGCATTTTGAAAATACAGGTGTAAAAGTGAACAACTTGACCTGGTAAAAATATCAATTTTGATCATGAGACTCTAATATTGGACCAGGGAGCATATGAATGTGGGGGAAATGGATAGCACCAATCCGTTTATCTTGACCATCACCCAATTACAAAATATAAAGTCAAATAGGAGGCCACTTCACAGAACTGAGAGTCCACAAATAGCAAAATAGTCCCAAAACCTTCCAGCTTTGCTTTTTAAAACACTATCATAACTCATCATGGGAAGCTCAAAACTAACATGCACATTCACATATGTCACATGAGTGTTTCCACAAAGGGGTTTTGCACAAAAATCAACTAGCTTTGAATTGTGACCCTCTAAAGTAGGTCACTTGGGCAGATTTTTTAGGGGCACTTCTGAGTGTGCAAATCAACTTTTTTCATCATGGGTACTCAAAATTTGTAAATTTTGAGCATGCCAATAGTGGCTTCGACTGGGGACGCATTCCCCTTACGGGCATGGCGAGATTCTAGATCTCTGGAAGAGCAGACCAAGTGCCAGAACATTGGGTAGTAGAGTCTTAATCCAATTTTTTTAAACCATATTTGATGACCCCAGGCCACCAAATGAAAAGAAGAGCCAATGTTTGCCTCTATAAAACACCAATCTATTGAAGGAACTGATTCCCCTCAACCCACATATACCTCTGCCATACCGTTGCAACAAATATGACTTCATTCCTACCAAAGCAAGTGCTAGGCCCCTTCTGAACAAGTGAGAATCTGCCCAATTACAAACACTGCCACTAACATCTCTCATAATTTTTCTGAGCATACCATTGCTAATGTAATCTTTGTCATTCTGCATTATATATAGTCAGGCATAAACTAAAAAATTTCATCATCACATGACACATATATGTTATATTCATTAAATGAAACATGTTCATACTGAAAATAACATTCCTTGATCTTCATCTCATTGACATGCTCCATCAAAATGCCTCCCAACTGAGCCAAAAATTGAAAACATTCGTACTCTTCTAGGTAAATGGCATCTTGATACTCAACCTTATCTGCAACTGTATAAGAGTGAATTTTCACTCCTTATGCACCTGTTTTAAGTGTCGGTGGGGGAATTTTTTTCAAGGATGCCTACGTGGTGTGTAGACGTCCATGTGGCAGGCTTACATCCCTAGCAGATTCCTACAACTGAACTTGCAGAGGCATTACACTTCTCATTGGTAGTCAAGTTGTAACACCCTCTTCAGCCAACCGACCTAAATATGGTTGTTTTCTTTATCTCTCCTTCAAATTCACCATTCCTTCTTCCATTTCCATCTTTTAAGCCTTCAAGCAATCTTCTTCACAACTTCAAGCATTCAACTTTACACTCTTGCACCTCATTGCAGCAACAAATCCACTCCACCACTTCAGTAGAGCAAGTTTGGGATCACACCATTGTAGCAGAGGCTCGAGTACTCTCAATCTCCCCTCCATCGGCCTTGAGTACTTTTGGTGGAGGTGGTAAGCTTCCCATTCCTCTCCTCTATTACTTGGTAGAATAAGCACATTTATTGTTTTGTAGAGCTTTAGTGTTGTTTCCTTTATCTCGCTTTCTTGGTTGTTCGTGGAGGTGGAAACACCTAAACAGGTGTCTGACTAAGGAAACCTCCTATACAGCCACCCATCATTTTCCTCTCTCTTGTGTGTAGGTGAACGTGCTTTCGAGCAGCTAGCTAGTGAACGAGTTTCTTTGTGACATCCTCCTTGCCACTTTAACTCTCGTATTTTTTCTTTATCACATTAAAGAGTATTTTATTTAGTTAATCACGTTATTTTTTCCATTTAGTAGTAATTATTTGGGTCATTAGCTTGTTTTCTTAGGTTTGACCTTGTCTCTAAAGTTGTCTAGTCGTACGGACGCCAACGCACTTGAGAGACGCCAGCATGCCTCACTATCATCCTAGCACCGCACTTTCGTCCTCAAACAAATAGCCTCCTAAGGTGTAGTGTTGAACTCGAAAACCAGCTCACCTATCCCCATCTTGCGTCTCGAGTCTGTAGGGTGATTGAAGTACCTTATAATCCTCATCATTCTCATCCCACGTTCCCCAACGTCTTGTTAAGCTTAGGTAAGTTAGGGCAGCCTTCTACTCTTGGCCCTCCGTGATTTGGGGACTTGAACGTGGTCGGTCCCCCTCTCTTACATTTTTTGTGAACCTGACGTGAACCATTTTGGTTTCGTTTTGCAATACTAACAATTCCTTTCCTCGTACTCTAGGAGTGTTGTAGGTGCAAGTGTTGTGAGGCTGTCGCCTTACAACCCAACCTTCAACCCCTAGTTTGCATAGTTGGAAGGTTTCAAAGGTGTTGCGTAACGAAACCTTAATTGGGTCACCGTCTTATCCTTTTACCTTTAGGGACTCTGTGAAAGTATCGTCTAGTGTGCGTAATAGCCTCCTTCCTGCATCAACCTATCCCCTCTGTGTAGCCTGGGGACAGTGGTACTAGTATAACCTTCACTTCACAAGACTTTTTGATGGGTTTTAACAAGGAACCTTCTCTCTATATTCTTGTGCGGATCAATGGAAACATCGTAGTGGGTGTTCTCATTGATCCTACATCACAAGTAAACATAATAACCGAGGAGATTATGTTGATTAAATTCTTACATAAAGACGGGTATGATGCACCTATGAGTACCATCCACACACATGATGGGCTTTTTGTGCCCCCTTTAGGTATTATTGTCCTGTCAATCTTGGTTGGACCTAAATCTGTAAAATTCTTGTTTGACATTATCCCTGGTTTTGAGCTCTTTAGGGTGAAATTGGGTATCCCTTGGTGGCGATGAATGTGGTACCCTCAATTGTACATAAATGTTTAAAATTTATCCACAAGGGTTTCGTACATGTAATCCATGACACCAGTTATAGACCACCAGTTGTGCATGGTAGCTACTCTTGGCCTACGCCCGTTGGTTCTCTTCCACCTAGGACAGACCTTCTGCACCAAATGTATTAGAACTATAAGAAAGGGCATCTAAGGAAGAAAGTGAGATACCCTCCTCGCCTTATGTTGTTTTGCATAGGGCTTGTTTAAAATCTGACAGTGATGCCACTAAGGTGCATAGGAAGGAAGAAGAGAAGCGGTCCTGAGATCCTCCTTCTTCCTCTTCTGTTGGTCAGTCTGGTGCTTCTTTTTGCTCTGTTGTGGTACCATCATTTTTTTTCCACACTTGTGGGAGAATCCTATGGTTCCCACTTGGCGAAATCCCAAGCGTCTTGCACTTGAACTTCCTATTCTGCCGACGGAGCCTAGACCTGTTCGGTATAATGCGAAGAAGATATCTCATGGAGAGTCCTCTTTGTCTTGACCTCCACGGCCTCCTACCACTCCTCCCAAAGTAGTGAATAGGAAGAGGCCCACTGTCGAGGCTCTTGAGCTGACTCCCCCTCCTACTCCTCAACCTACTCCTCCTGCTCCCATTCAGGAATCCGTTCATCCACCGAAGACGGTCATAGTGGACGTTCCTATGGTTGAACAGGAGCCTTCTGCTCCTTCACAACATCTAGCCTCCAACTCCAAGAGTTTTAGAAACCACCTTGAACATGAGCGCAAGTGCCAGTGAAAGGCTCTCTTGGCTAAGCAAGCTGCCTCAAAAATGAAGGAGGAAGAGACGACCGCCCCTGCTTCAACATCTCCTATAGTGTCATCCCCTTCCCTTCCTTATGCTTCTCTTCAGTCTGGTCTCATGTTGCTTCCAGCTTCCACTGCGAGTGCAAATGCACCTAACCCTAAGGGGGTACAGGTGTTCATCACTCCTTCGATGGAGCTTCCTTTGCTAACATCTATTCCAGATATCTAGCCTTTCCCAAAGCCCATGGATATGGTTAATACTTCGGTTGTATCCACTACGGTTCTTTCCTCCTCTTCCTCTGCACCCCTTGGCTCTTTTGTAGGGAGTTCATCTCCTCCGATGAAGAAAAAGGTGGAGTGTGGTCCTTCTAGTAATGAAGGACGTAGGAGGATCCCACCTTCTTCACAAGGTGGTCCTGCGTTGACTTGTTATGTCCTAGTGATGAAACCAATCCCGACTTCTCCTGAGTTTGTCACCGCTCCCGAGTCATTTGGCAAGCCTAGCAGTGAATCTCAGGCACAACCTGCCCTATCTACTAAATTTAGAAATGTTGCTCCTGTAGGGTGCATGTTTAACTCTGTGGATGAAGTTTTGTCCTTGTCAGTGATCTTTGCAAAATCGTTGACCCTAGCTCCAAAAGAGCTCGGTGAAGAAGACCTTGTGGGGCCTTCTTCCTTAGCCCTTGTTGCAAGAAGGTTGGATGCTCCTCCTCTTAACATCCCACCACTTTAGGCTCGTCCTCCTTCCCCCTGTGATGATCTAGAGTGGGAAGTGGATGACCCCTTCATCAATCAGTGTTAGGAGGAGGCCTCTTCTTGATCTCGTGTGTGTGTGTGTATTGTGATGGTTCCCCCATGATTGTGCTATGTGTGCCTAGATGACCATCATCACCCCTGTTGGTGCTTGGATACAGGTGTGGTTTTTGTGTCATAAACCTTCCTCTATTTGTATCATCATTCTTCCATTCTTGTGCTAGATTTTTGATAAATTTGGGACGATGCAAAGTGTTGGGGGCATTTAGCCTTTTGTTCCATATTGACCTATTTTTTTATTTTTACTTTTTCTTCTCGTGCATTCTTTACATGGCCTAATATAGTAGGGGGTTGATGATAGTTCATCTATGTACATTACTATACATATATATATATATATATATATATATATATATATATATATATATATATATTTATGAGCAATTCTGACCCTGAAATATGAGGCTACCCCTATGCCCTTTGTTTGTGTTTTTCTCTTTTTCTTTCTCTTTATCTTTCTCTCTTCTTTTCTTGAGTTTTCCCTCTCATGTGTGACAATTCCTTTCTTTAACATTCCAATTTTTAGAAAATGCATTCATTTCCAACGAATATTTTCTTGAAAATCTCTGCAAACCTTTCTTCAAAATCACATTCTCAACTTGGAACCCTAACGGAAATTGTTTCCTTCATCATGGGTTTGTAAAGAAAGGACTTGAAAACCTTCCTCTGAAGCAAGAACAACATTGATCTTCCCCTCGCATGGGGGCATATTCTTCCTTTTGAATTCCTTGGTGAAGTGAACATCTTTCAAAAGGATCCCTTGATGATAGATCAGTTCAAGAAAGAAGACATTTTCTTTCGAACTGTGTGTCCCTTGAGTGGATCCCTCTTCACATCGGGTCCCTAAGGGACCCCTTCAAAAAAAATCCAAATTGTTGACGGTTTGCGTGACTGTTCGCTTACTTGCCTACGTGGTCGCTTCCTGACTCTATGGAGTATGCTTTCCTAGGTTTCCTCCATGTAAGAGATCTTGGAGGATACCTCCCTGTAGGACTGAGAGCATGTAGGGCACTTCCTTTAAGCTTCCTCCATGTGATAGATCTTGGGGGTGGCTCCCCTACAGGTCTGCGGGTCTATAGGTCACTTTCTTGGGTTTCCTCCATGTGAGAGATCTTGGGGGTTACCTTCCCTATAGATCTACGAGTCTGTAGGGTGATTTCCTTGGGTATTTTTCATGTGAGAGATCTTGGAGAATACCTTCCCTACAGTTTTGCGGGCTTGTAGGGAACTTTCCTCGCTTCCTCCATGTGAGAGATCTTGGGGGACACTTCCTGGGTATCCTCCATGTGACAGTTCTTGGCAGACACCATCCTTGCAGGTTTGTAGGCCTGTAAGGTGCTTACTTCACGGGGCTTCTTTCATGTAAGAGATCTTTGGGTTGCCTCATTGCAGGTCTATGGGTCTGCAAGATGCTTTCTTTCTTTAGCTTCATAGTTCTGAGAAGCTATGAAGTCCTTTGCTTGCCTTGTACCTTAAGGTTCATCAGATCGTGGTCTGCTTCCTTGATGGTTCAAGTATATAATTCTAACCTTACTTCTTCCTTGATCTACTTTACCGAAGCACTCATCAGTACTTGTGCTCGCTAAAGTGGGGGAAAAATGTATAAAAGTGAATTTGCACCCCTTATGAAAATTCCCCTTTTTCCTTTTTCCACCTTAGAAAACCAAGTTTAGAGGCTTAATTACACCTAAGCCCACTACTTGCATCCCACTTGGTGCCTATTTTGAGTGTCAGTGGGGGAATTTATATTAGGGACACCCGCTCGGCACGCTTATGTCCCTAGCAGGTTCATGTGGTTGAACCTGCAGAGGCGTTACACTTCTTATTGGTGGTCAAGTTATAACGCCCTCTTCAACCGACCAACCCGAATATGGTCATTTTCTTCATCTCTCCTTCAAATTCACTATTCCTTCTTCCATTTCCATCTTCTAAGCCTTCAAGCAATCTTCTTCACAACTTCAAGCATTCAACTTCACACTCTTGCACTCACTCTCAAGCATTCTAGCAGCACTCTTGCACCTCATTGAAAAAACAAATTCATTCCACCACTTCAGTAGAGCAAGTTTGGGACCACACCATTGCAGCAAAGGCTCAAGTACTCTCAATCTCTCCCCCATCAGCCTTGAGTTCTTTTGGTGGAGGTGGTAAGCTTCCCATTCCTCTCCTCTATTACTTGGTAAATTAAGCACATTTACTATTTTGTAGTGCTTTAGTGTTCTTAATTATGTTGTTTTCTTTATCTCACTTTATTGGTTGTCCGTGGAGATGGAAACACCTAAATGGGGATTTGACTGAGGCAGGCCCCTATACAGCTGCCCAACATTTTCCTCTCTCTTATGTGTAGGTGAACATGCTTTCGAGGAGCTAGCTGGCAAATGAGTTTCTTTGTGAGATCCTTCTTCCCGCCTTAACTCTCGTATTTTTTCTTTATCACATTAGAGAGTATTTCATTTACTTAATCACGTCATTTTGGCCCTTTAGTAGTAGTTAGCTAGGCCATTATCTTATTTTCTTAGGTTTGACCTTGTCTCCAAAGTTGTCTGGTTGTACAAACACCATCACACTTGAGAGATGCCAGCACACCGCGTTGTCATCCCAGGACCGCACTTTCATCCTCGGAGAGAGATCCTCTTAAGGTGTAGTGTTGATCCCAAAAACCAGCCTGCCTAGCCCCATCTTTCATCTTGGTTCTATAGGGCGATTGAAGGACCTTATAATCCTCATCGTTCTCATCCCACATTCCCCAACATCTTGTTAAGCTGAGGTAAGTTAGGGAAACCTTCCGCTCTTGGCCCTCCATGACTTGGGGCCTTGAACATGGTCGGTCCCCCTCTCTTACAACAACATCCATTTCAAATGTAAAACATTCATAGGCATTTCCCTCTAGGAGCTCATCAATGTGTTGATTTATTTGCTCAAAGCCACATTCTAACCCTATGTCAGATGCATCATCAAAATTCTCAACAAAGAGTGGATTATCTCTACACCAATAAGGATCACTATTTCTATCAATTGATGAAGATGGAGGCTCATCAAATAAGGGGTTTTCCATTACATTTATTGTTGTAATAAAATCCTCAGCCACCTCATCATGAAGGTCAAAATCCTTCATATCATCACTATATTCTAAAACACCACAATCAGTGTCCTCTTCATAGGCATAATCACAATCAGCCTTGAACTCATAGCAACCAATACTATCTTTCATTTCATCCTTTGATTTTTTAGTACACATATCTAAAATTTCTATCATATCCACATGATTTGAGATATCATGATCAAAAATCTCTTCAAGCTCTATAGCCCTATCACCCAAAAATGGTGGCATCATATTGCTCAAATTATCATCATAATGCATAAATTGATTGTCTAAGAGTGAACTCGTGTCATCAACATCTTGCATGCTAATGTCATCCTCATCTGGTGTAAAACTTTCCAACTCTACTTCATGAGGACAATCATAATTAGCAGAGGAATGATCATACTTAATGCCATCATTATTATTGCAACAAAGGGACTTATCAATATTGCAACTATGTTTAGAATTTTCAGATTGAATGCTCAGTCTTATTTCTTCCATAGGACAACAAGTGATGGAATCTTCAAAAGAATTGAAACCACATATTTCATTTGCTTCACTAAGATATGCATTTTCAACCTTTACTCTACTTTCTTCTTCTTTATGTGATACCTTACTACCTGGCTTATATGGAGCAATAGAAACATCATCATCATGGATTGAAAACATGATATCCTTTTGATGATCATCTCTAATATTTTCAAAAAGAGAAAATTATTTGCATACATGGTCAGGCTTGACAGGCTTCAACTCCTTTGGTACATCACTCAAACTTGGTTCATAAGCTTCATAAAATAAATCAATGCATTCTGAATTCTTTAGGTCTATAACACTCAAGAATTGTAGATAGAAAATCCATAAATCTTGCATAGAGATCATGTGACAATTCTCCTTCGTGTTTCCTTATGCAAGAGAGTGCATGTACAAAGACCATAGGGTCACAAATGCATGCAACTTCTTAACAATTTGTTTGGGGCTTTATGTGATCAACACTATGGAATGATGTGCAAGCTGAAACAATAGGGATGTAAGTGCTCTAACATTCATTTTCAACTTCTAACTTACACCTTTCATCAATATTTGGAGTCTCAAGGAAGCAAACACTTGTATTCAAATGACCTTTGTGCATTCCATATTTCCAGTTGTTTTCAATGTTCATGGGTATCTCATAGGCATGATGAAAGGTTTTAGGATCCTTATCTTTGAGCAAATAACTCATCTTATTATCAAAAGCTCCCAAATAAACCACCAAACACACTACATCACTTAGTCCCAAAATCTTAGGAATATCCCTCAATGTTTTAGCAAATCTCCGGTTAAAAGTTGGAACCAGCTCGTCCTCTTCTTTCTCAATGCTCTTAAATTTATTGAGCAAAGAACTAGAACTAATTCTTTCACCAAATTGCTCCATGAACACTACTTTGAACTCTACCCAAGAATAGATAGAGCATGCTGGTAAATCAGAGAACTAATCCCTTGAATCTCCCTTTAGGGGGTTGAACAAACAACCCCATAATCACATCCTCATGATCAACTTCATAATCTTCCATTAAATTTTTGAATTCTTGTAGATGCTTTCTTGCTGATTCACTCTTTGTACCACTGAATTTTGGTAACTTATCTATGATGTCAGATGGAATAATATATGGGTAACCATTAATACCACTAAAATTTATGTCTCTATGTCTTCCAATGCTGAAATTTATTTTATTACATGGCATGGGTTGAACACTATCCATTGTTACATTTGGGTCCGCACATGGATGCATAGGTTGGTAATACATTCTATTACAACTCTACAAGTCTTTTCCTATTAAATTTGTATTTATACAAGGCAAATTCAAACTTCTTTTACAACATAATCTTAATCTTTTACAATGCAGATTTCTATCTCAACTTGCTTAAGATATTCTAAATGAGTTTCTTTTTAAATATTTCATACTTCACTTCATAATACATACTACAATCTAGTAACACAGAAGTATGTCTAATAATCACTACTATTCCCTTTCTTAGTGCTTATTTTCACTCAATAGGGAATCTAAAATTTTCAAGACTTACATATATGGTTTTAATACACATATTTATCTTTCTTGAAAACCAAAAAATTGAAAAATACCTAGATACGTTGCAGCAAAGGGTTCTTCTTCCTGATAGGAAATTTTTGAAGATTTGAAATGTTCTTCACATCTTCATCAGGTTCTTTGACAGAGTCGCCACCTCTCTTCACAAAGGATTAAACTTCAAGAATATGAATCTCGTCAAAGATGAATTTCCTTCTGGATCTTCTCCCACAACAAAGTCACACATAGACTCATTTAAAATTGTTGCAACAAAACCACTTCTAGGTTTGAAAATTTCTCAATATTTGAACCAGATGTTCAAATTCACCAAATTCTTGACTCTGTGATATGATAGTCTACACTGGAGATTCAAACTTCTCCCCAGTAGAGTCACCAATATGTTGGTACTTTTACTTGCAACCTTCAACCCTAAGGATAAAAAAAATGCCCAAACCAAGGGATTACAGATTTAGGACAAGGAATCTGCACTATCAATAGGTTGAAGACAAGAAAATCCAACAAACAAGGCTATGAAATACTTTTTTACTTTGATCTCCACAAGACTCAGGAGGGTGCTCCTAATTATAGACTTGAATGCATGATAAAATTATGCCAAATAATACACTACAGACCTATGAAAGTGGATAGTTCTCAGGTATATGAATGATGGGTATTGTATATTCTACTAGGTTCAAGCATGATCCCATTTGCATTGAACATTACTTAGAACAAATAACTTAAATATCTTCATCTCAAACACAAGGATATGAAATCCTTTTGTACTTTGATCTCCACAAGATTCGGGAGGGTGCTCCTAATTATAGGCTTGAATGCATGATAAAATTATGCCAAACAACAAACTACAGACCTATGAAAGTGGATAGTTCTCAGGTATATGAATGATGGGTATTGTATATTCTACTAGGCTCAAGCATGATCCCATTTGCATTGAACATTACTTAGAACAAATAACTTAAATATCTTCATCTCAAACACATAGAGGGTTAACAAATAAAATTCTCTCAAATTCAGCCTCTATACTCTTTCAAACACCATGAAGATATAAGAAACAAAAATAATTTAAACAACAAGCAAAAGGACCAAAGTAACAGAGATTTAAAATGATTTAGATTGTTTTTGAAAATGTCTTAGGCTTTGTGATAGGTTGGTTCCTAATCATGGGACATGGAGTCAAATATAAAACTGTAACAAAGATCATATTAGCAAATTAAGTTCAACCAATGTATTTAAAACATGTCAATGCCTTAGATTAACAAACCCACTCATATTGCCATAAAGTTCTACTCACCAATCCCACTTGTGCACTCAAAATTACAATTATCTGATCAAAGTAATTTAACTCTTTGCTTGAAAGAGAACCATGGCCAAATAACATAATCACAGGAAAGTTGTGAAGATAAAATCAAACAATCTTTGATATATTGAATTCATATAATCAAAAGCATACAAATATGGAGAAAACTTTATGAACAGTAATGTATTCCTATGCAAATTGGCTAACATTTGCTCATAAAACCCAGTTGTTACAAATTACATACTCCATTTACAACTCAGACTCAACACTATTCTACCTTATTCACCTAATTCAAAAGTTTAGAACCTGTACAAATGAAAGAAGAAAAGATATAGAAGGAGAAACCCTAAAACTACATCTTCAGTTGACACCTGACACCTTCAACTCCCATTGATCTATAACTACCCTTTGCTTCCTGAAGAATCTTCAACCTTCTCTCATATTCATACCTCATGCCTGACTTGCCTTGTAACAAAAAATATTCCTTATTTGAAAAGCCATCATTCATCATCATTCTTCTTTACCTGCAATTGAAAAATATTTGTTTGTGAAAGCTTTTATTCTTCATTCTAGTGTAGAAATTTCTTCTTTACCTATTCATTTACCATTCTTCTCACCTAGCAATACAAAGCCTTTTATCATTGTCATGAAAACCGTTCACATTTTACTACGAAAATAAAAATTACTCACCCGGGCACCTTTATTTTAATTTTCAGCACTTTTAAAAATTAAAATGGTTGTAGAAAGCCATTTCACCCGTGAGTTCATAAATTTTAAAATGCCAAGTATTTTAAAAATTAAATTCATTTACTCATGGGGGCTTTAATTTTTATTCGGGGAAATAAAATTATTAACCCCATGTATTTCACACTTCACCTTTACTTATCTCCCATAGTGAAAATAACTCATCAAACAATAATGTCTGATATTAATTGCGGGCCCCATCACTTCTTCATTTCCTGACAATTATCATCGCCAATCATGGATAGAATGAGAAAATGGAAATATCAGTCAGTGATAAGAATGCAACATTTGAAAGGTTTTTGTTTTTACTATGTAAAGGCCCCTAATTATTTTATTGGGCAACAAAATTTCATTTTCCCGTGCAATTTCAATTATTTATTCACATTTAAAACAATTTTGCTTTTAAATGTGAAATTCATTAATTCCTTTTGCATCGGGCAATGTAAAAAAAATTACCCACACATTTCCCTTTGATTTAATTTATCATCACAACTAAATTCATGAAATAAGATCAATCCTTTGGGCCCACCACTTCCTTACCAACTTTACTCAACTATTTTCATTGCTCATCTCTAATGCATATGGAAAAGCTAATATTTATTAGTGATGCACGATAGAAACTAAGCAGCTTCTCCCATCTTGAATGTAGTAAGAAAAGTAAATACAAATCAAAGATGTGTGATGGGGCGAAGGTGAGATCGATCATCACTGATTTGAGATGAGAAAAGAGGAAACAAATAGTGATGAGTGATAAAAATCCTCTCACACATCTCCATTTGAAACCCTCATTCCTCTAGTTCTGCAGCTACTCCATGAAATTTAATGGCAACAAGCAAATGTTTACAGTAGTCAACAATGCAACTTCATCTTCCTTTATCTGGTTGCGCATTCACCATTTTATTTCACATTTTATTGCACAAAGAAAAATTTTAATTCTTTTTCTTTCAGCCGCAGAAGACTCTTATTCACCCATGTATTTCACTTTGATTTATTTCTCATCATTTAAAATCTTCATTAAATATTTCCATAGTTCACGGGCCCATTATTGTTGTGCATAAAATTTTCCCGAGAGACCATCGCATATTGCGGATGCAACCAGAGAAAATAATAAGAAATTAAAGTGATGGGAGATGAAACATCGTGCATCGCAGATTCATTGTGGAAGAGGTGAAATCTATTAGCGATGGGAAATGGACACAGCAGCCATCGCTCATCGCTAATCTGTTTCTTCATTCTGGACTCAAAACGCAACACGCGATGCCTGCCAGAGATCTTTGAACAATTATTTTAAACCTGTCATATGCTCAAATTTTTAATTCAATCCACCCAAATGAAGACTCATCACTGGAAAACATTGCATCTTTGATTTGTTTCTTCATTTGCAAGTCGTGAAAGTCGCCTCTAGACCAATCAAAAGCAAGAATTAAACTTGCTTGTCCTCCAAAAATTTTGAAATACATTTTATGTTTTCCCTAAATACCCCTTTTCATTTGCACAATATTCAAAATATTTTAAATATAAACATTTGAAACATTATAAAAATTTGTTACTTCTAATTACACCTGCTACCCATTTAGAGGAAATTCACATCGGACAAACCGGGACACCTGGAGCTGAGATTTTTTGTGTACGGCCATAATAAATTATTTAGAGAAAACCCATTTCCTCAAACTTTTTCCAACCATGAAAAATTAGGTACCTCCTTTGTAAACTAGCCCCTAGGACGTGTTTGCCACTCCCAAAATGCATTAAAATAACATATCATATGACCTCCATTTTTTATGAAAATAGAGTTGTAGAGGTTTTAGACCAAAAAAAGAAAGAAATGGGTTGTTCTTAGATTTTTAAAATTTGAAACTTTTCAGAACACTAATTTTGGCCCTGTCGCAATCAAAAAAGGATTAGTTAACCCATCAAAACTCATCCAGGAGGCGCGAAACTAAGCATGCATGTTCCCATTTGATCAAAAAATCTAGTGTAACAAACAGCGTGGTAGAATTCTTTCTGAGGTGCAAAATATTAAATGCCAAAGTGGCCTACTCAAACATTTCTACCATTTCACCCATCAAAAACCAACTCGAGCACACCAAATCACTTGAAAATTTATCAAATTGCCTCCTGAGAAGCTACCACTTGACACACTAAATCACTTAGGTACATTGAGAATGTGTGCAAGAGGGCTTCCCTTCAATCCACATTCATCAAAAGATATTAAGGGTCAAAGATGACCACTTTGAAGCATTTTGAAAATGTAGGTGTAAAAGTGAACAAACTGCATTTGCTTTTGACCTGGTAAAAATATCAATTCTAATCATGAGACTCTGAATTGGACCAGGGAGCATATGAATATGGGGAAAATGGAGATCACCAATCCATTTATCTTGACCATCAACCAGTTACAAAATAGCAATTCGAACAGGAGGCCACTTCGCAGAACTAAGAGCCACAAATAGAAAAACAGTCCCAGAACCTTCGAGCTTCGCTTTTCAAAACACTATCAAAAATCATCATGGTAAGCTAAAAACTAACATGCACATTCACATATGTCACATGAGTGTTTCCACAAAGGGGTTTTGCACAAAAATCAACTGGCTTTGAATTGTGACCCTCCAAAGTAGGTCACTTGGACAGATTTTTTAGGGGCACTTCTAAGTGTGCAAATCAACTTTTTTCATCATGGGCACTCAAAATTTAAAATTTTTGAAGGTGACAATAGTAGCTTCCATTTTATTATTAATCATGTCTAACAAATGAAATATGAAAGTCAAAAAATTTATTATCAATTTTTAGCATGTGGTTATTTACTTTCTTGTTTTATTAAGTAATTCTAGTTATAAAGGTTGATTATATTACATATGGTATCATAGCTACCAGGTTGAACACATCGACCTAGGAGCTCATTGCTATAAATTTTCTCAAACATTTAACAAAAAAATTTAAAGTGTTCTTGTGCCATAATGGCAGGAAAAAGAAGGAAAATTGCTCAAAAATCTATACCGAAGAACTTACCTAGCTTAGTGGCCAAGAAAGAACCATCTTCGGAGGTAAAACTCCATGAGGATATCAACTTCCTAGAAAGTGCATGTCTTTCCAATTCTGAAACCCTTGTCGATGCTCTTTAGCACATTTGGTTGGAAAAGTAACAACAAGTAAATGTGGCAACGAAGTCCATAGTTCCCATTCCCCTGTTAAACCAAGTAAATCATCTACTCATTGTGATGTCATCTAGATGTGGTCATGATGCACCTAGAGTAGGAAAGGTGGTGTTCGCAGAGTACTTGTAAGTACATCCACCCTCCAAATTTGTCTTGGTATATTTTGATGGGGAAGAGGAATCTAAAAAAATACCTTTTTGATAGTGACCTATAATCACATAAAATCGAGGAAGTTTTGTATTAAATAAGGATGTACTATTATCCACTAAATAAACTATAATAAAAAAATTATATTTTCACCAAATATGTATATTGAGATAGATATTATTATAAATGATGATTTTGGTTTAGTGTAATGTTAAAATTCTAAAAGTCTAATTAAACACTTAAAATGAACTCCAAATGTGATAAATAAATTCAACATGGTGAAAATTCAAGTAAATAATGGGGGTAAGTGCAAAAAGATGGGGGGCCAAAAGGAGGGCTTAAGTGGCCACTTTTTTCTGAAATCAAGAAATACTGACCTTAGACGTGAAATTGAGAATAGTTACACTCAAAATTTTGAGATGCAACAAAAACATGGATCATAGTGCTCTAAGTCTACTTTCTGAACTACTAATTTATTTTGAAAATGGTTGAGATTAAGGGGTTCAAAAGAGGGACCCACAGAAATTGGTGTTGTTTTTGTCAAAAAAACATAACCTAGCAACTTTTGAGGGAATGTAGCTCGGTGAATTTTTTTTAGTATTTTTAAAATCACTTCAGTGAGAAATTAGCTAACAGTATGTAGTTGATGTACAATTTTTCTGATAATTTTTTAATGAATATTTGATTTTTTACTAATTTTCAAAGTGGACACTTCCTGAAAAGTAGAATTTTGGCCGTGCTACCCCTACAAATTTTGGAAACTAATTGGAATTTTTTTTTAATATTTGTAGAATGGAGTCTAGTTTCTAAAAATGTAATTTATTTGAAATTTTGATGAATGGTTAATTTATAACGAAAAAAACACCAAACACTGCTTTTTGCCAAAAAAGAGACACACAAACAAAAGAAATTATAGATCAAAGGCTTAACATTGTCAAAAAGTGAAAAAAATTACATCGTTGGATAGCTAAGAGAGAGCCTAACATTACCCAAGTGTTAGATTTGTTCGAAATTGAAACATGTGCAATCCTAACGGTGAGCACGAACCTGATTATGTGAAATATTGTATAATTTGCAAAAACATGTCTTTGGTCATTGGGAAGGCCCTCCAAACCTTTGGGTTGGTATTCCAAAGAAAATACCAAGCCCAAGGCCTGGGGATTTCACAGGTTATAATGCGAGCACGTTATAATGAACTTGCATTATATCTTAGTTTTGACATGGTTTTTGTGATTTTGTGGGACATGTCTAGCAATACATAACACAAGTGCATTATAACATGGTCACCTTATGTCTTGCTTTATGTTAAATGCTACTCTATTGAATGTATGTTTATATATTTTCATGTTTGTATGTACATGTATGCTTGTATGTCATGTATGTATGTATGCCAGCAAGCTTGTATATATGTATGTATGCCTGTATGTATGTATGTATGTATGTATGTATGTATGTATGTATGTATGTACATGTATGCTTGTATGTACATGTATGCTTGTATGTACATATGTATTATGCTTGTATTTATGTAAGTATGAATGTATTTATGTATGTCTTTAGAGGGAGGGGTAATTCTAGGAGAGAGAGAGTTGTCTAGGTAGGGTGGGAGAGAGCGAGGGAGGGAGAGACCTAAGAGAGAGAGAGAGAGGTAGATAGGTAGTGAGAGAGAGTCTTGAGAGAGGGAGAGGGTGTGGAAGGGAGAGACTAAGAGAGAGGGAGTGGGAGAGAAGGGCCTTGGAGTGAGAGGGACTTAGCTAGATAGGGTGGGAGGGAGAGAGAGAGAGAGAGGGGGGGGCAGGAGAGAGAGAGAGAGAGAGAGAATTGAGAGGGAGGGAGAGAGAGAGAGGGGGGGAGAGATAGAGGGAGAGACTTGAGAGTGTGAGGGAGGGTGAGAGGGAGAGACTTGATATATAGGTAGTGAGAGGGAGTATGAGAGAGAGGGAGTGGGAGAGAGAGGGAGTGAGAGAGAGAGAGAGAGAGAGGGAGTGTGAGAGTGAGAGACCGAAGAGAGGGTGAGAGTGTGGGAGGGAGTGACCTAAGAGAGAGGGAGAGAGTGAGGGGGCTGGAGTGAGAGGAACTTATCTAGGTAGGGTGGGAGGGATAGATAGAGAGTGGGGAGAGAGAGAGTTACTTAGGTAGGGTTCCAGAGGGATAGACTTGAGAGAGACGGGGTGGGTGGGAGAGACCTGAGAGGGAGGGGGAGAGAGAGGGAGTGGGAGAGAGAGGGAGTGAAGGAGAGGTAGTGGGAGGGAGATAGAGAGATAGATAGATAGATAGAGGGAGCAAGAGAGAGTGGTAGGGATTGATTGAGCGAGAGGTACGTAGAAATAGGGAGAGGGTAGATAGAGACAATTAGAGAGGGTAGGAGAGAGGAAGGAAGAGAGAGGTGAGATGTATAGATAGAGAGAAAGGGATATAGGTTGAGGGTATAGGGTTGAGGAATTAGGGTTGAGGGTAGAGGGTTTAGGGTGTAGGTTTGAGGGTATATGGTTGAAGGATTAGGTTGTGGGTCCAATGTATAGGGTAGATGGTATAGGGGTTTAGGGTTTAGGGTTTAATGGTTGAGGGTTGAGGAATTAAGGATTGAGGGTTGGTAATTGAGGGTTGAGGGTTTAATGTACAGGGTAGAGGGTTTAAGGTTTAAGGTTTAAGGGTTGAGGGTTTAACGTTGAGGGTAGAGGATTGAGGGTATAGGGTTGATGGATTAGGGTTGAGGGTCCAATGTATAGGGTAGAGGGTATAGGGGTTGAGGGATTATGGTTTAAGGGTTGAGGGTAGAGAGTTGAGGGTTGAGAGTTTAAGGGTTGAGGGATTAAGGGTTGAAGGTTGAGGGATAGGGTAGAGAGTTTACTTGGGTTTAAGGGTTTAAGGGTTGAGGATTAGGGTAGAGAGGAGGGATGGAGGGAGAGATGGAGGGACAAATATATGTGAGGTTGAGGATCCAATGTATAGGGTAGAGGGTTAAGAATTGAGGGTATAGGGTTGAGGACCTATAGGGTTGATGGTTTAGGGTATTGGTTTGAGGGTATAGGGTTGAGGGATTAGGGTTGAGAGTAGAGGGTAGAAGGTTTAAGGGTTTAGGGTTGAGGGTTGAGGGTAGAGGGTTTAGGGTGTAGATTTGAGGGTATATGGTTGAAGGATTAGGGTTGAGGGTCCAATGTATAGGGTAGAGGGTATAGGGGTTGAGGTTTTAGGGTTGAGGGTTGAGGGATTAAGGGTTGAGGGTTGAGAATTGAGTGTTGAGGATTTAATGTATAGGGTATAGGGTAGAAGGTGAAGGGTTTAAGGGTTGAGGTTTTAAGGGTTGTGGGTTGAGGGTTTAAGGTTGAGGGTTGAGGTTTGAGGGTTGAGGGTTGAGGGTATAGGGTTGAGGGATTAGGGTTGAGGGTCACTAGTACAAAAAAAAGAAATAAATGACTAAAAAAGCTACTTAAAAAATTTCACGTGACCATTAGTAGTTTATTTCTAGTCATTTATAATGTGACCAAATTTATGACTAAACCATTTTTATTCATTTATTGGTTGTTTTGATTAATCAATTTGGTAGTATATTTAGTCATTAATTTAGTCATAGTAGTCATATATTTAGTCATTGAAGTCATTTATTTGGTCATAGTATTCATTTATTTTAGTCATGGTAGTCATGGTTTAGTCATTTATTTGGGTGAATCAATGATTCAAGTTACAAATCATTTATCTAACTTAATTAATCCTCACATATTTATGCATATAAACTTCAAGTATCATAGATATTCAAAAATATTTTTTTTGTATTGGATTAACATGAAAAAAAGATACAATCAGAAAACAACGTGTTTGTTGCATAACCAAAAGAATTACAATCAACATACAGATGGATGAAACAAAGATCCAAGAAATCCACCTATACTCTGTTGTATAGAGCATAATAGAGCATAGATTGGAAGGATTCGAATGAGAAGGATGGCATGTAACGTCTTTAGCATATCAAGATTATTTGGGTGCCTTGGCTTGTTATTTCCCACATTGATACAATTAACGTCCCACAAGAATGAAATATTACAATAATGGAGTAAAATACATAAATGTATTTATTTTAGTCATTTAACCCATCCAGCGACTATACAAAGAGTTACAAACCAGAATGCACCATATGCCAAATAGGGTTTTCTCGTACACACTTGTGTGCTTAATTAATAGTAGTTCTCACAAACAAAAGATTTTGCAATCTTAAAGTACTCATATGAGTTCTGCCCAATGTATGGTGCATGTTGGGCACACCTTTTAATTCAAATAACTTGCACAAATAACTATTTTTTGTGAACCACTATCCAATTTGGTGAACGAAAACCTGAAAATAAGGTTTTGACGAGGGTTTTAGAGTATGTTTATTAAAATGAAAAAATGGCCAAGATCAATAATGAGCACATTTAGGTTTTTACATTAAAGCATCCTTTTACCTTTTGTTTTTTGTTGTTATTTGTTGCTTTCCCCGTTGCTATTGGTTTCAGCTCCTCCAAACTCTTCCTAACTGGCATTCATCTTTCACCTCTCCAATCTAGCAAGCTGCAACTTGAAAATAAGGTTTCAATGAGGGTTTTAGATTATGTTTATTAAAATGAAAATACAACCAAAATAATGAGCACGTTTAGGTATTAACATTATTGTTTCCTTTGAAAACCACGACCAAGATCCTTAAAATGAACACATTCAGGTTTCAACATTTTAGCTACCTTACGCTACATAGTCCAGCATATAGGCTAGTCGCCCTTCAACAGAAAATAAAAGGAAGAAGAAAAAAAACACCCAGATTCAAGCATGCTAAGCAAAAAAAAAACACAGATCCACAGTCCAAAGGAAAAATAAATAAAAGTAAATAATAGGCCTAGCATAACCCCTTCACTCTCATTTTGATTTCCTTTGCCGCTGCTTCTTATTCCTCACTTGCTCAGAATTCCCAACATTTAGGGTAGTGACCTATTAAGGCATATCAATGGTTATCTTCCCACCACTTTTGGAATCTCCTCCAAAATCTCCCTTGTTGGTATTGACCTTTCACTTCTCCAATTTTGGTGAGCTATTGCGTGGAAATAAGGTTTTTGATGATGGTTTTATAATATGTTTATTGAAATGAAATTAGGGTGGGTTTTTTTCCGCCAAAAAGGATTCATAATGGAATCCAAAAATGAATAATTTGGAGTTCATAAATATCAATCTCCTTCCTATTATATTATTAAATATAATATTATATTATATAATATTATATTATAATATTATATAATTAGTATAATATAATATTATAATATTATATAATTAGTATAATATAATATTATAATATAAATATTATAGTATAATATAATATAAATATTATATTATATTATTATATTAAATATATTATAATATTATATTATTATATAATATTAAATACATTATATTATAAATATAATATTATGTAATATAAATATTATATAATATTATATAATATATAATAATAATATAATATTAGATGATATATATATTATATTATATAATATATTAAATTATACTATATAATATATATTATTATATATAATATCATATTATATTATAATATATTATATTATATTATAATACACCCCACTCCCTCAATTGAAAATATTTTTTTTAATTATCCACTTTAATATCATATTGTCTAATTTTTATTTGGGTGACTAATTATTTAGTCATTTTTATTTGTGTGATTAATTATTTAGTTGTGTTTTTTACCCAATAATCAAAATAGTCACTTATGATTATCAAATTAGTCATTTATAGTTGTGTTACAAAAAATGAGTAGAATTTAGTCATCTTTAGTTTTTGTGACTAAAATTTTTAGTCATGTAGTCATTTATTTGTCAAATTCTACTAGTGGGTCCAATGTATAGGGTAGATGGTATAGGGATTGAGGGATTAGGGTTTAAGGGTTGACAGTTGAGAGTAGAGGGTTGAGTCTTGAGGGTTTAAGGGTTGAGGGATTAAGGGTTGAGGGTTGAGGGAGGGTTGAGGGTACATATGGTTGAAGGATTAGGTTTGAGGGTCCAATGTATAGGGCAGAGGGTATAGGGGTTTAGGGTTTAGGGTTTAAGGGTTGAGGGTTGAGGGATTAAGGGTTGAGGGTTGAGAATTGAGGGTTGATGGTTTAATGTATAGGGTAGAGGGTAAAGGGTGGAGGGTTTAAGGGTTGAGGGTTGAGGGTTTAAGGTTGAGTATAGAGGATTGAGGGTATAGGGTTGAGGGTCCAATGTATAGGGTAGAGGGTATACGGGTTTAGAAATTAGGGTTTAAGGGTTGAGGGTTGAGGGTAGAGGGATTAAGGGTTGAGGGTTGATGGCTTAGGGTAGAGAGTTTACTTGGGTTTAAGTATTTAAGGTTTGAGGGATCAGGTTTGAGGGTAGAGGGTATTGGGTTGAGGGTGAGGGTAGAGGGTAGAGGCTTAAGGGTTTAGAGTTTAAGGGTTGAGGGTTTTAGGGTTGAGTGTTTGGTAATGGTTTAAGGGTTGAGGGCATACTAGCTTGAGGGATTAGGTAGAGAGGGAGGGATGGATTGGAGGAGGGATGGAGGGATAAGTGAGATAGAGAGGAGAGAAGAGGAGGAGGGACAAATATATATGAGGGTTGAGGATCCAATGTATAGGGTTGAGGAAGCCATAGGGTTGATGGTTTATGGTTTGGTTTGAGGGTATAGGTTGAGGGATTAGGCTAGCTGCACATATGGTTGAAGGATTAGGTTTGATGGCCCAATGTATAGGGTAGAGGGTATAGGGGCTGATGGTTTAGGTTTAAGGGTTGAGGGTTATGGACAAGGGTTGAGGATTGTGAATTGAGGGTTGAGGGTTTAATGTATAGTGCAGAGGGTAGAGGGTTTAAGGGCTTAGGTTTAAGGGCGAGGGCTGATGGTTTAAGGTTGAGGGTAGAGGATTGAGGGTATTTGGTGGGTTTTAGGGATTAGGGTTGAGGGTCCAATGTATAGGGTAGAGGGTATAGGAGTTGAGGGATTAAAGTTTAAGGGTTGAGGGTAGAGGGTAGTGGGTTGAGGGTTTAAGGGTTGAGGGATTAAGGATTGACGGTTTAGGTATTAGGGTAGAGATTTTACTTGGGTTTAAATTTTTAAAGCTTGAGGGATTATGGTTGAGGGTAGAGGGTAGAGGGTATTGGGTTGAGGGTAGAGGTTAGAGGGTTTAAGGGCTAAGGGTTGAGGATTTAT